>SMGT01006185.1:77485-107550 GCA_004794575.1 Lanistes nyassanus
GACTGAGGTCCGTAGGCTAGCACGTGGTCGCTTCACTGGGTCTCTTCCTAGGTGCACATCCCTCTCTGTATGTGACCCTCTGTTCTCCCCTCTCTCCTCCCTCTCTGTGTATCCTTGTGTGTCTATCTCGCGTTTTTTCCTCCTTAAATTCTAACCCCCTGACGCCTTAAAACTGGGCTAAACCGGTTCTGGTCAAACTCGGTGGAGCCGGCCAGCGGCGCTGACCAATGGCGAGCTTCCAGCTAGCCACTCAGTGTCCAGAAAGGGCGGAGCGATAGCCTGGTGATGACATATCTTCCCCCTACTAGCTTACAAAGGGAGGAGCTAACAGGCTTACCTAGGAGTGACAGGTAATAGCCTAGGGTGACATGTGACAATGTCAGTACTGGAAATGCACCGGCATATTTTACCTTTCTGCCCGTTATGCTTTTATAAATAAAAGGTCTAAAGTATTTTCCTGTCCTATAGTGCCAGGCGTCTGAGGTATGGCTTGGCCGGGTTGCAAACTACTGACCTTCCGCCTCTGAAATGAACACCTTAACCACTAGCCGACCGAGGCGCTGGGGTACTAGAGGATGACATGAGGGCTTACAGGCCGCAGAGGTTTGAAAACTAAACTTGCCTTTAAGTAATTGTGAGCTTAAAACTTTGAATAAACTTTCCCTGTAGAAACGTGTGGGTGTACCTAAAGCGGAAAACTGGCATTTGCTTGAGTTACGCGTGAAAGGTTAGTCCCGCAGAAGTGCAATAATTATAGGACTGCCATATTGCCTCTTCTGTTTGTACTGAGCGTTGTTCACAGAGGAAATTATGTTTATTCCTTTGTTGATGTAAACTAGAGAGTTTTCCTGTAGACTGTAGTGATACTGGATTGACACGTGGACTGCTGGGAGAATTTTTAAAAATTTTCACAAATTACGAAATGCACACCGAGTTTTCTTAGAAAGAAAGGGACGTGGCAAAAGAATACACACTTTTGGTTCATAACGTTTTCTTGTGTCGTATCTTTTCACAATCCTAGCCAAAAGTAGGCAGTGTTTCAGCCATAAAACAATCGAAACCTGCCAAGTGTCGTTCAGTCGAGATACACTGCCTTAATCTGGGAGCGATAACATCACGATCCTTCCAGCCAGTCAAGATTCCACACCTCACACACGAGAACGAGGCTAGCAGTGTATGACCCCTCCTGAAGTTGCTTTTCAGTTCACAGAAGAATGTAGGACGATTAATTTTTGACATTTGTTTTAAAGTTCATACGTACTTTTACACATTAGATGCTCGTGCACCTTGTAATCCACCTTTGCTCTTGTCTTTCAAAAATCTCACCACCGAGCTACTCTGAATCTTTACACGAGATACTTTATTAGCAATGCCTTTGTTTGTTTGCTCAAGAAAGAAAGTTTCAGTTCATTGTTGCACACACTCAATAAGTAAAGATCAAGATTCTTAACTGAGTACACAGCGACCAGAAGGCAATGTCACAGAATCATAGAGCCAAAAAAAATCCATATAGTTCTAAGGACAGTGGACTTGCATAGCCTCTCTGGACAGAAGTGTACGTTTGTTTTTTCAAGTTTTGTGTTTGTTCACCTATATACTGCCATTAACGTTTCAGCACGTTCACATGCCATGATAGAACCAAAGTCGTCGGCACAACCATCTGTTCTATGTAAAAAAAAAAATAATCCCACTTTTTCACTTGTTCTGCAGGGCTTTGTTGTAAGACCACTAAGACTTCAAAATATGCATACATTACACTTACCAACAAACAGGAGTGCGAGGAGAAAAATTGTTAGGACCCTAGCTGCCATCGTGTGACATCGTCTTCAGGCCGTTGATGTCACCCGGTGTAAGGTCGTGTTTATCTCGTTAGAAAAGCTTCCTTTTATATCAGCACAATGCGTCCCCATTAGAACGCGACTGGCTCGTTCCTCTTGTAAAAGAAAGGAAAAAACTGGACGGAGACTTCTGCCCCTTTCAACACTCACAGTGTCAGCTGTTTTCAAGCAGACATTTTACAAACGTTTCTTATCTGCCTTTGTGTTTTCTCGCCTTCGTCTGTAACTGCATGGCTGGAAGAAATGAGATAGGAGTGTACATATCTTGCACATATCTTGCACATATCTTGCTTGCACATATGTTAATAAATTCTTTCGCTTCTAACATTGGTAAAAGCGTAACTAGATCAAATTAAATCTTTAATAGCAATAAATATTCTTGTTATTCCAGGAATTGTAAAATGTTGGAATAGAAAGAATAATTGAATACTTATGAAGGGGAAAAAGAACTAAAAGAACTAAAGCAGATTGAGGAGGTGGGTGTTGATCAAAACACACCTAGGGCTGCCTTTTCTAAACTTTACAAGGGACAAAACATACTAGCACTAAATATGAGTCTCTCTTTCTCTCCTTCTCTCTCTCTCTCTTACATTTGTAACCATTCTCAGTACTACCAAATAGTATACAGCTATTTGTTCGACCTAACAAGCAGGACACTTCTGTAAAAATCCCCAGTGCAGTGCAGCTCTCTCCCTCATGTAGGTCCGTCAGCGGCAACACATTATGGTTATTTTTCGCGGTCAGTCGGTGCACTACAGGCTAGCTATGGGGTTGCCTCCACGACTGACAAATAATACGTGACGCGGATTTGTGCTTTCAGAGTCCTCTGGCAACGGACAGAAAAATATAGATAAGGTACACTTGGAGATTGGAGATAATAAATTATGTTTTTAACAAACCGGTTAAAATCCCTTTCTTGTGACGTGAAAACTTGATGAATGTTACACGATATGCGGCAGAGGGTAGACGGGACACATCTCAATGTGAACACACACACACACACACACAGATTACGACAGTCTGGACAAGCTGAATCTTTAACAAATGACTACAAATGTTTCAAAGCTGGCAAGTCAGATGTTTACACTATTACACCATTTCTGTGTATAGTTATAAAATGCTCTTTCTTAATGTGTATTCTGTGCAGGTGTGTGTGTTGGGAGGGTGTGGGTGGGAAACTGACGGTTAAAGTGGGTGAGGACTGAGTCAATGGGCAAGTGTGTGTACGTGCGTGGGTTTGTGAGAACGCGTGCCGGAGACGAGCGGTAGAACGCGGAAAGAGAGGAAAGAGAGGAAGACAGAAACAAAACAAAGTAAATTTACAATAAAGCGTATTTTCAAACTTAATTTTTATGAGGGTTTTGCTTTTGATGACCTACAATCCTCCATCTTTCACATCCTATAGATGCATTTAATGAGATAATGTTAATTCAGCAGATAAGTTAAGAACGTGGCAAAATTTATTCAAGTACTTACACTAAAAATAGCTCATCAAACTATCCGAATCCGGATTTTAAAAATAGTGGATATCTTGAGTTTTAAGATAGTAGACGAACTGCAGTGAGCGGGAACATGCTAAGACCGGAATACACGTCGTTTCGTGTCCGATTCTAAGCCATCGATGACCTCTAGATTTTATGAACACGTTTACCAAAAGTGAGACAATATGAATGCCAGTCAGCCCACACCATCATTGGACTGCACGAGCTTTGGTATTTATCCTCTCGGCCTTACGAGCTGTCGCAAGTCCCGTCAGCCCTGTGTATTATCTAAAACCTTTATGAATAGATAGGTGATTGAAGAACGCCTATGCAACAGGACCCTGTGGCTGATCACATTAAGACAACACAACACTGCCCCCACGCCCTTTTGACTCATGTAAGAAAAAGGACTTCCTTGTTGATATCTTATAGTCTTTAAATTGTCAATTGAATGAAAGTCCCAGGGCAATAAACGACGCTCCCTTTCGATTGTTCGATTGAAACCCCTTCCGTCTTGATATCTTACAGATTTAAAATTGTAAACTGCAAATTAAACATTCTGGACGCAAGTTGAACAAATAAACAAACAAGCAAAAACATAAACCAAATCAATCAATGGGAGGCAAAGTGATTTCAACAAATGTCGATGCTAAATTGTCCGCGTTTAGTGAGGGGCCAATAAAGTCTTGAGGCACACAAAGACTTTTTAGCCAAAGTCATAGAACGTTGTCTGTCATCACTTTCTGTGTGTCCCAGACTATTTAAATTTCATATGCTTCAATCTACAAAACTTGCATAGTGTCTCGAAAATTGCAAAATACAAAGATAAGCGGTATATAGCATATTAAAAGTCATTAAAATAGATTTTTTTCTCTTAGAGAAAGGACTAAGAAAGAAGACAACATACACGAAGCAATGAAAAAGGAGATCACTATAGATGAAATTAAGAAGGTCATCAAACAACTGAAGAAGAAGAAATCTCCAGCCCCAGACAACATCTCTAACGAAATGAGCCAACACCTAGGCAACACAGCCCTACAGAAATTACTAGACATTTTCAATACGAGCTGGACACAGGGCCAGGTACCCTAGTGTTGGAAAGAGGCCAAGATGATTCCTGTCCTCAAGAAAGGGAAGAACAAGGCAAAGCTCCTGAGCTACCGACCCATCAGCCTGACAAGTTGCATCTGTAAGACCATGGAGCGTGTTATCAACCAACGCATGCAGTGGCACCTAGAGACAGAAAGTATTATTGTGCCAGAACAAGCCGGATTTAGAAGATACAAGAGCACAGAAGATCAAACAACACACCTTGCCCAGGTCATAGAAGACGCTTTCCAAGCCCAGAAAGTGACGCTTGCTGTTTTCATAGACGTACAGAAAGCCTTCGACAAGGTGTGGAAGGACGGTCTCCTTGTGAAGCTTCTTCGCAATGGTATCCAAGGAAACATGTTCCGGTGGATCAAGTCGTACCTGCACAACCGAAGAGCTCGTGTCCAGGTAGACGGACACTGTGGGCAGAAAGTACTACTGCGACAGGGAGTTCCACAGGGAGGAGTCCTGTCACCTAAGCTATTCATACTCTTCATCAACGACATCATATTAGAGATACCAAAAGGAGTACAAGCAGCCCTGTATGCGAATGACCTCGTACTTTGGTATACAGAAGAGCATGCAACAACAGCCACCTATAGAATACAGCTGACATTAGACAAGATAACAGCCTGGACCTCTAACTGGTGTGTGACCATCAACAAGGAAAAATCCACAGCCACCCTCTTCACTCCCTCCACTAAAGCTCAGCCTGGCAAACTGACCCTGGACAACAACCCACTGCAATACGAGGAACAACAGACGTATCTGGGAGTCACCTTTGATAAAAGAATGACTTGGAAACATCACGTTCAGAACGCAGAAGCAAAAGCCAGAAGGAAGCTAAACATAATGAGCAAATTGGCAGCGACGCAATGGGGAGCTAATGAAAAGATTCTCAAGACTGTATATCAAGGCTCAGTACGACCTCATCTAGAGTACGGCTCCAGCTCCTGGATCACAGCTGCCCAATCACACCTCCAGACCCTGGACAGAGTACAAAATCAGGCCCTACGCATCATCACGGGCGCTATCAGATCCACACCAATAGAAGAGATGCAGAAGACGACGGGCATTCCACTATTACGGAAAAGAAGGGAGTGCAAAGCCATGATACAGAACATGAAGGCCAGATTCTCTGAAGACCACCTGATGCATAACAGAGTGAAAGACCTTAGCTCAGGAAGGCTGAAAAAATCCAGCTTTGCACTAGAAAGCAAAGCACTCCTGCGAAAACATCAAGAACAACTACCAGCAGAAGTAGAACCAATGAGCCGAAAAGACGACCCTCCCCCGTGGGACTACACACCAACAAACATCAACATTTGCACTACAGTCCCCCATCCCACCACTAAAAACGAGCACAGTGATGAGAGAAAAAAAGCCTTAATGCCAGCCATGCTTGAAGAAAGATATCCTCAGGAGTCCTGGATACGAGCCTACACAGATGGTCAGCCACAGATGCAGCCAGAAGAGGAGGAGCTGGAGTCTGCGTGCACAACCCAGACGGACAGTGGCACGCAGAGGCAACACCAACAGGCCTCCACTGCACCAACTTTAGAGCAGAGATGGAAGCCCTGATCCATGCCGCAAACACAATCAGCAGCAAGGCAGACCTAGATGAAAACACCCAAATAGTCTTCCTCACCGATGCACTGTCAGTACTAGAAGAAGCAGCAGCAAACAAAGTGCCCTCTCTCACGAAAGCACTACAGAACATCAAGTGCTTTAGGACTGTACTGCAGTGGATCCCCTCTCACTGCAGAATCTACGCTAACGAGGAGGCAGATAGATTGGCAAAGCTGGGAGAGGAAGGTCAACAAAAAGAGAATAGAGTCAGCCTCACAGAAATGAATAATCTATGTAAAGCCCTGTTCAGAACTCCCCAGATCCAGGACAGCTATCACCATCTGTCCCGACAACAACAGGTGATCATCTTCCGCCTACGGACGGGACACAACGGGGTCAATCAGCACATGCATAAGAGGCTTCGCCTTGCACCATCCCCAAAATGTCCCTGCAGAGAGGCCGACCAGACAGCTGAACATATGCTGCAGGAATGCAGGGACCACCGGCAGCTGAGAGAGGACGTCTGGCCGGAGCCTACGAGCCTCCAGGAGAAACTGTACAGCCGGGCGGAAGCACTACAGAAGACCAGCCAATTCATCCTTGCCTCCGGACTCAAACTGTAGCAGCGATCGCAAAGAAGAAGAAGAAGAAGATTAAAACAGATATCTCTTACCACTGATGCGTTTGTTTGAAGGTGAGGGTGGTGTGGGGGTGGGGGAGGGCACATCTTTGCGTTTGTGTTCAGGTAAGCGTGCAAGCAACAGAAAGGTGATTTCATTGCTCAAAATGGTATCGAATCCTAAACACGGCAATACATGTACATATTATATACAACACCCTGACATTTCTAGGGACACAGAGAGTCAATGACAAACGACGTTTTTCATGCAGATGGTAAGATTAAATTCGTCGGTTTTTTGTTGTTGTTGTTTTGTTTTGTTTTTAACTGCTCGAACCGTTCAGAAATTTGGTTAGTTATTTTAGAGGGACAGTGCTTCCACCTCTCGGTGATTTCGCACTATGGGGGAATAGGTTCCTATTACTAACCTATGCACCGACAGAACCACCAGACTGATAGCTGCGGTAAGATGGCCAGTGCGGACAGGCAGTTTAATGTGCGGGAAGTTTGCACCACTCCAGGAATCCTTGGCCACCCCAGGATTCGAAGCAGCAAATTTCCAATTGCTAATCCGCAGCTCTACCGACTGAACTATCCAGGCCCCCTCAAGCCTTTCAGAAATGAAAGCAGGCAACTTGACTGGTTGCGCCATGGAGGTTCGCCATTTTTTGACGGAGGAGATCGGCGTTCTTCGTTAAGTAGGTTCATCTCTGCACTTTTGGCCTCATGGAATACGATGTACTCTGTCGCATCGTGTTACTCCGACACTACATTATTGTTGCTAACGTCCGACAAAACGGTATCTTTTCTAGCGCCCGACATTACAGTATTGTTGCTAACTTCCGACAGTACAGTTGCTAACGTCCAACAAAACAGTATCTTTGCTAGTACAGTATTGTTGCTAACGTGAGGTATATGAGGTTGGAGGGTTGGCGGGGTACCGCTCATTGGTCATTTACAACCCCCCCCCACCCTTCCTTGCTTAATTAATAAAATGATTGGAAGTGTAATGAGTAAAGTGATGGGCATAAAGATAAGTCTCGGAAGTGTGAGCAGCACTGGTAAACCCCTTCCCTCAGGTTAGCAGACATCATTCGATGATATTTTCACCTGTGTACACCTCTATAAAAATGCATATTGCTACAGCAGAGCACAAAAGTGTAAGCGCTGTGTTAGATTAAATTGATCCCATACTGTATATTTAAATCGTTCATTTGTCCTTCGTCTCTCCAGACTGGAGATAATGATTTTCCTGAATTTGAATGTTCTGTCTGTATGAAAGTGTTGTCATGTGTCGAATCATTGGCCCTTGCTTTAGTCTAGTTTTAACATTCGGAAGCTGAGAGTTGGAAAGGAATTGGTAGTAGTAGGCCTTGACAATGGCTTGTAGACCAAAGGTGACATTTTAGAATATAAATTCTTCATACACATGCATGGCCATGTTCTCACACTTGTGCGCCCTCATAATTATGTGTATACCAACGCACACACACACGGAGAATTACTGGCTCTTGCCATTAGTAATTACTGTTGTGTGATGTTTTTGTAACTAGTTTGCTCGCTCGTTCACTCAATCACACACATCCACGCATTCAAGCAAGCAAGCTAGCAAACAGACAGTAAAGGTCGCAAGAACTATAAGGCGGTCATTAAAAAAAACCAACAGGCAGAATTTAGACATATGCTGTACAAACACTTGCTTGTTTCCAAAACAGTTAGGCACGTGCACTGAGTCAATCATTCATGCACGCCCAGACGCAATCGCAGACGGACGCATGGTGAAAACTGATTTAAACATTGTACAGTTTATTTTTGCCAAAACTGGGACAGTTTACAGCCGAGGAACGTCTATACAGTCTCTTCATATCGCAGCCAGGCTCTGGCTGGTATTCATACACTGTATGACGCAGCATAGGCCCACAGAGTACTTTTGTTCGCCATCAACAAGTGTTGGGCATAATAGTACAAGTGAATCTTAAAATGAATTTATTTACAGTGGAAGAATAATCAGTTCAATTCAATCAACGTTTGAAAAGTAAAGGTAAATGCCAAGAAAAATAAAGGCAAAAATATCCGTTGTCAGTCGACACTTATTTTGGGAAATCTTGGAACTGAAGGTAATCGTGCAGACGGAAGCAGTACGTTAAGAGTTGTTGGTGCTGATGCTGTATCATGTTTTAGCAAATACATTCAAAGTCATTGCTTTGTATTGTAAACATTATTGGCGACAGGGGAAAAAAAGGGAATTACAAGCAGGCTTATGTTAGAATTTGTCATGTGCGTGCTGAGAAAATAATTTAAAAGGGATACATTGAAGAGATTAATTGACCTCGGTCGGGCTGTCAATATTCGAATACAGAAGAAATCTAACTGATCAACTCTAAGTCACGTGGTTGTGTAATATTGTGTCCCGGATGTCTAACGAAGCCACAGACACACGTAGACTGATGCGAGAAGAACCCCAAAGACATGCTGTGCACTGTTCTTGTGTATACCTGTGTGAATACACGAAAGTACAGTCAGAAAGTTCTTACTGGTCACGAAAAACATTATATATTCTTATTTATAAAATGACAAAAGGGAGTTTTCTGACACGCCATTATTATCAACTAATAGACTGCAGAGTTCCACAGAGTAAAATGAGATCTACAATATTTCTTGTCGCCGAATCGTCAAATTCAGACATCTCCCACTTGCACCTCTCAGCTTACTACACATCAGCCAGCTGACAATACCGGGGAGGATTTTAAAGGCATTGGTAGTAATAAGGGTTGTTGTAAAAAATCAGTTGTGCTTTAGAAATCATTGGTAATCCTTTTTATCGCCTGGCATCATGGATGATCAAAGCTTTCTATAAATGATTTAATAAGATAACGAATGCGTAGCATACAATAACCTATAAACTCAGATGGCAAATATCCCTAAAATTCATATTTCACTTATATGATATTTTACAAATGGGATCACAGATGTTGAACATCAGGTGAAAGATGCAGACCTCCACTACACGATCTCATCTCATCTCATCTCATCTCATCTCATCTCATCTCATCTCATCTCATCTCATCTCATCTCATCTCATCTCATGACCTAGAAAGTCGTAGGGGGACATGCGGGATGCAGCTTCCGACAATCTTCACCATCCCGATCTCTCTTCTGCTGTCCGTAGCAGAGCTGGGAAGCCCAGTGTTGCCCATTCCTTGAAGATGTCAAGACAGATTTTCCCCTGCCTTCCTGTCCACCTGCCTCCCAGTGTGTCTTGCAAGATGGTCTTAGTAGGTGTGTTATGACGTGCTGTGTGGGCAAACCATGCCAGCTTCCTTTTCTGGATGGTGGCGAGGAGGGGATCCTGGGGACCAGCCAGTCTGTCTACTTTGTTATGGACACAGACGTTTGTTTTGGGTTCCGTCAGGAAGATTCTAAGGAGCTTGCACAATGATTTGGCCTCAGAGACTTCAATCTTTTTTAAACCAGTTGTCAACGTCCAGCTTTCGCAGCCATACAGCAGGAGGGGGCCGATTAGGGCTTATAGAGCTTGGCCTGGGTGGGCAACTGATGTTGCTGTTCCCCCATTGCTGAGACTGCAAAGCGCTGTTGTGGAAAGGACTAGTCTCATCTTGATTCCTTCAGTCGATCTCTTGATTCTGGTCAAGGTATGCCCAGGTTGCTGGTCAAGGTGTGGCCAGGTTACTGGTCAAGGTGTGGCCAGGTTATTCTGAAGTTTCCACTTCTTCCAGCTTGTCGTCAGTTATTCAAAGTGATATCTCCGTGTGTGTCGCTTGTGCTGTTGGTCATCACTTTGCTTTTCTCAGAGCTCGGCTCCATTCCATAAGCGTCTGCTTGTTCTGCAAGTCTGTAGAGTTTTCAGCTCTTGACTGCTGCCACTCAAAAGGTTGATGTTTTCAGCGACCACACGATAGTACACGTAGTTAAAGGAGTCACCGCACATCGCACATGCAGTTATACTTGACTGTGCCAAGTGCTCTGATGTAAAGGACGACCACCAGATTGTAGGACACAACATTCTATTTGGTAAATACAAACCCACACATCCACACACGCACACACGCACACACGTACGCAACACAACACAACACAACTCAGCACAACACACAAAACAGACGTGCATACAGAGAGAAAAAACGCGGAATTGTACACCCCTACTCACCGCCTGACCCACTTGGCGATGTGGAGGGTGGTGTTTGCTCGGTTGGTGTAGTCCCTCCTGTGCTTGTGGAGTTTGTGTCTATATACACATAGAAATAGTTTTCTACCACACAGTTTCGTTGTTTTGCAATTTTGACGTAATCGCATTTATTTTTTTTTATTCCACCACAGAAACATTTCCCTATTTGTAAGATGCATTTCTAACTTTAAACCTATCATCCAACAAGATTGCCTCGATAATTGATATATAAGCAACAGGTGGGTATATCACATATACATGGCGTTTTGCTAACTCATAAATATTCTTTTTGTGTAATTATGAAGTGTTCGTAATCTTTAACAGATTCAGACAGACGTCTGAAGTAGGATCCATGTATCTAGAAAGAAAGAAAGAAAGAAAGAAAGAAAGAAAGAAAGAAAGAAAGAAAGAAAGAAAGAAAGAAAGAAAGAAAGAAAGAAAGAAAGAAAGAAAGAAAGAAAGAAAGAAAAGAAAGCTCTATTGTTTACCACAAGTACGGTGTGGCGTATACATACTTCAGCTCTTTTTTCTGCCAATTTCTGCTGATACTAAAACTTAAGAAATTTTCGATTTGGTAACACAGTTTCACTCTATGGCGGTAAAGTTCGGCACATATTTGCTTATCATGACGTAGGTATAGAGCTGGTAGACTGAAACATTTATGCACTTATGTTGCTACTCTATTACCTTCCTGCCCTACCCTCTCCTGCCCCCATCCAAGTATTCTAAGACCGGAATAGGAATTGCTCAGAACTCAAAACGCATTGAGCAGATTTTTGTCACAAAAAGGCTACAGTATAAAGACAGTGTTGCTGTTCTTGGTGTTGGTGTAAAGGTTAAATAAGTTAAATCACGTGATGTGCGCGTTCAATTACGTTTAGTTTTACTGAGTAGGTATTTTTTACTGTCCCCATGGGGATAAAGTTATCGTTACAAATAGCCGGTTTTGTTCTTTATTATTGAGATTACTTAATTTTGTGGATCTGTTATGTTGTAGAAAGTTTCCACAGCGCTATTGTTGAAGAACTTTGTTTCTTTTTATTGTGTGTTCTCTTATCTTTGAAACTTTTCATTCAAGAAAGTTGACAACCGTAATGACGCAGGAAAGTACCTAGGGTTAGAAATTAAAGACGCCATTTTCCATCATCAAAAACGCGTAAGACTCGGTCTTCTCCATCCAGTGGGAAGAGAGTAAATTTGGTAGACTTGGAGACGAAGCGATTTCGGGGAAAGGTTAACGTTTTTCGGGGACTTTGGCGGAAGGCAGCGAGAAGTAAAGACGTGTTATTGGTTTTGTGAAGCTCTAACGGTCAACTCAACTGTTGCTATACATTTCTCGCTGTAGGCTAATCCCGTATAGCAATCTATCTCACTAAGTGTGGAATATCTGTATCTGCTAGTTTCTCGTCGTGGGAAGATTTTGTAGGCTTCCACGCAAAGAATTTTGTCAACTTTCTCGAGTTTGGAAAGAGACAAGAACGTTGTTGGGCCATCGATGGGTAGATGACCCAACTGTGTAAGCAGACTGTGTTACATCTCTGTGTTCCTGCAACTCGATTAATTAGTCTAGTAGTAGACTGTGAGTGGGCAGGCAAGAGAACTTTTCCACTAGTCGAGATCGGACATTCTTCTAGATCAGAAATCTACGAAGAGCAAGGAGTTTTACCTGTGACGGTTGGTCAAGGACGCTCCAAGGGCACATAACTGAACTCTATATTACGTTGTTCATCGTACCGGATATCCAAACGAGAACCAGGTCAATCTGCTGCGAATCTACGTCGAAGGCGACGCTGGGTCTTCAGTGCGTCTATCACTGTGAATCCTGATTTTCCTGGACTTTACGCTCTGCAGACCGGACTTCACGTCTCTGCATTCCGAGTCTACTGTCAGTTACTGTCTCCTACGTACGGACTACGACTGCGGACCACTATCGAGTGTGATCACACACTGTGTTGGTTATTCTGTTCCTGTTTGGATTATAATCTACCGCAAGTAGTCTTTAGTTATTTCACTTCTTGTTATGAGATTTGTGACATACCTTACATTACGTTTATTACACACACACACCCACGCACGTTACATCTTTGTTCATTCACCACTTTCCTTCCTCTGCTATCCTTTTTAATGTTCATAGTTCAATAAATGTGTTGAATTATCTGGTGGTGTACCATTTGCTTGAAAAGGTGGGGTTAGCTTTAGGGGATTACATTTCTTATCTCTTCCCTAAAATCCAGCACACCCAATAAAACGCTACAGAATCCGTGCTGGGCAGGAGTTAGCTTTTGAACGTAAAGTTCAGAAACAGATGTCTTCCATCTCAAAGACTGTTCTGTGCCCAAATGTTCATAGATCATTGCTACCTTATTTTCTAAAGAAAACAATTGTTTACTACAGTTTAAGTTCTGCCGAAACTAAAAATGCGAGGAAGCGACATCAGTAGACGTCGCTGTTCTGCTACAAACGTTTCGCACCAAAGTGAACTACTGGGAGGAGCACAAACACTATAGAAAATAAAACTAACAGAGCCTGAACTGTTATTAACTCCCTGGCTCAACCTAAGAGTTATTTCATCTGCTGAAATGTGAAGCTCTTTACATTACCTTGGGATTGCGCACCAGATGTTGCTTTGATCACCGAAGACAAGCGGTAAACGACGGGAAAAAAGTCAGAAAAAGACTTGTTAACACAAGCAAGCTATTACATCTATTGACTATTTCCAGTTTCTGTCTGTCTTCGTGAATGATACTAATATTTCTCGTCATAAACCCCTCTAAAGTGGTTTACAATATCCCATTCAAAGTAACAGTTTAAGAACATGAGATCCACACAAATCAAACTATTGTAGTTTAGTATAAGTAGCCGAAAGAATATATTAATAGAACAAAATTCGTATATCTAATAAAAAAATATGCATGAATTTAAAAATATAAACTTGTGAGAATATCTTCTCTAACTTATATTACATTTGATTAAGCATTTAAGAAGTCACATTTACAAACAGGCAGGTAGAAATAAACAGACAGACAAGTAGAATAGCATTGTCGACATATTACCGAAGAGAAACAGCAGAAGAATTGTTGCCGTCATTTTAGTGTTCATCTTGGCGTGCGGTCTGCGAGACAGCTGAAGTCGTTCAAACTGAGGTTATAAAGAGACGATCCCGCTTATATACTTTTTCTAAACCTATAAGCTATAGTAATTTGTTACCTCCAAATCACTAGTAGTGACAGGAGTTATTTATTCCAGGAGATAACGCCTATTTTAACTTTTTTTTTTGTATAAGTGCGACTTGTTTTCTCAAACACAATCAAAGGAATCGGCTCTCAACTGGTTTTATAAAAGGACCAATAGCAGTCTTGCCAATTCCACCTCCCATTACCACCCCCCAACCCCCTTTAATCAGTTGATTGCTGTAGCTCTTTTCTCTTCCTTCTCCACACCGACAGTCACGTGGCTAAGCTGCTTTTCAGCATTTTGTCTGCTCCGTCTGTGTGTTTGTCTGTGTGTGTGTGGTTTTTGCTGTCTTGTTAATGTTGTCATTGTAATAGAAGCTGATAGCCAGTCCAACACATGGTGATTAACTTTACCGTACCCCTCCCACTGCTGGATTCTAAGTACTCATATATCATGCATATGTGGGTAACATACATTTATCCCCAAGGCCATATTGTCGCAGTGTTTCTGGTACCCCCAGTACCTTCCATCCCAGTGGTCAGTACAGGCCAACCATCTCATGTCATTCTGTGTGCAGCTTGCTGTTGATTTTTCACAACAGAATCTTTTACCCTATATCAGTATATCTCGGTATATGCAGATGTTATATATATATATATATCTGTGTGTGTGTGTGTGTTTGTGTGTGTGTGCATTCTAACTACAAATACTAATTTCAACTGCATAATTGCATTCCCTGCGGTATTAGAATATCAACTTCCCAGCGACACTAGCAGCATTAATCCCGATGTTGATTACATGTATGAAGAACATCATTCTTTGTTGTGAAACTAGTTAAATATATCATTCAAGTTAATATAACTCAGGCTTACTTTGAGTATACTGCAGGAGTAAATTGCTAGATTTGATATGTTTGATAAAAGACGTTTGCATTCTGCACGCGCTCTTCTCACAAACAACCACGCACATTCGTCCTGGCCCTCCCAGCAACTTCTTTTCAGAGGGAAAGCAATCAAACTTACCCATCGAGTCCATCCTGGTAACGTGACAGCTTGAGGTAATGTTTTGAAAACAGGTTTATCAAGCTGTTGCCAGCGACGAAGGTCGCACGATACGGTATTGTTAAAGCGATAGTCTTAAGTTTCAATTCAATTCCAATTAAATTTCAATCAATTGCATCATAATGTGAAAAGGGCATAAATCAGAGAACACAAATAAACGGACAAAACATCTACAAAAGTTCGGTTTATGCACGCAACACAGTGTCTTTTTTTTAAGTGTCCACAAGCCTCAACGCTAGTCACGTAGTACTGTTGCTATGTGACGTCACGCCAGTTTCAACACGTGTGCTCGGCGTGCTCAGCCGGAAAGAACGCGCAGCCACGAGCAGACATAATTTGAGGTGTACATAAAGTTTTTAGGGCAGATGTCATACAGAATGCATTTTTATAATATTATTTGATGCTTAAAATACCCGAAACTTGCACTTTGTTATGGACATTTGTCTGAAGTGATCGTCTGCTCGTTTGCTCCTTTGCCTACAAATAATGAGTCCAAGCAGACGACGACATTTCTGACATATCTGACATTACAATTGTAGTAACAAAGTGCAAATTTCGGGTATATTAAGCATTAAATATTCATAAAAGTGGATTTTGGTGTAACACCTTTCCTTTAAAACCGTCGTATAGACGTCGGATTGTCCCTGCGTGGTGTCTCGAAATGAAGGTGATTCGATCAGGCAAACGAGCAGACGATAAGTAATATTTCAGACATATCCTCAAAATTTCCGGTCCAAAGTATATTATGCATCAAATACCTATAAAGGTGCATTTTGATATTACACTCAACCTTATACCCTTAAAAACCGTTACATCTAGACCCCAAGTTATGGCTGGCTTGGTATTACACTCAACCTTATACCCTTACAAACTGTTACATCTAGACCCCAAGCTATGGCAGGCTTGGTATTACACTCAACCTTATACCCTTAAAAACCGTTACATCTAGACGCCAAGCTATGGCTGGCTTGGTATTACACTCAATCTTAAACGATTTTTTATTACAATTTAAAAAAATCAGTGTTATTTCTCTCTTTATGAGTGAGTTTTGTGAGTGTGTAAACTGAACGTCTCGAAGTGACCATTTTCACTGTGCTAGGTAACAATGACTGTGGTAAGAACACTAACATGACACTGAAACGTACAAATGATAGCAATGATTAACCCACTCAACTTCCACAAATTTTCCTCAAAGTTGCCTGGTCAACGTTTACTTATTAGTTTTGACAGAAATACTGTCAGAAATACTAACAGAAATACTGTCAGAAATACTAACAGAGATACTGACAGAAATACTGTCTCACTCTGCGGTTCATTACGTCTGAACCGCTGTTGTCAAGATTAGCGAATGCACTAGGTCGCCCTGACGGGGTAACGGGTTGACTTAGCTGTCCCACAATGCACCGTGCCTCTTTGGAAATCCGTCGTCTGCTCGAAGTGTATTTTGCCAGTTTTTTTTTTAAATATAACTTTCGCAGCAGAATTTTTTCAATGAATCTACACAGTTACAATCACTTCAACAACATATAAAAAATTGCCCAGATCTTACGATTCTCTCAATGCTTGATGTCGAAACTCTACGTCCACCGAAGTCTGCCCTAATGTGTTACCGCGGCAGAATAACTTTTCTGTGGAAGTGCAGACATACTCCACTTCTTAAAAAGACGGCAATAAATTTTTTCACACAAAAATTTACAGCATGACGGTTTTCATGTGAGTAATGTCTCCAGGTACTGTTGCTCAAATAGGAGTGGGGATCGGATGTCGCGGGAAAAAGTAGTCGAAAAAAAGTCCGGTCCATGAAATTGCCGACAACTGAAGAATGCTTCTTTATCACGACGTCTAACTTCCTGGATGATAACGGTTATCGTCTGTCGAAAGAAGGTCCTGTCTTGTCAGAGCTTTGTGCCCTGTCGACATCATTTAAAAAAACCCTCTGCTTATTGCCCTCACCTCGTTCCTCTAAACTCATTTTGTAACCACAGTCATACACACAGAGACTGCGAACAAATGTGTTCGCTCGCTTCTCTCCGCCGTCTCTCTCTCTCTCTCTCCCCTCCTCTGTGCTACCTGCCTCCTCTCTCTCCTTGACTCCTGTCCTTTCTGTCCTCTCTGTGACATACAGCCAAGCAGACCGAAACATTTGCAAGTCTCCTATTAGCCTACCTTTTAACATTCTATATCTGCTGGAAAATATGCATCACTTTGAATAATAATCCTTGTATGGCGAACCCTAAACTTCACAATAAATACGTCCAGAAAATACACAGTACTGCTTACTGTGAGAAGACCTGGGGTCGCTGGTTGTCTTCCTGCAATGCACTTCATAGAAAGACTGACCTTCGGGCAGCCTCGGCCGACTTCATCTTTTTCGGTGACTTTGCTTAACAACCATAGCGAGCGTTTTGGTCCGTGACAAAGCAATCGGCATGTTGAAAGTAACTCCAGCTGACAATTGTATGCAGAAGCCCTAACTAATATTAGACCCTAACTCTACCTCTAAACCCACCCCCAAAAAAATCAAAAGCTATTATCGGTTTTGAACCGGCTACCTTGAAAATGTGAAATCCAGTATCTTCAACATTCGGCTTCCGAACAGCACGGCTTCACTTGTTCTCTGTGATATTAGAATTTGGCTGTGGCGTCATTATAATCTTCCCAACACAGCGAGGCAGCCGAAACAGGTGACAAGTCTGTCGAAGTTGGCCGAGGCTACCCGAAGTTCAGTCCCTTTTACAGGAAACAATTCACCTGCCTTCCTGCTTGCCATTAAGGAAGTAGAGATACAGAAGGGTCGAAGACAGACCTTCTAACACCCAACCATTTAAATGTGTAAAAGCAGAGATTAGATCCACAGCCTTCTAGGTTAAAGTGGTTCTAACCCATAAGAACATATTTTTGCTAATGGATAATGTATCTTTGTTAAAAATGTATCACTTCGCACCACACCGCTATGCAAAGAGTTTCAGTCGATGTTGAAGACGATGCCAGCCGCTGTTTTCCGACGTTTCTCGAGGCGAAACGCGAAAATAAAAGAGAGCGCTGGACTCAGGATGTGATTTATGATCCCTCATAACAAAGAGAGGAATCATGCAGCGAGCCAGAACAAGTGAGGATAGAAGGGGGAGCAAGCAGAGTACTCAAACGATGGAGAAATAGGCGCAGAAATCTGTTTTGAACACGAGGTGCACTTACGCCTGTACCAGAGCGGAAGATCTAGGGTGCGAGCGCTAAGATTAAGGGGGGAGCAATTCTGGATGTCTTAAACAAGGCATCTTTCAGGCGATTGCTTCCCTTCGCCAACTTCGCTAACTATGCTATTCCCGGGAAGCTTTACAAAACAATAACATACGCACTGTGTAATCTCACAACACACAAAGACGACCGCCTTATGCGGGGCGGATCTTTCTTCTTATCCACCCCTTCAATTTATCCAGCCAGCCAGCCAGCCAGCCAGCCAGCCAGCCAGCCAGCCAGCCAGCCACCAGAGCCTGTCATCGCCCAGCCAGCTGAAGTTATCTTGCAGGGGGCAAGTAATATTTCTGCAACTTCAGGATTTTCAATATAAAAGGGGAAAGTACCCGGTCAAGTACAGCATACCGCCAGACAGGTCAAATCTTTGGTGACGTCCCTTTCCTGGTTAGTGAAGAAAGTGAGATAATGTTGAGCCGTGCATCTTTCCGTCCATCTGTCCTAGTATTTATACACCTATCTTTTCTTCGTGCATGCACGTGCATGATAGTAACTCCAGCCTCCTGCTGTCTCAAAAAATACTCCAACTGTAAAGTGTCCAGAAAAAATGGCGCCTGACCAAAGCAGTCGTTCTTTGCTACCACCACTACCACCACCGCCGCCGCCGCCGCCGCCGCCGCCGCCGCCGTCGTCGTCGTCCTATTCGTCGTCACCAGCTCTTGGGATCCCTATTGCAAGCCATTGTGTTGTTCCCCCCAAAAAAACCCCACTCTAATTGATCATGTGGTAGACAATTCTTTTGATGGAATGATGACAGGAAACGTAGTTAACTGGAGGCCATTCCTGAAAGCCAAAAAGAGATCAAGAGGTTAAAACAAGGGAGGAAACTGTCTTTTATACGCGCTTCTGATATCACTTTGTGTGAACATGCTTGAAACAGCATGATCTTGCAGTCCGTATTTGGAACAGTATGAGCTCCAAAGAAACGGAATCAAAAGCGCTGGAAATCATAAAAATCATCTTAAGCTTCGAACTGTTCTTACAACAAAAATCGTTATAGTTCCGAAGTTATACAACATTATACACAGCTCACAAAAACTGCAAGACCAGTGCAAACTGCACGCGCTACGTGACGCCAGAACAGAAACTGGTGGTCACAATGAAATTGAGATGTACCTCATTTGTTAATGTAACGACCAACAGATTTACTGGGCTCTTTTCGTTGCAATAGCAGTGTTCCCTGCCCTGAAGGACACACGCAGCAAGTGAATGGTATGGACTGGCAACAGATTTGTCACACATCGAACACCTGTGGGATGTGCTGTGTCGTCGCCTGCGGGCAAACCATCATCTGACCTTAACCAACTGTCCAGTGCTTTAGCAGGAGCGGCAGTTCACTTTGGTGGTTGCTCGCAGCTGCCTCTTGAGTGTGTTGGCGGCTGGTGTTCTATAGCGTAAATCTGGAAGAAAAACGAACCTGTCATCCTGTCTGGACATCTTGATGCCTGGATATCTTTTATGGGCGTCCAAGTTCTCTGCGCTCCATGATATATCCTTTTGTCTGGTATCTGTCTCACAATGTCACAATGACTTAATGGGATACTTCCAATCGGCGACTAGCTTCCTGGACACAGACTCCTTTCTGCAGCCCATCCGAAAAGATTAGCATCACGGAGTCGTCGTTTTGGAGGACACGTTTCAAGTGTCGTAAGACCACGTCCATAAATAGCCACCATTCCCTCACATTACACATGGTTGCCCTATTTCAGTTTTTCATCCTTTCAGTTTTGCTTTGTCACCTGCATGCCTTTGATTCTCACACGTTGTCCAGCGTCTTGGGTGCACGTGTGGCTGCCTCCTGTGGTGCGTACGAATGTTCTGGGACTAATTTCCACGCACACTGACGTTCACTGTTGCAGCATGAAACAAAGTGCATCTGTAACGCCTCCATGCGTCACTCGCGTTCGTACGACAACGCACTTCGACGACAACGACAAAGTTTATTAATTGAAGAAAACTGAATATTTGGCGGAGGCACGGCGGTTCATCTAAATTGCTACTTCTCTAATCTTGATGGTCTAGTGGTTTTCTCTTGGACCTGTCTCTCTAATCTTGATGGTCTAGTGGTTTTCTCTTGGACCTGTCTCTCTAATCTTGATGGTCTAGTGGTTTTCTCTCTTGGACCTGTCTCTCGAATAATGTCGTCTCCAGTTTCTAACTTGCCTATACCTTGCTTATCAGATTCTCATCTTCGCCGTCCTATTGACATAATCGGAGGACGGCTAGTGGGTGACCGCTATCACATCGAGCTAATCGTCTCCCCACATCTCCTGACGGTATACATAGCTACCGGAGCAGCCCGGCGGGCTTTACGCCACGAGGAGGTTCGGGCAATGTGCTTACGCCTTACATCTCTTCACTGCCGCCTTCCCAGGCCCGTCCTCTGAGTCTCAGAGGTATCTCCCCGAAGGGACCCTCGGTGTGTGTCCCCCCTCTCTGTCTCTCTCTTGGTCCTCTCAAAGTCTGTCCTAGTCAAAACCTGTCCTTGTCCTCTCAAAGTCTGTCCTCCTAAGTCGCCGGCAGGCCCGCATATATTGGGATGAGAGGCATCCGAAATATTCTAACGAGCCTCTCTCATTAGCGAGTGTCCCGTCAGCGCTCCCATTAGCTGCTCTCTGACAGTCAGATTTATGTTGTGGTTTTGGTTCCACTCGAGCGGGGTAATTGCGCCATTATCCTCAACGCTCGAGGTCGACCTTTGACTAACTTGGTCCACACCCCTGGGCTTCCCGATCATTCAGCCATCTTGGAAGTTGTTAATCGCAGGCCGCCAATTACCTCCCACGATTAACAGGACCCGTCTACCAGTACGGCCTCACTTTGCCGTATCGCCTTTCGGAGTTCCCTGCAACACGTGGCTGATCGCCATAGGTCGGTCCCATTATTCAGCCAAGCCTTGTCTTTCGCCACATGACTAGTAGCGAGCAATTTCATCGTTACCACGACTAATCTGTCTTCCAAATCATATAAAATATACGTGCTGTATACGCACCAGGCACGCGTATTGTTATACATCCCAATGTACGCAGTCGGATGTTCTTGCAAAGTAAACACGTCCGTGACCTACCGCCAAAGTGCGGCTGGACCTTGAATTCTTTTGAGCGGAACATTTACGCTAGTCATCGCTTCATATTTCTACCTTCCCAAAGAAATGCTTCCAAAATATCTAAGTGAAGCATTTTCTGTCAGTATATCCGACGTTTTTTGTGAACAATAATAAATTGACAGCTATTTTTAAAGATAACTTGTGAGTTTATTAAAAGGTGTATTAACAGCAACATGAAATCCGTGAAAAGACAGCGATGTCCCTCGATGCCTCAGACATTTGGTTGTGTACCTCAGGCACGTACAGGTGTCTCTTTTGCCGTTAGATAAAACATTACGTGGACAAATATTTGATGCCGTCTTTACTTACAGATCCTTTCTTGCTTCTTTGTTTTCAGATATTGTGCAAAATAGTAAGCACTCTGGCTGTCAGAGCAATCAGACCAAACGTGCTCTTTCGAACTAGATAATTTCTGGCTTCTGGAATTAATAATATCTTTAAGACGTTTTTGAAGAACGCTCACTCATGCATGTACACTTGATCACTCATTCATGTGCTGCAACAGATGTACATTCCCAGACAGGCGAATAAGGAAAACTGCGTTGCATATTTTAGGATTTATTTGTTCCAATGCCATTACAATTCAAAACGAAAGTTTTATTTTAGTTTTCTCATATCACAGTCAGGTTGTAATCGTTTTAAGAATTGTATCACAGCCGAGATATACAAAAATATACTTCAGCGAATTTTCTTTAAAATAAACAATTCATGGTTGTTGCTCTTTAGAGTGGACGGAAACCAGATAAGAGTCTTTCATATTACAACATTCTTACTCTGCTTCCTGCTGAACAACCCTGGACATAACAGTACAAATGCATTTTAAACCAAAAGCCTCATTTACGGCTTAAGCATAATAAGCTATCGTTTAACTCATTTTTAATAAGGCCTGAAACAGTTTTTTTTTTTTCGTTTCCAAACATCATTTTTAGATTTTTTTCATAATTATTATCTAATCTACACAATTATTTCACTTTTGCGTGATTACTGATTTCATAATTGTTTGTCCTGACAGCCAGGTACTTTTTAGCCCATTGTTTCACCATCGTGATTAACACTACATGGTTCATTTGTCTGGGTGATGACAAAATTAAGTAGAAGGCAGAGAAAGAATATATATATAAATATATCACAGATTGCTGCCCAGCAGAAAAATTGGATTATAAAAATGTACCCGGAAGTCATGGAGCGGAATATAATCACGGAAACGACAGCAGCATGCTGGTGCTGATACTGTGGTAAACACTACACACAAAAATCTGGAAATCACAATCATGGGTGTATGAACCATTTGTCAGGTGTGTGCACGAGTGAGTTTCAACTTAACGATTTCAATACGATACACCACAATGTAATTTTCGTTCTGCAGTCCGCTGTCGGTAGCGTCCAGAACACTGGCGACATCTGACTCATCAGAAGTGTTGGGTCGGGCTGTGGTAGCCGTCATGTTGTATCACAGGTGTCTACAGAAGCCACAGACAGACTGATGCGAGAAGGACTAGCGCTTGACAGGATATGAGAGGATGTGCAGCGCTCGGGGGCGTCGCTGTAGACAGGGGAAGAACAAGATGCAACCATTTCAACATTTTCGTGTCACCTAAGCCTATAAATTTGCACTACCTTAAGAAGCCGCGTGAAAATAATACAAGGCACGCTGACATACACACGCATGCGTGCACACACAGTCACTGACAGCTAGACACAGACTACGCATTTGTTTAACATCGTGTCACTGACCAAAGTTAGAGTGAGTGGGGACAGGTTGATAGAAGGTGATAGAAAAAAGGGTGTGTGGGGGGAGGGAGGGGCACCTGAGCAGGCGGAGAAAACTTGCAGCGGTTAGTGCCTACTTGCAGATACAGCAGCAACCAAAGTGCGGTTACCGACTTGGGATCCGATCCACAAACTGTGCCGCGACCTTAGCACGTGTTACTGCGCTATGCTTGGGTCACCCGATATTCAGTAAACACAGACACCAGACATCTTAGATGTCGACAGAGAAACAGGCACTGGCTTTGAAACATTAGAAACAGAGACAATCAGTTTTTCTCACGGAACGTGTAAATTCCTTTAATTTGTCCTGGACACAGCCATCACGGAGACGGCTCGGCCAGCCAAACGCTCACAGCCACAGCGGACGCCGGCGCGCGGCGTCAGATCACAGGCTGGGTGCTGCCGGCGGTCCGAGGCTGTGATGCGCTGTGCCATCTTATAGGGTGCTGTGTTAGGCTCACTCTTTTTAGACATCTCTATATTCTTCTAGTATGCTTGCCGAGACTAACAATTAACATCCTCTGATTCTTCTCGATTTACCCTTTATGTAGACATCAAACTCATTGCACGTCTTGATAGAGCAGATTTACTATAGGCAAAAGCCTTACCTTTATCTATTCACATGAGCTAGTTAAACGTAATTATTTCCTTCTCACTCTGCTAAACTTTTCTTAACACTAACAGGAAGAGCAGAGCGCACTCTATTCATCACATAGTTTCATGTTTTTATAGATATATCCTTCCATTTGTTATTGTAAACAACTATGTGTAAGAAACAAAATGCGGTACCCGCCGCACTTCCACCCGCTAACTGCTGGTGTACCTGGCAATGCTCCCCTCCCGGCCCGCCCCCACCCAGTAAAAGCGGGGTGCGGATCGGACAAAGACACGTCGGGGGCCTGGATTGCTCAGTTGCGAGAGCTGCAGACTAGCAGATGGAGGTTGCGGGTTCGAATCCTGGTGTGGCCTAGGATTATTTTCTGGAGTTAAACATCGTGTAAACTCTATTCGGCCATCTCCCCGAACATTAAACTGCCTGTCCGCACTGGCCATCTTACTGCAGCCATCAGTCTGGTGGTTCTTTCAGTGCATAGCTTAGTAATAGGACCCCATCCCCCATTGTGCGAAATCACCGCGAGGTGGAAGCACTGTCCCTCTAAATAACCACCACCACCACCACCACCACCACCACCACCACCACCACTACAAAGCGACGTCTCAGAGTAGTGATGAAGCGAGCAGAGGCGCAGAAGAGACGATGTAAGACGTCACGTCACGAGAGCCGAGACTGGGCGGTAGAGGCAGGCGAGGTGAGCAGGGAAGGTGGGCAGCAGCAGCGGTGCCCTCAAATAAAAGATGTAGAAGGCCTCTCAGGAAGATTTCCTTGGTTTGGAGAGAGAGAGCGCCAGAGGAGAGAAAGTTTGCGGAGTGAACCCGCTCCATCACAAATTAAAACTTAAAGAAGCAAAGGTTGCTAATTATTTAACAAATAACCAGATACCAATGAAGTATATATGTACGCGAAAGCTTAGACGGGGCCGCCGAAAGCAGACCTGGAGAAGAACTGACAGCCATCAACCATCCACTAACCTGTCTTGGGAAGGTCGCCCGAGACTGCAGGAAGTGCAGGAAAAGTGTCGAGGTCCTATGTTCCACAAGGACAAAACTATGCTTTTCTGTATTTATTGATCTTATGGGATGGATGGATCCATGCATACACGTGTGTACTTGTCTTTTTTATATGTATGTGTACATAATATTTTAGACAGACATCAGCTCTCACTAACTGGCTCCTTACTGGTTGGGATGCTGTTCTCTGTTGGCGATGACTGACCCGAGCCAGAAGATGCGGTGGCCCCGTTTGACACGCCCCCTGTTGGCGATGACTGACCCGAGCCAGAAGATGCGGTGGCCCCGTTTGACACGCCCCCTGTTGGCGATGACTGACCCGAGCCAGAAGATGCGGTGGCCCCGTTTGGCGCATTAGAGCTGGATGACACTGTAGGACTTGAAGACAATGCACTTGGTGCAGAGACAGTCGTCTCCGGGCTGCTCGTGGGGTCTTCTGTTGACGACGTAGATGTTGTGCTGCATACCGCTGTTGGAAGATTAGCGGAATCACCTGCGTCATTTGTCCTACAGCTACGGCCACATGGCTGTTGACGTTTCGTGTTACACACCCCCCTCCCACAACCCTCATCTATTTGAAAAAAAATCCGTTTTACATTGTCATGTTTGTGTGTATTTGTGACTGTTAATGTGTGAGCGTGAGAGAGTGTTTGGGAGACAGAATGAGAGAGTGTGTGGGTGTGTTCATGCATTTGCATAGGTGTGTGCGCATGCGTGCGTTTGACTGTGTACAGTGCATAAAATTGTGACATGCGTAAGCGCGTTTCTGCCTTTGATTAAGGTTCTTCGCTCATAGATGTCTGCATGTATTTCATCCGCGAATGTGCGAGTGTGGGAAGGTGAGAGAGAGAGAGAGAGAGGCGAGCGCGTGCGCTCTAGTCTGAATCCTAGCGAGCGTTGTCCGAGGTGTTTGCATGGCTATTTCTGTGTTGTTCTGTGTTCAATGAAAGGTGCACCTTTTCTTCCGCAAATTAGGGTCTTAGTTAATTTTGCGGACCTAATTTTCTGTTTTGAGAAGAACGATCAGGAAATTCAGACCAGATTTAGTAGGTTCCACTTAAACTGGAATATGAAACACCGGGCCTGGATAGCTCTGCTCTGCGGGTAGAGCCGCGCAATAGTGTGTGAATGTTCCTGGTTCGAATCCAGGAGTGACTAAGGATTACTTCCTGTAGATAAACATTTCCCCTGAACAGGAAACTGCCTGTTCGCACTTACCATCTTACTTAAGCTATAAGTTTCGTGGTTCTTTCGGAGCATAGTAATAGGACCCCATCCCTATTCAACCCCCCCCCCCATCCATAGTGCGAAATCACCTCCAGGTTAGAACACTTAACCTATAAAATCAGCTACCTACCTACCAAATATGAAACAGTTTTCGTTGTTTAGATAATACATTACGATAAAAAAATTTTGTGAAATTTCAAAAAGTTTACAAATTTTCCTTTTGTTTTCTGCATTTTGAAAAGAATTTCTAAAGAAACAAAATTAAAATTTAATAGAAATGAAATGAGTTTTTTCCCTGCTAA
Source organism: Lanistes nyassanus (assembly GCA_004794575.1). Taxonomy (NCBI): domain Eukaryota; kingdom Metazoa; phylum Mollusca; class Gastropoda; order Architaenioglossa; family Ampullariidae; genus Lanistes; species Lanistes nyassanus. The sequence goes on from SMGT01006185.1 coordinate 103,792, forward strand.
AACTTGACAAAGAACACCGTAAATGAGTCCTTTAAGTACGATCTTACCAAAAGTACTAATTAAAATGGACGGAAACACCCACTGATTACGATAGTGTATCTGTCCAAACAAACAGCTGTCAGTAATCACCGACAGCAGTAGTACCTGTAGACTGAGCTTCAGACAGTTATAGGAAACAGAAAAGGTAGATAACAGAAAACAACATACCAAGCAACAGCAGCAATAAGCCTTGTGTAACTAGTGAAAAACTCATTTTGCGCTTAATGAGCAGCACCTCGGTGTTTCAATCCAGCCGTCGAATAACTTGGAGTAAGGACTAAATAACTTTTATACAGATACTGACCATGTGGGCGGAGCTTATCAACATCTTATTGTGTAGGAGCAGATCGTATTGATGCCATACTAGGATTCTGCCGCTTGTCTTTGCAAATACTTCTCCCTTGTATGGAGATGGGAGTGTTTCAAACTACAGGGCTACTGCTAACAGGGCGAACCTGAATAATTCTATTTTCCCTTTGACATCTCAGGGACGTGACATGATTTATGGATTTCTATGTGGCTGGGAAGTTCATTCGCTTCGATTTCGCGGTTGTCGAATCTTTCAACCAATGGGCACGCGAAATGTTTTCGAACATCCAGACATACCCAAGGAGCTAGGAGCAAGCTGGGTTTTTTGGGGTGTCCCCGGGAGATCTTGACGAGTTTGACCTTTCCCGTCCCTTCCCATGCCCTAACCAGGAACTGCTTCAACACTCTCCCTCTGCGGGATCAGACATGCTCTTGACTAATGCATCTCGCGTTCAGCTAGCGCTGAGCCAACCACTCCCCATCTTGTTTCCAGGAAACGAAAACAGTAGCGCCTCAGCACACATAAGAAATTAGTGCATTAGATTATGTTAAAATCGACGTGCCAGCATATATCAGACATTATAATTAGTGCATCAAATAATTGTAAAATTAGTGCGCAAGGATGTGTTAGAAATTAGTCTCATTAGTATATGTTAAAGTTGGTGCGTCCCATGTGATAGTAATTTGTCGGTTTATGTTGAATTCATGCGTCAGCATATTCTAGCGATTAGTGCGTTAGCATATATAGGCTGGGTACGGTGTGAAGCGTGGTGCTTAAAGCGCAAGCTTCCTAAAACAAAGGTGCGTATGACGCATCACACTTCTCCCATCTGACCCAGCTGGGAACGGGAAGGTATAAGGCTACGAGGGATAGAATGTGGGCACCGCCCTCAAAGCTGGCCCACAGGAAAAAATGAGTTCTCGTACACCCCTACGACCTTAAAGCAGGTCACGAGGACAGCCTTTACGTTTGCCTTTTTGTAAATGTTAAAATGTGTGGGTAAATATATGCTAGAAATTAGTGCGTCAACATTGGTAATACCGATAAGAGTGACAACACAAGAGAGTGATAGTGATGTGGCGAAAGTTACGGGGAGGACAGAAGGAAACGAGAGAGCCACGTCAGTACAGCCCACTGAGCTTGAACACTTTGAAATAAACATGCAGGCGAAGGTCGGGTGAACTTAACAAACTGATAAGATTAAGTTTATTTTTTAACGTCGAGTCAACAACGACGACGATTTCATGGGGGGGGGGGGGCGCAAGAAGAGAGGGGGGGAAGTGCGTTAGGGACAGAGGGACGGAGGAGGGACAGAGGAGGGACAGAGGAGGGACAGAGGAGGGACAGAGGAGGGACTGGAGTAACAAGCGACAATACCGACCGCCAGCACTATAAACAATCAAAGTGCCAACACGCAGAGGAACTACGTGGAATGGACACAGGATCCGAACCCACGGTCCCCTGTATCCAGACAGGTACGGGTAACAGCTATGCTATGGGGCGACCTCTGTACAGACATAAAGAATTACATGAAGTGATAGCCAGTTTGAAAAGAATGACCAGACGAAGAAGCTGAACAGGATTCGTGCATATGGTTCGTGACTGAAAATGGTACGCGGGCGAGAGCGCTCACACGCAAACACAGATATGATTCTACATTTGCATATAATGCCGAGGGACATAGAGACAGAGACACAGAGAACGAGAGTGTGGAAAAGGACAGAAAGAATGACAACATGCAGACATCTATGAGCGAAGAACAATTATACAACCAGCAGCAAAGAAAGCAGACATTCAATGTTTGCAATTTATTCCCGCTGTTAGCGATAAATCTGGTTTCTGTGTACAAGTGTGCATCTACTCTGCAAATAACTTACCGGTGCGACGCGGAAATGTTCTCACCAAACAATAAGAGGATCTTGAACAACTTTATGATCCGGGAAATGTGTTGATTTATTGTCAAGTATGATTTTTCCCTAAGCGCTGAAAGCTTGTTCAGTGGCTTTCCCCACAGCCACCTTTTTCGATCGGGATAGTTTATCGCACTCGATGTGACGGTTTCTTGTGCAATTCAGTCCCGGCCAAGAATAAACAGCTCAGATCTTGTTTAGAACAAGCGAACCTGAATAAGACAACGTGGTGTGCATGCTTGTTCTCCGTGGGTATTTGTTAGTGTTGGGGGTGGGGAGGGGTGGTAATGCATTTAAAACCACTTGACAATTTTAATGATGGGAAGACTGTACGTGAACAGGTGCAGAGTTACGCAGGGCAGTACCGCCGGCGACTTACGACTAAGACAGTGCCTCAAAATGTATGCACACCCCAGGTAAAACTAAGAGACTGCACTTACTGCGAAACAACGCGTTATAGCGTGTGGCTGGTGAAGAAGGAACGGGAATACAGACAGCCTATCAAAATATTGTCTTCTGAAGTCGTTTCAAGGCGACTAGACACAAAATAGGTACAGATTACACTCCTGAGAAAAACATCAGTTCGCACAAAGCGTCCGTTATTCTGTTCTCGCTGTTCTCTCACTACTAGCGCATATCCTGAGGAGGGTTTGATACTTATTCTGCAGAGGCTTTCGTTATTGAGAGGTTTATGGAACAAGGAAACACTCATACAGTCTTTAGCAACATTGTGTTGTTCGGAAATCGGGGTACATCATTCTTCTTGACGTGATATCAAGACCTGTTATTTTGTTCCTGGGCTTTATAGTTGGGTCACGACCTGTCGCTTTGTTGCTAAACAAACTTTTAAAGGAAAGAGGACTTTCCTCAATATGTGACTTTGGCAATGTGAGTGACAATCAGGAAGCGTCTCTCTTCCTCCATTTAAACTCGAACTCAAGCCGCTGTGTATCGTTACGAACCTTGGAGAAAAAAGATTGTCTAAGACTTGGCTGCTCCTTCTAGCTGTGCCACCAGAGTGCCTTTGGGGTGATATCGACGTCCCGTTGAATGTTTGTCTATGTCTGAAGAAATCTCTGTTGTCCTCTTTGGGGGGAGCGAGGCGGATGTGGTAACGAACTGGTAGTGCCAATCTCGGATTGCACAGTAGTGTTGTCTTTTCCTCATAGTATTAATGCCTATAGCGCCTTTTCTTGCATAATCCCATCACGGAATCTTTGACCAAAGTGTTATATCAGGGGTAGTATATACGATCCCGGGTTTAAAGTGTGATCCTGAAATATATAAAATGTCCGCTGTCATGGTCGTCAACGCCGTTGCCCTGATCCATGCAATGCCTAAAAGCGTTTCCCCCCACCCCACATCCCGGCCCAGTTTCGTGTCATCTTCGGTCGGTCGGTCGGTCGGTCGGTCGGTCGGTCGGTCGGTCGGTCGGTCGGTCGGTCGGTCGGTCGGTCGGTCGGTCGGTCGGTCGGTCGGTCGGTCGGTCGGTCGGTCGGT
>SMGT01006186.1:20080-82591 GCA_004794575.1 Lanistes nyassanus
GGAAAATATCGCTTTCGGTCGTTTTCTCCTTTCGCACAGATGCCACACAGCAATTCCTAGTTAGTGTTTATTCGGTAGAGAAATTCGTGCGCAGTGGCGCGTTAAATGGAAACTGCTTACTGTTGTTGTTTATTTAGCGAAATAAACAGAGGCTAATTTATTTTCAACCCTCTTATCGTAAATAGACAGTTTTGTGCTTCCAGCTGCTAGCTAAAAATTAAATTTACTTTCTACTGGACACAAACATGCACGCGCGCACAAACACGCACACAATGTTCACACAGAGGAGAAAGAGAGATACAGAGAGAGAGAGAACGAAGAAGACAGAAAGAGAGAGAGGAAGAACAGACAGAGGGGTGGTGTGAGGTGGAGAGGTATCAGCGAAGAAGGCTGGTTGCTCGAAACGGATTTCGTATAAAAAAAAGATAACTAATTTCTCCGCTGGCTTGGTTTGTTTACATGCTCCACAGGATTTTTGTGTGCCAACCGGTTGATAAGGAACGGTGCAGAGTATTGTGTTACGGGGGGATGGGGGGGGTGTTACACGGCTCGACTAAGTCGGTTTAAAGCAATTTGTAAGAACCAATCAAACTTTGGGCATTGATGGGTGTCTCGTTTCAATGAAGGATATCTCTCCAATAAACTTCTCCTCCCCAAGATTTTAGCGCAAATATGTGTCTGTAATAAATAGAAATATAAATTATGTTTTGATCCCAACCGATGGACTAGTTTCCTATGAAGGCCTTCATCCGATTTTGTCGCGCCCTGTAAACTTTGCATTAACTGCGCACGTCATTCAGACTCTAGGCAGTTCTTGGCCTGCTGCCATTAAGTCTGTCTCCTAATCTTTACAGTCACGATTGCCGTAACATCTGGCTCTAACCTAGCCTTCTTCCGGCGTCCGCAGTCGCATATCACTTTATCATTCAAGTCAGAAAACAGCAACACCACCAGCAGCCGTCGCTTCCATCGCCACTACGATTCCACTCCCATCTCCAACCGCATCCCCCCTTCTTCAAACTCCCCTCTCTTCCCTTCTCCTCCCTTGTCCTCTTCCTTCACATTCTTGTTGCAGTTTCGAAGTCTTGCTGTTCGTCCTTATCTATGCCTGCTGCTTAATATCAGCCTCTTCCAAAAGTCCAAAAGACGTCACCTCCCGCACAAACGCCGGCTTTTTAACTCCGGAAACACAAGACGCAGTCAGTATGGGAGGTTATTTATCCCATATCTCTCTTTGCAAGATGAGTATTTGTTATAAAAGGCGCAGACAACGATTTTCCGATATTAGCGCGTCTGGTGTTATTTTTCAGACAGACAATTACTTGCACCGTCAGAGTCATTTTGGCACGCCCAGTGACGTCTTAGTGATGAGGAACAAAAGAGGAATGTGAGGAAGTCAGGATCGTATCCTTGAGGGGATATTATTATGGGTAAAGGAAAAGGGGTTGCGAGATCACGAAGAAGGAACCAACCAACCAACCAAGCAACCAACCAACCACCCAGCCAGCCAGCCAGTCAACGAAAGAAAGAAAGAAAGAAAGACAACGAAAGAACGGAAAGGAACAAAAATGAAGGAAAGGAAGAAAATAGACATGAAAAAAAAACCTCTTGTTATTTAGATTTCGAGTAGAATCGACAGCCTTGAATCTGTCCCCTCAAGTCAAAGACCTCCAGGAAAGTGCCCCGCAGAGACTTCACCCATCTCGCGCACGGACTGACGATTATGTAAATATGTCGTTAACCTACATGACAACGATCCGTATCCCAGCGGCTTCGACTGGCATACACACAGACCCAACCATCCAAACCCGTCGTTAACCTAGTTCTACGTTCTTGAAATCCTAACGATCTCAATCTTCCCCACATGGCGAGTGAGCCGAGTACATATGTCGTTAACCTAGCCCAGCGCGATCTGTCTCGTCGTGGTTTTAGTGATGTTCTAGTCTGGTGTCAGTATAAATCGTTGCCCTAGAAACAGGGCGCGGGGGGGGGGGGTGCAACGTGTATATGGTCCCCTCGGAAATCATGCACAGCTGTATATTTATTGCCTCTAGCCGATCTCTGCGATAATTTAGATGAATCTTCTCCTTCTCTGTCACAGAAGATCAGTTTCCTTATGGCGGAATTAATTTGATTTGCTCATGAAGGGGGGGGGCAGCTGGAATGTATCTAACCCCGACGAATTTTTTTTCAACTGCAAAGAGACCGAACTTGGTTTTTTAAACGCTTTCTGTTAAATACGAAGGTCATGAGCTATCGCTTGTTCAGGGAGGTTGTTGTACAAGGACTGTACGCCATGGTTCAGTTCCGTTCGTGTCACGAAATCTTCGATAATTTTGCTAATAACTTCGCTTTATAATTGTTAAACATTGGAGTCTCCCCCGAAATAAGCCTCCCCTGACCTCGTTTCATTCAAACGTCCGACTTAAAATCTGATGGCCAATTATCCTGAATACTTGGAGCACATTGTGGACGTCAGCAAGCGCAACACATCCAGACACATTATATTGCTGATTTCTCAATCTCAAGGTTGTAAATACTGGTTGTAAAAAGTAGGTACTAAATGAAAATTACTTCGAAGTAACAGGTGATAGTCCTAACTATATTTCATCATGACATCACTCAGCCCATTCACATCGCGTTACGTCACATCACAGCAAATCACGTGTTTACCCGATATTCTGTGTGAAGTTTGAATCATAGGAGTGGTTTTGTCTGTTTTGCTCGTATTGTATCGTTCCGTCAACAAAAGCATTTCCTTTAAAAACTTATTATAATATATAAAACAGCAATAACAACGAACAAAAGAAAGAAAGCGATTCGCGTAATGATAAAAGACACACAATAGAAAGACAAGCTCACTTCCGTTTTAAAAACGTCTAAAGCAGATGGACCTTGCGAAGCACTGATCAAAATCTCTTTTAAAAGAACATGCATGCATTGCTACTCGGTATTACTAGCTTTAACAGTCTAGAGAACACGGGGCCCAGGACGATTGCCTCTCGGTTTGTGGTGAGTAGTGTTTAACGTCAGCGTACGCAGGCATCGACAAGCGCCGAGTCTGGAATTGAAACCTGCGGATCTCTGTGTATTTCCGGCAGGTCCGATTCTTTGCCGTAGCGAATAGCTTCTTCGCAGATGAGGCCCGTTGGCGACCTCAGCGTCCGCTTGATCCCGAGGAATCGGAAATGAAAATAATTATTCTTTCAGGAAGCTTCCGATGACGCCACGGAAAAAGACTTGAAGCCCGTGTTTTGGCCACACTGTTCTTGTTTCCTCTGACAGCAAGGAGAGAAAAAAGAAGCTGACGGCTTGAAGAGGATCTTTACGCCTTCTCTCCCAATTATTTCCATTTTCTCTATCCATTAATCTCTTTCTGTTGTCCCCTTACCCCTCCCCAGCCTCCATCGCCATTCTGTGTCCCCCAGCTCTCTCCTTTCTCCCTCGTCTTCTCCTTTCCTACTCTTTCCTCTCTCCTTAATGCGCCTCTTCTTCCTTCTTCCTGCTTCTGCTCTGCACACCCAGCCCCCCCCCTCCCCACCCACCCATGCACCTCGCTGGTTGTACGCTTCCAATCTGTAAGCATACCAGCATCTATAGTCTGATGGAAATTCTGCGTGTCTCACTGTATGACGTAAATCTGCGATGTAATCATCGAAACAGAATGGTTACCGTGTGTTTACAACATAAACACGGCGAAATTACTTCATTTTCTCTTAACATTTTTCCTAACTTATTTTTCCATTTCAGTAAAAGTTGACGTTTCATGAAAGTTTCTAAAACGGATACCTTCCCACGTCATCACAAGACTCTTCTGAGTGCAGTTACACTAATTTACTAGCAAATACTCTTCACGTGATGACGTATGTGAAGCAGTTTTACATAAACACACGCGGTGTTACCAATATATACAATTTTTTTAAATCGCAGGAACTAAAGAGATATAAAGTTTTTTCCGATTTGGGGGTAGAGTGTGCGTGCGTGTTCGTGCGGGCGTGCATGTGCATGCATGATCATGCGAGTTTGAGCCTCAGGCTTCTAACGTGATGTTGATCCCATCTGTAATCTACTGACGGCTAATTTCTTGCTTCCGCTTGGAAATAGACCGTGGCTATACTCACTGAAAGCAGAGTTTTTTTCCCTCTCTGCTTCTTTCTTTCGGTCTCTTTCTCCTCTCTCATCATCTCCCTCTCTCCTTCTCTCCGTCTCTCTCTCTCCCTCTTTTTATTTCCCTCTGTCCTTTCCCTCTCTCCCTTTCTCCTTCTCTCCCTCTCTCCTCTCACTGTTACCCCCGTCCCATCTGCTACTATCTTTCCCTTTCCTTCCTCTTTTTTTCTACGTCGCTCTCATCTAGTTCCTCCTTCATTGTATCTTTTTCTCTCTCTCGCTTCGTCCCTACCCTTTTCTGTCCCCTAGCTCGGTTCTCCATCCTGTCTACCCCTCCCTCCCACACTAAACACCGTATGTTTTTAGAGGTACCTCTGTTGCCGCCACCTCTTTCAACAATTTGTTTTTTAGTCTTTCTTCCGCGCTGTCCCATTCGACATGTTTCCATTCATTATATATAGGTGACCATTTTTCAAAACGTTTCCGTGTGCCAGGCAGTTGTTCGATTGTCGTCTTGCAACACCGCACAAATGTGCTGACTTGGTCGATTGGGTGGTGTTAACATAGTGTTACCATGCCTGAGCCGTCCGGACTTACAGAACGTTACAGAACAATAGTCAAACACAATGCCACAAATGCTTCAATCGCATCTGACGTCCATCATCCTTGTATGGGTTATGCTTATCATTTGATAATGAAGTGGCTAATGCCGGCTGCCGTATAAAAAAAAGCCTCCCCACTCCTTCCATGCACAAGCTAAAAAGACACGACCTACATTCCTAGATACCAGATCTGTCTGTCTCTGTCTCTGTCTCTGAGTCCCTTGATAACAGCAGCCTCTGCGTGGAGGTTGAAAGAAATCATGCATTTTGAGGATGAAGGAGACAACTGGAAGTTTTTTCTTCAGAGTATGGCGAACTGAATCCCCCTTCTTCCCCCTCCCCCCAAAAAAAGAGAAAGCGGATGATTATTTTAAATGCGTTCAGACTGTATACAACATGCGTGCGTGTCTGCGTGCGTGTGTGCGGGCGTGCGTGTGTGCTTGTTGGCCTGCTTTCTCCTGCGCTCATGCTGAAATGGCTAATGACTTACGTTCTTGCCGCGTAACACCGACATCCTATACCATTTCTCTTTCTTCAGGTGTGATGGTTTTGGCATGGCAACACTTTGGTTTTTGCCTTCGCAGACAGGTCTGCTGCAACGAAACCTGTCTGGGCGAGAAGTGAGAGGGGAGGAAACAGAGGAGGGAATGCTACTAATTCCATCACAGCACGTGATCTTCGTGAGGTGCATTCCCTTTCGAGACTAGCTCTCTTATCAGTACGGGAAAACATTTTCACGGCTTATTGTCTAGTGTTTCTCACTTTAATTTTTTTTTTACATTGGAAAGTGATCTTGAAGGGATTCACTTTGACAACATTCAACGTGATTTCTTTGACTTTGTGTGGTCTTGACACCGCACTATCAAATCAATGTCCACCTTTTGATCCTCTGATTTTCACCTTTTACATATCGCTAGTACTAGTTCCATGTAAGTCTCGTGCAGCTACAATTTTCCACCGGTTCTCTTTGATCATCATTTGTATTTCACAGCCATTAGACGGCAAGTATCAGACACATATTTGGAAATAAAGTCAGTCTGTGAGAGAGTAAATCCCTCGCCAAGGCACGCATAAGTAGTTTTCACTGACTCCTGCTGAAACCGCAGTTTTTCAGTCTTCGTATCTTATACATCTTTCAATGGTATCTCTACAAGCTCATCCTCATTATAAGAGCGAGTCCTACAAGCACTTCCGTGCATTCTCAGGCTACTTAGTCGTTATCATGAATTGATGAGCTGAAATAGGATTCCAGTGTACCATTTGTTCTTGGAAAGTTTTCTGAAAGATTAGAAGGGGGCTTTCATTTCATTTCCATAAACTGGTCTTTGTGTCCTTTTGTGTGTGCTCAATTCATCGAAAACTACAAAGGAAAATAGCCAGACAAGACACACGACATTTCGAGGAAACTTTTTAGTTATTTTTGATCCTGCTTAGGTAGTGCCTGGTTGAAGGAGAATTTATATTGCCTCTTCCCAACATCACATGTGTCCAAGGAGCTTGATTGATGCGTTTGTTCGTAGGCCTACGCGAGTAGGAGATAGGAATTATACCTTGAGCTCGGCCGTGTGGTGGGCTTCATGACAACATGTGCGCTTCCGTGCTAAAACGCAGTCACAAGGCCCCCTCACCCTACAAATTTTACGTGCATTTTTACTTGTAGAATGCGCTTGAGTTCTTACACAGCCTGACCTTGGGCGTTGTAAACTTTGTGTCAGAGCGTTCCGATGCAAAAATGGATGCACAGATGTGCTGAGATGGATTTTGATTTCTTTGACGCTGCCAGCTCAGCGATATTTAATTACGGTGTCCTGCCGGGTCAGAAATTTAGGAGTATTCGATTACTATCCTCCCGACGCCTTCGTTGGCTGCAGAAAAGCAACTCAGCAGAAGAATTGCGTAACTTCCCATCTGCGCGTTTTAATTTTCGAGATTCCGGAGAAAAGGAAAGAAGTTACAGCTTCATAAGGAAGATCTCATAGATCCTCCGAAACCTGATAAAACAATCCTGCTTGGCGAGGACAAGGGGCCAGCAGGGAAGAGGGGGGAATAGACAAGTCAGACATTTGCACTTTGCCAGACAGAGGCAGATAGTATTGGTAAATGTGGATGTATATAAAAAGGAACCACGTTTCTAGTGTGTAAAAGTCAAAGCCTTTGCTTTAGCACAAAACGAAATATTTTATCATGCGAAAATAAAAGAATTCGGCTTTAACCAGGCGATTGGGAGGGGTGGGGTGAAGATTACTTTACACAGCGCTTGCTTCGCAGTCAACAGAAATGATGTTTCTGGAATCTGGGGTTCTTATCAGATGCTTTTAATGTCGGCATTGATGTCGTGGATGTGGTGAAAGCGTTCACCAACGCAGCTGGTGGTGAATAAAGGTGACTGCATGCTTCTTAGCAATTTAACCAAAGATGGTGGATTAACGAGCACTGAAGACCTCGGACAAAAGGCTGGGGTGTAAGCATGGTGCAAGCTGTTCGTGCTTTTGAAAGTTCATGTGAGCCGTGTGAGCTCTACATTCTTTTGAAAGTTTAGCAGGCTGCCCATGAGCTTTCCGTTTAGCTGGCTGCTCGCCTTTCTTGCTTATGTTCCTAATTCCTTCCGTTCTCTTTCGGTGACAATAGGACGGAAAGAGGGACGGAAGGGCGATGTTGTCTTGTGCATGATGAAGGGAGGGATAATGATCAAGAGGAACTTTTTACGTCATTTGTACTTGTGAGTCACACCCCTTTCGCTGCTCCCGCTTTCTCCTTCTCCCACCCCTACTCCCCAGCAAAACACACACACACAAACGCACGGACCCACACACACATGCGCGATCGACCCACAAAAACACTCTCTCCTCCCTCTGCGCCTGTGTGTGCGTGCGTGAGTGCCATAGCTCAGATTTCTTTTGTCAGTCAGCCCAAAATTTTCTGTATCCAATCTAGATTAATGCTTGCGCATGTGCTCATCTTTAGGTACCTTTACAAGGCCACGTAAACAATAGACGAAATAAAAAGAACATTTACAAGACGTCAACGATTTTATATAAACATTCCTAATTAATCTCACTGGATGGACGCAGCCTGACAAGACGCTCCATATTTTTCAATAAACGATTTAAGTAAATGATGTACGTAGCAATGCCAGATCACACAAATGAAAATTTCTGCCTGCTCAGAAGACACGTCGCTCTGGTCCAAAACTTCGAGGGTTTCAAGAAGACGATGGATGTTATTTGTTCGTCTGCCTTTTCCATGGCCCATATAGAGGGTCAATGAGGACTCTCTGCTGCACATTCATGATGGCACTCCATACACCATAGAATGAAACTGAACCCCCCCCCCCCAAAGACGACTCTCTTAAGAAAGAGATCTCGTTTCACCACATCTTTATGTGAAAAGAGATGAGTGCGAATTGTAAATTTAGCTGTTGTACTGTTATGTCCCTTTCATGGTTCGTATCAAATTTTAATGCATGCGTCCTTGCTGCAAAAGTGCAAGCACCCAACCTGCCTGGCCCATGGTGGAGTAGATACCAGATCCAAAGACATATTTTATTTGCTTGTTTAATCTGCCACTGTTTTTTTGTTTGTTTGTTAAGTTAATTGACCTTAAAGTCGTCTACATTACTCTAACTTTCTTTTTTTGACCCGGAAGAATGTACGTTTGTAGACTTGGCCACGTTCGGCGAACTAAAAGTTCGTCTGTTAATAAAATCTTTTTTTTCGTTAATCAATGCGTCGACCTTAGTCAAACTGCAGTGGTTTGTTCTAACGGTTCCAACAGCAGAAATCGATGTGAAGAATATCAAGACCGATCCTTGTTACACTCGTGATAACGATTCAATTTCTTCTGGCAGTGTACTGCACAGACACAATTTTTTTTGTCGTTGTAATAATGGACATTGTTTATTCGATCTTGAAAGTTCTTTCTGCTCATTGATTGCCTACGGCTTCCTTCCCACGCACTGTCGACTCGAGATTTCAAGTTATCTGCTTTCTTCTCAATGTTTTTCTTACATTTTCAGTCAAGAAAATCCCAATGCCTAAAGGAAACCTGATGTATTTACACGTCAAAAGGTTACTGAGTTCACTTTTTTTAAAATCTTGTCTATTCTCCTGATGTTCTCTAAATTATGACGACGCCACAGTCCATTAACGACAAAAACGAGCCAAAGACAAATGATAGCCAAACATTTTCAGTGGCAAACTTTAAAGCCTAAAAACCCACTAGGTGATAAAGTGCTCAAATTTAAACAGTATTTTTCTCAAAGTAACTCCAGAATGTTGCAACTAGAGACCAGATGACAACGTCATCTTTCGATCTTCATAAATTTTCTGTTTGAAATCTATCCTGGTTCAGTTAGTTCTTCCAGCCTCCTCGATCCTTATTGAATCTCGTCACGTGACATCTTCATTTGGCCCGTAAGTTGTTTCTCTTTATCTCCTCTTCTTCCTTATCGTCAATGCCCGTGTCGTCCTGATGTGCAGTGGAACACGATTAGATCACGTGACTAGATGCTTCTTCGTCGTCACTCCTCTCTTATGTCCGTCTCCTTCCTTTTCTTCGTTATCTTCATGTTTCGTCTAGGCTATTTTCTTCTCTTTTTTTTGAGCGTGTCTCTAAACTTTCATCACGAAACGCCCGCAGAAACAGGGAATCTTTCACAAGTTTAGAAAACAAGTTTACCCGCTGGTAAATCGTCCAGCGCGTTGACCGATCACACGACGGCCCTTCATCTCTTCCGGTTTTTGCAACTGTGTCGAATTCAACACTCTGAAGTGGTCGACGAAAGATAAAGGCTTCGGCTAATCAACGTCTCAAATCTTTACTAGATCTTTGAAAAAAGATGATTTTTTAAATCGTATTCCGCCTGGCAATAGCTGAGGAGTTGTTTTATGCCTTGTGTTTGGAGACGGCTTGGCAAGTCCCAAGGCTAACCTCGTCTACCATTTCAATTCCCTTTTGTGGATCCTGATTTCTTTATTCATTAGAAACTTTCTTCTTTGATGCTTAACTTAGCTTAAAAATGCTATCTACTTCGCAGATGGGGTAAACGATAGCTAAGGAGTGGGTTGGACGAGCTGTTTGCAAAAGGGTCTTTGCATGCTCACTCGGCGGCAGGTCAACAGCACTCCACGTAACGTGTGAGCCAAACAGCCAAGTGTTGTAAAACAGCGCTTAGTCTGTGTTGTCAAATAGGCCGGACTTTCGTACCTTTGATATTTTACTCGCTATTTCTGCAGAGTTCTTTCATCCCTCGAGGCTCAGTTTACTCCCACGGACAACACCCCTGCTCACTTGCTCCCCAACTCCTACCTCCCCCTCCCTTCCCTACATCCCTGTTACTTCCCTTTTCTCCCTGTTACTTCCCTGTTCTCCCCTCTCCTTCGGTTTCCCACTTGCTATCTCCCGTTCCCCCTCGTCGTACAATAGCCAAAGATATGTGATCACCCCAACGTAAATCGACCTGTCACAATCCTGTGGGTGTCAAAAGATGACTCACATGACGCCTTCGGAAGTAACAGAAGATGAGTAAATATAACAGAAAGACCCGTGCGAGGAGGAAGAGAAGAAAAAAGAATGACCAGAACCACATCGCTTACCCAGACTCGCGGCGTAGAGATTATTCCTAATGGTCAGAACCACTGCGTTTACCTAGAGATTGTTCCCAAAGGTACAAAGCCAGACCTCGACTCATCTGTCACATCAGCTGACCTTTTGCTGAGAGCTTCCCTACCGTGGCAATTTTCTCACGAAAGGGAGCTTTGAGAGGATGGGAGCGATAAGCAAACAATCAGTTTCTATTATCAACATTCCCGAGTCCCTGGAACTGAGCTAGGCGGCAGCAGGAACATCTTTTTAGACGCACGCACACGCGCACGCACGCACGCACGCACGCACGCACGCACGCACGCACGCACGCACGCACGCACGCACACAGATATGGTTCGTCTTTTCGCCAGCAGATTTCTCCGAACCCATTCGCTAGCATCAGCTGCTGTCTGAATGCAGCGCATCTTGCGATCGTGCATGCTGGCAGCGGGAGGGAAAGCATCTTAAAAATCCTAGCCCTTTTGTGTGTCACCGTGTGAAAGGTCAAAGTGTCCAGAGAGTTCTGTGACAATGGCAGCTTTTCCTTCGTGACAGTGTGTGTGAGTCGGGAAAAATAGGGATGACATAGCTATGAGGCTTAGTTTGTGACCAGTTTTTTCTTAAACCTACTTGCGAATGTGCGCTCTGATATAGATATATAAATTTGTGTGTGTGTGTAATCGACATAATATATATTTTCACTATTTTATGGGAATCACATCGTGGATCACGGAGCTTTGGGTTTCAAAGTAATTAACAGAATACTGGTGAAAACCATCACTTACCTTTTTGTACCTGTGCATCTGTGCCTGCACGCGGGCTATTAATTTGAAAGGCCTTTAGTCCAGGACTGACTCGCACGAGCCTTTTACATTTTTGTTCACCTACAGCTTTTCCCTTTGCCCCGCCCGTAGTTAGCGTCTTTACTGCCGAAAAAATGAACATGTACGCAAACGGGAGACACGTATGTGCCCTACATGCTGCATAAGCGTTTAAAGACATAAGCGCCTTTACGGTGACACCATAGACGCGCTTTTTCGGTAAACGTCTATGGATCTACTTGTCCTCTCGCTGACATGCGCTGAACTTTGCTCACGTGCTGTGTCCTTCCGCAGAGCATCATCTTCCACGTGGAGCGCCATCCTCAACACCGCTGGTTCAAACAGTGCGTGACCTTCAACTTTTTCCCCACGCCCATGCACGAGCTGGCCTACAACCTCTTCATCGTCATCGCGCTGTACGGCTTGCCGCTCCTCATCATCACCACCTCCTACAGCCTCATCCTGTGCAAGATCTCCAAAAAGTCCAGACAAAGCAGAAGTAAGTCACCGCATCCATTCTCTCGGCGACTCCATGTTAGAACGTTTATTTGATAAACTGACAACCACAGTGACGTGCAGCTATAGAAGAGGATAAGATAATTCCCGTATGATTGTGTGGACGTGTGAAGCCCAGTAACGAACAACTGAAGAAAACACGATATCTAGAGTTGATCACTGGAACAAACTGTATAAGGTCCCTAAAGCCTTTCACGGTATTTAATTGGAATGAAGTTTATGAAGACATAAGCTTTCTTCCTGTCCATAACCGTTCATGACCAGGTCCTTGTCTGCTAGGTGATTTGTATTTGTTATTTGTTATTTTGTTATCTGTTTGTGCCGTCCTGAAGAAGCCATGCCCCGAAACGTCGACTTCCTGTCTGAGTCTCGCTTGGTCAAGTTCTCTCTGCTGTACCTTTATTACCCCAAGCCCCAGTCACCTGTTTCTTTTCTCTTTACGAAGTCTATAACAAACCCAACGACATCATTTATTTAATAACCATGGCAACATGAAAGACTTCTAAAAATTGATTTATTATTAAACTTATTACTTTAAAAAAATTCAAACCTTTGTGCGCCCTTACATAAAATATCAGCGAACAGCTCCGATAAGAAACGACTTCTACAGGAAACAGGGGCTGACAACTGCCGAAAGTTGAGTTGCTACAAAGACTTTTACAGAGCGGAACACAATGTCTTTGCCACATCCATCCAAACATCTGTGCTACCCAATAGTTCTTGAAAGGTTCCTCAGAGATCTTACATTTACTTCAGCTGCTAGACAGTAATTGTAGAAAATCTCCTGGCAATATCTCGAAATATTCTGATTATCCGTCTGTCGGCTGCTTTTAATTTCAGAAGAAATGTGCAGCCTGGACGATGATTTCCGCCCAAACATGGAAGTCGGTCTGCGCAGGTCTGCACTGGGCAACATAGAGCGCGCGAGAATTCGAACCTTAAAAATGACGTTTGTCATTGGTGCGTATTTCTATTCCACTTGAACTGTTACCATAGCTCTCTACAATTACCTCTTTTTATTTCCTGAATTTCTTTTTATGAGCTTCAGAACAGATGTGAATGGGTTGACTTTTATAACGAAGGCATTTTTGTTTCAATTTGATCAACTACGTAAACAAGTCCAAACACAGAACTGATGTTTCTTAGGTAGCTTAACAAAAAAAGTTAAACACCAGAGCAGGTGCTTGGGCTGATTGTGTATTTCAGAGAATGTCGAGATTCGCCTGAGAAAAGCAGCTGGTGTAGTTGGAATTACTTTAAACTACACCTAAGCTTTTTCTTCTGCTCTTAATCTCTCATTAGTTGGTAAATGGATAATAGGCCTCACTTGTCACTCGATATGTGGTAGAACTGACTGTTTGATGTCAGGCAGCAAACTAAAAAAGAAGATTGTTGATTGCGCAATTTGATTTAAATATTAATTTTACTGACACCTATTTTTGATTGAATCAAATTACAGTTGGAGCATTCATTTTGTGCTGGACGCCATATTTTGTGATGTCAGCCTGGTACTGGTTTGACAGGTAAGTACTGGGTTGCTGCTTCACATGTTCATCATTTTTTCCCCCTGCTTTCGATTTTACGTCGCCAAAATGAAACTGATTTCCATAGAGAAACTGGTTTACAAAGACCAATCTGAAATGTGCGCATGTTGGCTGTTTGTGTCGAGTTGTGGGAAGAGGCACCTACAAATGTCCTAGCGAGCAAGACGCGGTTCTGCTTCACCCATCAAAATTAGTGTGCCTGTCTCCGAGGTTGGAGGTGAGAAGGAGGTTCAATTTTTAAAGTCTAAAATTCATCAGCCTACGTTAGAGATCTTCATTGGAGACAAGCAGACAGGCAGACAGACAGACAAACAGACGGACGGACGGACGGACGGACGAATATATTCAACGTCCAAGAACCAGTTCAATAAATGTACAGCGATAAAGCTACGCAATGAATGTATTTTCCAAAGGAAAACGAAGATGGAAAAAGCAAGATGCGCATTTTTCTGTCCTTGTAGAGAGATAAGCCGGCCATAGACTACGGACTTTATCACAGAGTATCATGAATTTTGAAGATCTTGGTAACTTGATTAGAAAACAAATGTGCTGTTGTTTGCGAAATTCACGAACTTCTAGAACAGCGTGTGTCTCTGCACTGTGACTAAAGTCCTCGCTGCAAATTTGGAGGAGTACATACAGCAGTGGAGTTCTCTGTAACTATTTATTGTCTGAGCCGGAAATAAATGTGTACCTTTTTCTTTTGTTTTCCTTCTGTTTTTTCCCTACCTACCCTTCTTTTTTTCTTCTTTTCTCCTTCCTTATTTGGATTCCTTTCCTTCCTTTTATTCTTTCTGTTTTCCCTTTTTTTTCTCCTTTATCCATTTTTTCGCCAGTCTGTTCGCGCTTCTCAATCTTTTGGTTATTTTGTTCACTTAATTTCGTTTTTCCTTACGTCCTTCTCTCTCTCCCTGTGTGTGTGCGCGTGCGCGCGTGCGTGAGAGAGAGAGATAGAGACGGACAGAGAGGGATAACGAAGTCAGTTTAGCGGTATTAGTCAATATGCTATACAAATAGCTTATAGCTATAGCTTTTATCAGTTTATTTTACTGAAATTATTATTATTATTATTATTATTATTATTATTATTATTATTATTATTATTATTATTATTAAGAAGTACATTTTTAGAGCGCATCACCGCGCTCCGGCAAACGGGTCAGACTCACACAGTGAGCACAACTCCACACTGGTATCACTACTTTTTATGCGTAATTTGGATTATAGATCATAAAGCTTCATCGGCGAGTTCAAGAAATAGAAAAGAGGCTCATAGGCAAATAAATAAAGCAGCAGAACGCTTTGTAACACAATAAACGACTCCATTAAAGTGCTAGTGCAGAAATCGAGGGAAAAAATAAGCGAGTATATTTAAATCCAAAACCATTTTGACTGTCAAGACTTCAGCTTAAACGTCTGGACATTTTAATTTAATTCTAGACAACGAATTCCAAATTGAAATTGAAATTTAATTGCAAATTGAAATATTTCTTCCTTACAGTTTGACCTTTTCTTACTTATGATTATCACAAGCCCATGTTGACCAGTGTCCTTTTCTGTCTGGTCTCATTCAGCCAAACATTATTTTCAGTTTGTAGAAATCTGTGGATATCCTTTCGTTCAATAATATTTGTCAATTTATTTTAACATCTTCGCAGTCTGTACCCACTCCACTCCACCTCAAAGCTGGTTTGATTAAATCTCCGTGTCTGGATGTACGGTCTCAAGCGGTATAGTTCGCGTGCACTTTAAAGAATAGAAAGGCGATACGATTGCCAGCCCAAACAATCCAAGACTGTCTGCTAAAGGCATTTATAATCTAGAAAGTCGTGCATCTTAGTTCGCCACAAATTCACTAGAACGCACATTCATCTGGTGCAGAAAGGCCACAAACAAGTCAGTGCAATTTTTAAATACAGCTCGGCATTAAACCGTGCATTTCTTCTGCATAAAACCACATCATCGGACAACATATAAGCAATTGTTCATTTTTATCGGAATCAATTCGACGAACTAGGCTATCCTCTAGAACTGGCTACACCGGGATAACCATACCATAATATACTATTGGAAAACTACTGTTGAAAACCCCGTAAGAATGATAGAAATATCAGATCTGTTCACACAAGAAAACACCAATCAAGCAAAGGGGTTCGACAGTTTCACGTGATATACGTGCGCTTCTGCGTAAATTCACATTTTCTGGCAGCATATATCGAGTTAGATGACAGATATGTACATGATATATACTGAAAACTAAATATCTTTTTTCAGTGCTTCGGCAACGAAAATCGATCCCAAGATTCAGCGGGGTCTTTTCTTGTTCGCTGTCTCCAATTCTTGCATCAACCCCATTGTTTACGGTGAGTTATGATGATGATGATGTCGTGCGAGCGTGCGTGTATGTGTGTATGCATGTGTGTGACTTACACTGCATGTGGCTTACCCAATGTCGCCTCATTTACATAATCTTCCAAAAGCTAGAGTCGCTTAGCATGCGGAAGTTCTCTCTTTTGTTGGTCTTTGCAGTTAAAGCAGATTGTCGTCACTGGGGAAAACATTTTTTACTCTTAATGCGTCGTCTCCAGTCGCGACCAACGTCAACAGCCCGACAGCGACACAGACGGAACAACATATTATATCTAATCTAATATTTGTCCAATCTAATACATAAAGCCGAATGTGTGTTTGTTATACAAATCCGCACGCCCGGACCAATCCACACCAAATTCGGCACGCGAGTTTCTTTTCACCCGCAGATGGTCATAGACCATATTTCGACCCTGTACCTAGGCCTAAACAAAACTGAATAAATACGACACAGCGATCAGCGTGCAAGAGAGATCACCACACAGTCTTTTCCCTTTCGTACGAAGAGTACTTTCCCTTGCCTCGTTTGACAACGGGCAGACGCCAGGCAAGGGTAGGGGTTAGGGAAGTGGTAGGGGTCGGGGTGGGTAGTAAATAGGTAGGGTGGGGGCTACAGAAGGCGTAGGGGTGGGCGGGGTAAGAAAAACCCGGGCAACACCGGGTCCCCTGGGTAGTATTATATAAAATACAAATGACAACACATTCTTACGACTCCCGTCCCCTCTACCGTCTACCATTTCCCCAATAAATCACACAATCCAGTAATACAATGAAATGTGATTAGTTACACGTGAATTTGGATTGAGACGAGGTAATGCTGACCTCCAAACGCTGACGCTTGTTTGATATCCATGCGCTGCACCACACTTCCCCCAGTTCTCCCAGGCAGGACCCACGGGTCAGGGAAGGTAAACCAGAGAGGGAGAGTTGCCCCCCCCCCCCTCACAATGCTGACCCACAGAAAAGTGGGGGTCTCGCGCAACTAAAAACGGGTTATAGGACAACCTTCGCCTGTAATTCATAGAGTAATGGCTACATTTAGGGAAAGTCTTCACACGCGTTTACTGTCGTTAAAAGAAGCTCTCATCATCCGCTGTCCGCAGCAACAAAACACAAACATCAAACGATAAGGAACACAGCCTTTCTCGTTTCATGCCATGTGCAAACAGCCACCGCTTTCCATAACTCACAAAAACGACCTCACACTGACGTCATGCTTCCCATAACAGTCTGCATCGTAGATGGGGGCCCCTGCTGCTCTCTCCATCTTTGCATTCATCCCCTAGACGAGGTTCCTGCCGCGCTCCTGATGATGACAGACCCTCAGTGCAGGCTTCCAGACAATCCTTCTGTTCTTCTTCTACAAAGCTTCTGCTATAGCCACCTGAAACACTACAACCACATATTCCTCTGAGAACGATCTGCAGAAGCGAGACGATGCTAAGTTGGGCAGAAGGCGATCCAACACGCCAAGTGATACTATAAAGACAGCACCACATAGCCACCAGCACCCCCGGCCCTCCCCCCCCCCAAAAAAAAAATCGCAACCCTCAACGATGCAAAGATGCCAAGGGCAACTTCCGTTAGGTACGTAGGTAGGTAGGTAATTTTAGAGGGACTGCTTCCACATCGCGGTGTGGTGTGATGGGGTCCTATTACTAAACTACGCACTGAAAGAACCACTACACTGTTAGCTGCAGTAAGATGGCCAGTGCCAAGAGACAATTTGATGTTTTGGGGATGGCCGAATGGAGTCTGCACAATGTTTCTTTGCTTGCTTGCTTGCTTGCTTTTTGTTAGTTGTGCCAGAGGGTTTTTTTCCTGCGTTGTAAGATTGATAGTTTGGAATCTTCCTCGTGTGTTTCTTGTCTTGCTACATTGCCTTGTGTAGGCGACTGCCTCAGCCGTAGAGAAGCCTGGTTAAAATGCGTTGTTGCTGATAGATTCGATGCCTCTCAGTTTTTATCGCTTGCTGGGAGAAGATATTACAACTGACAGCCGATGGCGAAACAGAAGAGGTTGAAAAATGGACAGTCAAGTTCTATCCTCGTAACAGTATCAGTAATCTCTATCATCCATCATCGTTGTTTTGTGGTGTGTGCGGCTTCTAACTGCTTAGTACCCCCAAACCTCTTTCTGCGCTCTGAAGGACAAATATTCAGGACAAGAATTTTTGTGACAGAGCCATCTGTACAATGCGGTGATTTAAAAAAAAACTCCTGCATCCATTATCGGCATCTTAGTACTGGCACGCTGCATGGATGTGATCTCAAGGTCTCGTCAATCTCTGGAATTCATCTTGGTTTTGTGGTTGACTTCATGGAGTGCCTGATTTGTATCTTTCCTCCAACTCCCAGTTCTCGAGCCCTTCAAATATTCATTAATTACTGCGTGGTTGCAAGGGCGCTGCTAAACTGTACCGTATAAATCCCTGGGCATGACCGTTCTTATCCCCATGTTTCGTTCTAAAGACCTTTCTTAAAAGACGCATGTTCGCACAAAGCCATACCTGGCGAACTATAGTGTTCATTAGTCCTTTTAAGAAAGGCCTTTGGAAAGACAGAATGCTAGATCAGCATACTTAATAAGTATTCGGCGCTGTTCTGTACCCGCGCGCGAACACACACACACACACACGTACGCACGCACGCACGCACGCACGCGCACACGCAACTATAGTAGATACAAATGTGTAGGCAGCAGATGGTCGTTATGCCGAGCGCCTCTCCAGAAAAAAGCATCAGAAACCACACAGACCATAAAATAAACAATACATTCGCTGTAAAAATAAAATAAAAATATCAACTTTGAAAAAAATCCCCATTTAACATCTGGAAGAACAAAATGTTTATTAAAATGGGCAGATTTAAATACAAATAAAAAAATCGTGAATAAAAAGATGAAGACAGGAGCAGAGAAGGACGATATCTTGCTAAGGACAAAATATTGAAAAATGATATTGTCGTTAACAGACATGACAAGCCTCTGAACACACATTCTAAAATTTTCAAAATGTTAAGTGCTACAAAATGTTTAGTTGAATACATGTACTGAAAGCGTTAGACTATAAGTCTGTATAAAGCTTACAGGACAATATCATGTTAAGTTCATAACTGGTGGCATTTCGCTCTGTCCACTTCGCAGACGACGCGCCATCAGCATAGACTTGCAGTACCTGCCATTATCAGCAGAAATGACAATTCCTTCAACAGTCTCCCGTCTCTCACAGATGCTACACTGAAATATTTAAACACTAATTGCATGTAAATAGTGTTAAAGTAGGTAGAAAATATGTTCTGCGTGTGTAAATAATGTGTATTATGTGCTACATGTGTTCTAAGTGTTCTTAGAATGCCCCTGCTTGACTGAACACTTGGTGCTGGCACACATCTTGAACATTATCAGAACGCCATTTATACAGTTTCCGCCAATTTCAACACTTTCGAGAACACAGACCAGAACGCTTTTACACTAAAGCGCTCTAGATAATGTAAAATGCGTTCTGTTTCGGTAACATGTGTTCTAACTTGAACACTTCTTGTTTACAGTGTATGACGCTATGTACGTTTGTACCATAAATCGGTGCAAAATGTGATTTTTATCCCTTCAAAATCACCTCCTCCCTCCTTCCCACACTTGTATTTCGTTCTCTCCCAACCTTTCCTCTCGTTATGAGGCGGCCTTCGATGTTGACTTAGATTGCATGAATGTTCCTCTCTGTGGTGCGTCGGTCAGAATGGTCGTAAGACCCATTCACCCTGTGTATTTTTACGTTCATGTTTACGAAAGGAAAGGAGGTACGAACGTTCATGCAACCAACAGCAGACAGCAGGGGGCGGGATAGCTCAGTTGGTAGAGCGTTTTTCTCCTGACCTGGGTGGCCAGAGTTCAAATCCCGCCCGACCCACACGGACGCTTCACTAGGGAGTGGGGGGAGACCATGAGGGAATTTCTGAGCATTCAGATTAAACTGTATTATCAGCTTCCCCGTTCCTTTACCGCTTCCCTCTCCCACCCTCATGAAAGCCGGTATGTCTTACACAGCAGTACTAACTGTATTTACTTGTATGCGAAGCCTTTCCATGAACCTGTCTAAATGGCAGCCATTACAACAGGAATTAGGCAGTAAAATTGCCCCCACCTCCCCTCATCGACCTCTCTTTACCAGAAACAGTCTACCGATTCTACGATTCTGTTTGTCTCAAACCTCTACTCTCCCTATTATACGTAAGGTTCAGCTGCGCCAGTCTCAGGCGCCCGTATCTATATTCATGACAATTCTTTTTGCCCGTTAGCATCGATGTATTACCCTTAAGGAATCAGGCTTTGTCATGCAACTGCATGCATTGTTCAATTTCTTCATCCTAATCAATGATGTGGTTTTAAGAGGTTGGTCAAAGACTAAGAAGACGCGATGGTTCATACAAAAATAGCCAAAAGTTTGCCCGTTTCTTTCCATAATTCGTGTTGACACTAAAGACCCCTTCACCCTCTTCTTTCACGCTTCACAAATAAAAGTATTTTAAAATACTATCTTTTACCCCTTCCTGTGTCCTTGGTTTCGTTTCCGAGCTGTTAAATTGTGTCTTTTGTTTCCTTGCAAAGCGTGTATGTTAAGACAGACCCAGAGCTGCCGAGATATTTATGAAAAGGACAAGCGTTCCTTGCTTTTCTTTTTCTGTCTAGTTTTTTAAAATTGAAAACGGAAGATCTCACTTGTGACCCTTGTACGCGAAGAACCCGTGCCGTCATGTACCCTTTTGTGAGCGTGCAGTTCATCGCGAACATACCTCCCTTCACCCATCTGAAGAAATCTGTTATGCCACTCAGAGAGAGAGGACAAGAGACATTGTGCCGCCATACAAAATTTTCAATAACCCGCAAGATTTAGCATTTTTACTGGGCTGGATTCAATTTCAAAAACTGTTTTTGTCCATGTCCTGTCTTATTCTACAGCAGGTTTCGCAAGAGCTAGAGAACGTGTTCTGAAACTACTTTTCGGAAATTTTTCCGGGGTGGGTGGGGGGTGCAAATGCTATTTACCTGGAAGAAAAAGTCGGATTTTGTTCGAACCATAAAAAGACCACAAGTTTATGGCTTCTTTTCATCTCTAAGGCATATATTTTTTCAGATGACATTTTGAAGGGGTGTCTTCTTATTTTCGTGACGCAACATGAGTATGAAACTGACAGATATTTCCACCAAAGTAGAATGGCCAGCTGTTTCCCTTACATCAGCATCATTCAGCACTGATCTGTTGCAATCCGATCCTTCCATTTCATTCCGCTGTTTCTACCTGTCTAACCCAATGACTTCTAAACTAGATCTCAAAATATAGACCCCAGAAGTTAGCTCTCCAGATGTGACCTCAAAAGTTAGGTCTCAAAATCTGAAAATCTGTATTTGCATCTCAAAATATCAATATAACATCTACATTTACAGATATGAATATAGATGTCACTGATCTCACCCTACTTAGCGAATTCAGAGCAACACCTTCCTCTCTCCCGTTCTGTAAAGACGGGTTACTCCATAGGCAGCACTGTTAGTTACCTCCCTTTCTATGTATTGAGGAGTACTGACAAGCGGCGTGTTTTCGTTTCAGGCATGTTCACCACCGCCTTCAGACGAGAGCGCCGGAGGTGGCAGAACTGGCTCAAGCGAAAACTTGGTAGCCGCAGCGACCCTTACAGGAGCAACAACGCTTCTTGCTCCATCAGACTGATCTGAAACTGTCTAGAAACGAAACTGCTACAGACACCATGAGAGGAAAAGCGTTCTTGAGAACGTAGCCCCGGCTGTACCTTGAAATCTTGTACATACACGCGCACGAACGCGAATAATGACTTTCTTGATGGCATCCCAGAAACCTTTCAACGTCTTCTTTGGACTCAAAACCAATCCTCCTCCTCTAAAACACCCCATCCACTCACCCGTCCGGCTTCATCGACCGTTGTGAAAGTTGTTCAAGAGGTTGCACACGTTGGTGCACACACCACAACCCTCCGTGTTACGCTTCTGAGTGCAGAACTAAGTGGCCTTACATTTGTTCAAATCACACACTTTAAAACATCCCACTATAATGTACTGAATACCCCATCTGTCACTGGTTTCTTCCAGGCATGGTTTATCCGATAAAAGCTTCAAAACAAAAACCACTTTCAACGCAAAAGCCAAAAAACATATTGACAGCGAAACATGGTGCGCAGGTGTGAAAAGTGGGAAATGTTTCATAAGCCCCCAAACTAATTACGGAACAAAAGACTCGCGCCTCGCAGAGTGTTTTCAATGTGGAGCAAGTGTTTGTTGCTTGTGGGGAAGCACTTATGAACGGAAGAATCCCGCACCTAGCATGGTGACAAACAGGGAGGCGTTGGCATTCAACACTTGCTGACTTACAGCGTCCAGATGAAAGTGTCCTGCATTTGCTGTCAGCGTACAGATTGAAAGTTTAGCTTTTTCCAACCTCTGACGTTCAGTAAGCAGATAGGAAACATTAATATTAGGGATTTATAAACAATTACTTTCATTCTGCACATGTATACCAGCAAAATGTCACGTCCAGTTTTACAACTGAAATGCTTTGCGTTTAACAACAGTCACGTGCAGTCTGCAGACGAATAGGGCAGGCGTGTCCCAGACATTCGATCCACGAGTCTACAAACTAAACCTCAGACCGTGCTTTTTTCAGCCGCCTTCGCTGACCGCGTAGCCCTGTCAAAAGACGCTGTGCTGAGCGACGTTCACTTGCCCGACTCTGGGGTGACTGATAGCATCTCTGTTCCAGGCATGTTCACCATCAAGTTCAAGCGCGAGTTCGTCCGCTGCTGCTACTGCCTTCACCACCACTGGAGACGGCGGGCTCTGCCGGACCAAAATGGCAGCGCCCAACGGATGGCCCTGCTCAACCGCCGTTCCTACCCCCCGACCACCTCCGAGTCGTCGTGGTCGCACGGGCGCTCCGAGCGGCAGTGCCGCACCCCGTCCTCACAGCCCCCCACCGAAGCTTCCGTCGCCGAATCTGCTGTGTACGGCTGCCGCTACCCGCTGTACCCCATGCTGGTCGTCTCCGGCAACGGCAGCTGCGCAGGCAGCGGCAACGCGGCGGTGTCGGAAGTCTCCACCGAGAGTTCCCGGATGTCGCTCAACTCGCTCACCAGGGAGCCACTCCCAGATCGCGCCAACATCAACAACTTCGTCAAGGTTGGCTCGGCCCAGTGAACCGGAACTTATTCCGCACAAACTACTGTTGCTGCTGTACATGGAGTACAATCTGCTATGGAAACAGTCTTTGAGTCCATGCGCCCTAAAATAAGACTGTGGATTTATAGTAGGACGCACATGTGTGTATCTATACATACATATACATAATGTATAACAGGAGGGCTGTATGTATGCCTACATAATATACAACGAGACGGCTGTGTATATACATATATAGCGTGTAACAGGAGGGATGTATGTATATATAACGTGCAACAGGAAGGCTGTGTGTATGGTCATGTAAAACAGGACAGTTGTGTGTACGTGCGTGCATGCGTGCGTGCTTGCTTCGGTATATATAATGTATATATGTATATATAATGTACACAAAAGGCTGTATATGTGCATATAATGAAAAACAGGACGGCCGTGTGTGTATGTACATATAACGCATAAAAGGAGGACTGTTTGCATGTACGTATAATAGAAAGGACGGTTGTGTGCATGTTTATATGATGTATAAAGGGACGGCTGCATGTATATACAATGTACAACAGGACAGCTATATATATATATAAACATAATGTATAATAGGACGTGTGTGTTTGAATATATAATATGCAACAGTGAGGCTGTGTATGTAATATAAAATGTACAACAGGACGGAGTATATATAATGTATAAATGGATGCCAATGTATGTATACATAATGTATAACGGATCTGTGTGTACGTATAAATAATGTACAACA
The DNA here is from genome assembly GCA_004794575.1 of Lanistes nyassanus. Lineage (NCBI taxonomy): Eukaryota > Metazoa > Mollusca > Gastropoda > Architaenioglossa > Ampullariidae > Lanistes > Lanistes nyassanus. The sequence goes on from SMGT01006186.1 coordinate 43,578, forward strand.
GGACGTGCGCGTGTGTGTTTGTATATATATATAATGTATAATAGGACGCATATATGTGTATATATAATGTACAACAGGACGTATGTGTATGTACATATAATGTATAACAGGAAGTGGGTGCCTATGGTTATATAATGTACAACAGGACGAGTGTGTATGTATATAATGTACAACAGGAGGGCTGCGTGTTTATGTACATATAATGTATAACAGGACGGTTGAGCGCAAGAATGTCTAGAAGGAAGGACGGACGGACGGACAGATGGATGGATGGATGGATGGATGGATGGATGGATGGATGGATGGATGGATGGATGGATGGATGGATGGATGGATGGACGGACGGACGGGCTACTAGATAAAGTTATGTGTACGTGCTTGCATTGGTACATCCACCAGTTCAAGCACTCAGAAAAATCTTACTGGCCAAATGTTTCTTATTCGAAAGTTGATGCTTTCAATTATTATGAAAGTGGACACAAACGCTCGTCACAGTACCTTCAAATTTAGCTGTATCTTATTTGTTGTTGCATAAATTATCTATTTATGTTAACATTATATAGGAGAAAACACATTATATGGTTTTAAAATATCTCTGTCATGATGTCTCAAATAGCTTCGGTAAAATGTTTTCAGGTATTCATTGTTCCTTTTGACAAGATTTTGACTGGTGTCTTTGATTATACACGCCTGTTATTTTTATGGTCAGTAATTTTGGTGCGTTCAGTCCCCAAGGCTGGATTGATTCAGCGCCGTATCAGCACTTCTAGTCATATGAAAATTGTAAGGCCCTTTCATCCTGCGTATTTTACATAATTATGTATACACGGGGGACACGAACCCCATGCAAGCCATTCTAGGCTCAGATACTTGAAGTGGCGTTTCTTTCGCATTTTGATCAGCTTCACTGACGGCTGATCAACGCTTTAAGGTGAAGTTCTGTATCAGGCATGCAGTCCATACTTCAAGTTTCAGTGACCTTTGACATTGTTTACAACGTCTGATAACCTTCCCAAGGACGATGTTGCATGAGGAGGAAAGGTTTAGGGCCGACAACAATAATATGACAATCAAGAAGGTACGACTTGTCATCTAAACTGTCACATGCACCGCCGAGTTTACTACCATGAACACAGTTGTTAAGTAAATTGTGATTTTGCAAATATTTGATGTCAAATTTGCTTATACTAAGCCAGTATGACATGGAGGTATATTTGTTTGACTTTAACAGTATTTGCTGTGGCAAGCGGCTTCTAACACCAAAGGAAACAAAATGTCATTCCCACACGCACATAAACTTATTCAATAATATTCAGTTCGCTCATATTAATCGTCATTATTGCTAATCATAATCAGGTGTAATTAAACGAGACTTAAACAAACCTTTCAGCGTCATACTGTTAATGAAGTAAAATGTTTCTAGCCACAAAATGGCTGTCAAATAAAGTCAACAGAATACGACAGAAAATATGTAAGCAACAAATAATCATGCGCTCAGTCACAATATTTTATTGCATAAGTGGTTATCTGGGAATGTTGAAAAATATTGATGTGATTACAAGCAGCACCGTGATTTTATGTCCAAACTCGTGGATGCTGTCATCGCTGACAAATATATGGCAGCGAGATATTACGGCTGACACGCAAAGATACGTGGCAGGTTAAAATAATATTTTCTAAGACCGTTTTTACTCAGCAGTGCTCAAAATCTGGAAATTCTCCTCTCTTCCCCTCGCCCCACCCTCCCCAGCGGAATGAGGCTGCAAGGTTGATTAGGCTGGATAGCGTGCTTCACTCCATGCTGTACAATTTTTATGCTTGTGCTACTTGTATCACTTGACTACATGTGTGCGTTCTATAATTAATCAGATAGGATCATGAACTGAACCTACATCGTCATTGTCCTGTCCTGAGCTCAGTCAAACATAAGGTCACCTTTTTAGTTACACTTTGTCCTATAAAATCGTTCACCGTGTGAAGTTTCCGGCCAGTGCAGGCAGAAGAATAAGTGACGTCATGTTTAATTTAACGACTTTTGTGGATTGATAATTCAGAAAGTACAATTAAACTTCATTCCGCAAATTACAAAGTAGCCGACGGAAACTGTTTTCAGTTCATAACGACGGTCGTTACTGCGTAAAATTAAATGCGCCTTTTGTGCCGAATTTCGGGGTAAGATCGTAAACATTCTACCGATGCCTGAAACAAGTCCGTTGAGCAGAGAGCTTCTAAAACTATTTTATTGTGTGTCAGGGTAAGACGCAACCATTAAGCTTCTATTTCTCTTCGCGACGGAGACAGTTCAGACTAATTGTAAACACTCAAGACCCCCCAGGCTCCGACTCTCCCCCCACCCCCATAGCACTACAAAATGTGTTACGTTTGAGGGTTGAATGAAGCAAGTGGACAGAAGAGGGCGACAAAAAGTTTCCCTTTTTCGTTTTTTCTCTCCCCCCCCCCCCCCCCGTAGCTGTAGCAGAAATCCCAAACACAAAGCTGTGGTCCCTAGAGTAGGCAGACAGAGTTGAACTGTGTGGACTGCGTTCAACAGCCAATAGAATAGTTGGACAGAAGGCTGTGGATGACTTCCTTTAGGAAATCTGAGCTGACGCTGAAATCAAAGTCCCTGACACATCAAATGTTTTTTCAATCATCGTCAATACACTCAAATGAATTTTTAAACAAGGAAAATAACTACGTCAGTTCGTCTCTTTCTGTGTCTCAAGTTCTTGCGGCTGTCAAGATTTAGCCTGAAAAGTAACTTCTTGTATCTCATAATCTCTGTACCTTTTTTCCCATTTCACTACTCCAGAGGCCGTTCTTGCCTTTTTAACAGATATTGATCTTTGCAGATTTAAACCTGCTGAGCATCCTTATTGCTGTTATCACATCTGTCATCGCCATCGCATTCGGATCACACGCAATGTGCATGTGGATCCCTTTTCTGCTCACATTACACCTGCTCCGTCGCCATGCATACTAGGTTTTGAACAGCCCTTTTGCTGATATAATTTTTACATATCATTTGTAGTTTACTTAGTTAACCTTGGTTGAGTCGTGAAATCCCCCCCCCCCCAGCTTAATTCGAAACGACAACTCCGTGATAAACCATATTTTAACTGTTTAATTGGCTCGTGAAAAGGTTGTGTTGGTTCTATGGTAAAGATGAGCAGACAGACATTCAATAAAAACCTTATAAATTTATCTCACATTTGAATATCTTCAGCTCTGATCACAGGCGATACAAATAAACCACAAACAAACAAAAATAGACGCATGTAGGCCTATGTATAATTACTTTTTGTTACTATCATAGGTCAGATAATGAAACAATGTAACACAGAGTGTTTCCTCGTCGTGTGTGAACCCTTAATTTAATAAGAAAATGACTGTTCCTCGGCCTTTTAAAAACGCTTTGCGTTGTTTTCGTCAAAATCTTCTCGCGGATTTCTGTTTGTTTGTGCAACTTTATGTGTCTCTATGTATCATTCTGTCTGCCTGCCTTTATACCTGCGTTAGCAGGTTTGTCCTTGCACGACTGTGCCATAGAACACGCGGATGTATTAACCGTTTTGATCAACGTTTAGCCATCAAAGCTTTACAGACACACTCGTTGGAGTATTTTCATGTTACTGTATTACCAAGAACGATGTACATTTACACATGCCTTCGATTACTTACGTTGTATTCAAATATTCAAAGTATTTTCTATGTTGAATGTGATACCATTTATATGTCAGATATTATTGGTTATAAGTAAAACAGAATTGCTCTTCTATCAATTTGCCGATGTTATGTGAAAATGGATGAAGCTCAGAAAGACATAAGCGTACGTTTTTGCCTATAAACGCCTTATAGATGTGGAGTATGACGAAGCTGCAAAGGGAGGGACTTTAGGGCGGAAGAAAGACTTACAGACAGACAGGCGGGCGCGTTAGCAAGTGGGCGTGCTGGCTGGAGGACAGACAGACTGTCTGCTGGTCTGTACGAGGCTGCGACAAGCATGTGCAATATTTCAACCAAAAATAAGATTCCATGCTAGATAACCTATCACTGCCCCTTCCTATAATTATAACATAGGGTCAAGCTTCTGGTGCTGGAATCAAAGCTGGCTCCATGCTCCAGTCGCATTTCAAATTATTCTCTGATTTTGTGGTTTGGAAACCATTAACCTAATGAAAGCTTTTGCGGTAAACAAAACATGACGGTAAAAGCTATTTACAAGATCACCACTTAAATCAGTTTCAGAAATTGAAAAGAAAACCTAACCTTCCCTACAATCAATTACTGTTCCCGGATAAAGCTTTTCTGGAGTCCTGTCCACTTTCTGTCCCAACTGCCCATGCAGGCAGTACATACCTCGCGTCATGATCTTTCTTCGCGGTCAAATGTGGGTCCTAGTTCGCCGAACGTCGCCATATATTCACATGCATGCACATGCATAAACACGGCATCGTTCGGCGAACTAGAGTTCACATTCTTACAGTTAAGAAAACCCATGATATACAGTAAACTGAAGATCCCGGCATTGTGCAGTATAACATTTCCGGGTCAGAGGTGTACTCATCATAAATGACCCGAGTGACGTGCACAGTAGCCAGCGTTGTGACAGCAGTCCCAGTGTGGCGGCAGGTTCACGTGTCCAAGCAACACTGTCCTGATATGCACCTCGTTTACAGCGGGACCAGTCATTCTAGACATTACAGGTCATCTGCTTAAAACTGCTCCAAAAGGAGCTGTCACAATTCCCACTATCGAAGACTTCGTGACGCAATTAAAAACTACCCAGTGGTGTCTTCGTTTTTTTTTTAATTTTCCTAATCACATGCGATCTCTTTCGTTTGTAGCGCGCCTATACTGTGGGTATAACCTCCGCCACTAGACCACCGAGGTGGCCGACAACAAGTAAGCCTACATCGTTTAGACAAAATTAGAGATGTACACAGTTTGTACAGTAAAAATATCTGTAACAAAGAGAAAAAGAACAGACGGTCGAACTCTATTGAGTAGCCAATCGGTCCATTTCATTAGGGTAAAAAATACCATACCCAGTGTTACAAACAGCAATGTCATATGAACACACACCCGTACATACAAAGAGAGAGAGAGAGAGAATGAAAGAAAGAGAAAGAGAAGACAGACAGCAAAGGCAGAGCAAGAGAGAAAGGTATAAGCTTATAAGGGTGAGATAACTTTCTATTTACTGCAACTGAGTTCTCATTTGAAGATGTTTGATCAAAGGCGTTTTCCTTTCTGGATGGGTAAAGCCCAATTTTTTATACAGTCTACAAACTCATAAATAAGCATAGGCAGAAATTAAAGCGGACACATATACATCCAGTTTATCTAAGTAAAGCGCACTGTTCACTGAAGCAGTAGAGTGCTTCTGCACACGCAGCTGTGGGTGTGTGAGTCAAGATTTGTTTATTGCGCAGGTGCAGGTTTTCGCTAACATCCCCATAACACTTAATAATGACAAACCTGAGCAGGAAATCAACGCTGTCGTGTTTCTAGCGATTTGCGTTACAGGGTATGAGAAATTAAAGTGGGTGGGTTGATATCTATTACTACTGCTCGAAATACTTGTATCCCTTGCCTACAAGTGAAAACTGGAGCAAAACAGATTAGAAGTGGAGAAGACAGGTTTTCAAACACCGGTGCTGAGGTAGTGAAGAGTGTAAGAACAGGAGCTGGGCTGCATGAAGGTTCTTTTGCGCATTTCTGGTCGTTAAAGCGGCCTGTGTATTTTACGTGCACCTTCAGGTATGAACAGGAGATACGAATGCTTATTGCAATCCAACCTGATAGGTTTTGATTCGGTAGAGAATCCTACAGCTCCGAGTACAGCAGCCATAGACAAAAGTGTACTGCCAGGTGAGTCGAGACGTGGGACAAAACCCGAAGCACAAGTTACTTGCTTTGCCTGTAATTGTGTGGCAGCCCTTGCAGCGCCTCATCTTCCAGCAAACCCAGATGTGTCTAAGGTGCTCGGAACAGCGAGTTTGACTTTCCCTCTAGGAGTGCACAGGAAGCTCTGCACTGCCATCCCAAACTATTGTCCATTTCTTGAAAACTTCAAGACAGTATGACCCGCAGCTGAACTTGATTACCTAGCAAATAGATTTAAGCCAAAAAAATCTTATTGAAACCTTAATGGCGACCATATAAGACCTTTCAAATAAATCTTTTTCAGATTCAATTAAAAACGAAAAATTAATATAGTTAAGCCATGAATAGCTTTTACTGCAGATATCCACAAATATCTTTTGACAAGCTGCCACACTATATTTGAAACTAAGGCTGTTAGCTGTCATTAAATCGATTTTAGACAACTAATCCGGAAAAAAATATTTCATCATATAATAAATTATAAATACTTTTTTACAAATTTGTCTATCTATATTTTGCAGTAACGATAATCTGATTGTCGGGGAGACTGATTGTCTACAAAGTTTTTATGTATTAAGTTTGGTAAAAGAACAGACAGCAAATTTCAGCTTAATAAACATGAAGGCTCTTCGCAGCTTTTCCTGCAATGCAATATTTGCCAATGTCCCCGGATGGAGAAAGAATTCGTGCAGTAGAGAAGATTCCAGAACTGGGCGAAAACATCCAAATCACAAATACTATCAACATAACAACTAGTAAGTCTGATCCCAGATCATGATTACAAAAATGGGCAGATGCTGAATATACTGGTAACTTCCACCAAAACCTATTAAACAACAAAAATTTCTAAAATTTGACAAAAGTTTACACTAGCTGGAAGAAGTTGGTAGACGATGACCGAAATTTCTATACAGAAATGCGATGTTCAAAACTTTCACAAACTTTGTGAATATTTTCAGACTGCTTAATCCTGGGGGAGGAGGTCCTGATATATATGTATCACGCTGTATAGCCCTGAATTATGTAGTGGAACTTTTTGGAACGGCACAGAAGTTCTCAATACACGATGGGATTTTCTAGACACCGTGATAATCAGGGAGTTGTGAGACACTGGTAACTTCTGAACACCCTAGAGGGCAGAGTAATATTCGGGAATATCCCTCTAGGTTCCAAGACTTGATATCACTTTGCAGAAATGTGCAGAATTTCTGGAATAAATGGAACTTGAAAAAAGGCTGCACTTACCAAAAGGCTCAGGCAACTTTAACAAATGCCTGCTCGTTGAACCATGTCAAGTTGACTTTCTACAATACCTACATATACGTCGTTATGTTTCACAGAAACATTTCTCTGTAAAACTTTCTCACAAAGAAGAGGCCCATGAGTTACTCTCGCTTTGGTTTAATAAACATTCAAGTGGTCTCAACGCAGGTTGAGCAGTGCTGATGACCATATTACCTATTACACATTGATAAAGAAACTTTGCACCTGTGTGCTGCTCAAAAGAACCTTTTGGTAGTGAAGAAAAGACATTGTATTTTGCGGAGCTTGTGTCCCACCTCATGACTCGCAGAATTGCAGCCACAAACATTAGCAAAGTCTAACATGCATATAGTAGAACAGTACGCTGTGGATTGTATTTCGAATGCGGAACAACGTACCTTGTGGGTCCTATTTTGAAGCGATTTTAGCGCTAGAAGCAGTTAACACGATTCTAAATTTGACAGCGATGGTGACCTGGACAGCATTGCTCACTCACACTTGCATGACTACCGCGAGTCAGAGGATCGTGTTGTGTGGGGTAGGGGGCACAAATCAGGCAGTTCATGAACTCAACCACAAAACCAGGGTGAATGCCAGGCGGGGGTAAACTTCAGCAGATTAATTTCCCTCCAGCACGAAAGAGAAAGGGATAAGTTGTCAAACTAAATAGGAACAAACTGGAAGGATTTGGATGAGAACATGCGCTGAACCCAGCCAACATTAAAAGAAAGCTGTGATAGATCAGTTAGGCCTACCTTAGAAAGAAATAAACCCAAATATATCAAATGCAAAAACATCCCCGAAGAAGGAGAGCGAACGAGATCGAACGAGCAAATACCAAGAAAAATGAAAAGGAAGGAAAGATAAAGATGATACTAAGACAAAGCACCCATACAAAGAAACAATCATTAAGAGAGGCAAATATGATTGCAGTTTATGTGTTCTTTCATCTCTGAACGGGATAACATGCAGTTATGACAGTTACAGCTTTATATAATAAATGAGAAAATACCTGCACCATTTCAATCCTGATTCGTAGTTTAACGCAAGGGAAATGGATGTACAGATTTGTTATGCAAGGCAAAACTCTTCTGGTGTGTGTGTGTGTGCGTGGGTGCGTGCGTGCGTGGGTGCGTGCGTGCGTGCGTGCGTGCGTGCGTGCGTGCGTGCATGTTTGCGTGCTGCTCAAAAGAATTGATTGACCCACTGCAGGCAGGTCACAGACGTGTGTAATTTGCAAGAACGCAAATCCGACCCTGCACATCTGAATGCACATTTTGCACTTTGTGACCATGCTTCCAAGACCACGATTCCTTGATCGCGGCAGGAAATTTGGGTGGCTGCAAGAAGGCATCAGGGTTCAGGAGGTTGTAGTCGCTGACTGGGACTATGCCACTCAGTCCATGATCGACGTCCGTACTTTAAAGGCTTAGTCAGCCAGCAGTCACTGTCAGTGACCAGCCGATCAGGAACTGGCTGCGTGAGGCCTGAGCCCGTGTTATCTGGCCTGGACGCGTCGGCAGTGTGGTAGAGATTTCACTCACGAGTTGCGCTTTGCCAGATCGCTTCACGATGCCAGAATCCTGCCAGAATCCGACTCTTGAAGCGACAGGGTCATCGTTTTCATGATGCCACTGTGAGGGAGCGCGAACGATTTGGTGGTGGGTCCATCATGGTTTGCGAAAAAATGGCCACACCGTGTGCAAGGCAACCTCACTAGCGTGGGAGGACATTCTACGGCATCTTGTGCTGCCAGTGCTGTGGGCAACAGGACCAGGCGCCATTCCCCGGGATGACAATGCCATATCACACACGGCTTGGGTCGTAGCCGCGTACCTTCATGCAGCACCAGCGAGCGACTCGCCGGACCTAATTAACCCGATCGAACACCTGTGGGATGTGCTGGGGCGCTGCCTACTGGCAAACTACCCACCGCCAGCTGACCGTAACAAGCTGTTCCTGTTGTTTCAGCAGGAGTGGCAGGCGATCCTGCAAATGACCCTGGGAACATTGGCTCAGTCCATTCGACAACAGTACCTTGCTTGCAGGGTAATGGAAAGCACATACGTTTTCACATTAATTATTCTGTGCTGCACCTGCTTTGACTTTTCTAGATGAGAGCTTTGTCCTCCATGGCAGGGAATCTTGGCGTTTGCAGTAAAAAAAAAAAAACCCATTAAATCTGTTGTTGGTCATTGGATTAGTGAACGAGGTACAACTTATTATCTGTGGTACAACTCACCTCAACCCACCACACACAAACATGCACACCCATGCGCTTTTATACACCCATAAATCCACGCACGCTCCCATGCACACACAGACACTCGCGCACGCACACGCACACGTACACATGCATTCGCGCGCAAGCATGCACGCACACACAAAAAGTGAGAGACGGATTAAGAGAGAGATGAGAGAAAAGAGGGTGCATCAAACATTAAGCAGGAAGACATCACGTAGACACCACCAGTTCATGACACCAGAATCCCCTTCCCATTACCCCCCCCCCCCCCATGTATAGTGCGAAATCACCGCAAGGGGGAAGCACTTTCCATCCATAAACAAACCAACAAGGGGATGCCATCTGGAAAGCTTATTGCCACTCACTCACTCACTCACTCACTCACTCACTCACTCACTCACTCACTCACTCACTCACTCACTCACTCACTCACTCAGACATAAATCTAGTCAGTCACTGAAGCTCTAGTCATTTACTCACCCGCAACAGAAAAAAAAGGAAAACTGGTAGATTCAATCCGCTTATAATGTCAGGCTTCCATGTCTCGATCAAATCGAATGGTAACAGTGCCAAATGAACAGCTCCAACTGTACGTCAAAGCAAAAGTGATTCACTTTCCTGAAAAGGTGGTCGCGTTTTTTGTGCATTCAAAACTTTAAAAACTTCAGGAAAATATGCATATCAAAGCTTGATCTGATAATTTCACGTAACAGCCACACACGCAGCCAGGTGCTTGATACATTTCTATTTTGCTTTGTCTGGGGAGAGAGGGGAAAAAAACAAATAGCTTTGCAAGTGAACGGCACAAACTGGAATGGTTGCATTCTGGGATTACATGAAAATGGCTTAACGGTTGATTGCTTGCTGTGTGCACATTTCCACGCCAGCTCGTATGGTGCCGGATGTCTGCATGCTCCGCCACTCAAAAAAGAGGATAGGGCAATAATACGTGAGAAATGGTTGCATTCTCTGACACTGGGGGATAACTTGGGATTTTACGTCCATGCTGTTGAAGCATCCCTGTCCTTATTATCCTTCCCTCTCTCTCTCTCTCTCCTTCCGTCTCTTCCACGATCTTTCTCCCTCTCGCTCTTTTTCTCTCACTGCGTGAGTGCGTGTGCTATTCATCCTTTCTTCGCCGGTGCTCCCGCCAAGTATGAACCATCACCAACATGGTGGACACGTGTGCATTGTAAATGACCATAGACAGCAAATGACTGGTAGAGGACTCGAATGAAACAAGTAATCACTGCGATAGCGCGAAGCCAAGGCAGCACGCAGATGCACGCGCATGTAGGACGCGGACCCACACGTGCAGACAACGCACACACACCAGAGAGAGAGGGGGGTGGGGGCAGAGAGAGAGAGCGTGGGGAAACGACAGAGATTGGGAGGGGGTATGCATGGGAGCGAAGGGGTGAGAAGGACAGAGATTATGGGCTAAACGTCTTAGCTAGGTGCTCTCAGCCTCAATACGGCCAAGTGCCATCTACGCTTCACGCTTATTTTCATTCTTGGTGACCATATATATTACGCGAAATTTGCTTTTAGATATTTGCCGTTGTCACGGTTTTAGTGTGTTAATTCTTGTTCTTATCTGAGGTTTAAATGTTTTACAATGTGTTTATTAATGTTCCTTTCTTTGGTTTAATTCTGTCATGCTTATTTTTAAAGCGTGCAACTGCATCTTATCCTGAGGTGTTCTCGCACATTATAAATCCTCAAACTAAACTGCCACGTTTAATTGTCGTCTGCACCATGCACATTGCCATGGGAAATAATCTTCAGCAAACTACACAGGATTAGGAGTAGGTTCCCTTGAATTAAATGCCGCCGCATCCCAACTCAAAGTTCAGAAGACGCTAACGAGGGTGAACATTATAGCTGTGCATTCTTTCGAACAAGTGCAGAGCTTCTGTTTCAGTAACCATCTGGAATCTCAAACCAAAAAAGACAGGGACTGGAGTACTACCTTCCAGCCTTGTGGCGTCTAGTTACTAAAATTACTGTACACCAACGCTTGCATCTTTGCATGTAATTAAACAATTCATTTACTTCATTTTCTTGTCTTTAAGACATAATGATAATATTACAAAGCCATGCTACTTGAGGCTCTTTTAGATGTCGTTACACACTAACTTTCTGACACTCAAGGGTATTATAATGATAAGCACTTTCGGACAAGGGCTGCATGCACTGCCATTAAGGCACCGTTTGTTTTTTTGTTCATCAGAAAAGGTTTTTATATTTGCCTTATATTTGAATTGATGTCTGCTCGTGTAACTTTTGGTACACGAGTTTTCATACGAGACCGTATTTTTCGAGAGAGTACATAGTGCCTTGTTTCGTTAAAGATGGTGACAGCAAAGTCGTGTGCAGCGATTGCCACAATCGGCCCATGAGGATGAAGCAAACCTTGAATGTTAAATTGCCGTATTATCGGTTTGATGTGTTTGAAGATTCTGTATACTGTGGTCAGTGTAAAGTACATACATTTGAAAGTCCCTGACCTTATACACTGAGAAATTAACATCAGATGAACATTTTATGAAAAAGTTTTCTTACCTGTAATTCACTAATTGAGATTTCTTACTTCTGCACCTGGCGATGGAAGTACACTTGTATAATCCATTTCTGAATTCCAGAAATCTTCTTACTGTATGTCCTTAGAAAGTTACATGTTCCAACATTTAAAATATAGATACATATACCTGAATCATAGTGTGAATGTTTTAACAGTTCTGCTACCATTTATTGTTATATTTCATACCTCATTTTGTTCAGATTACCATGAGTTCCAAAAGTCCAGGCAAAATAGGTAAAGGAAAAACCAAACGCCAGAGACTCACAGTCAACACAAATGAAAAAACGCCAACAATTTCTTCATTTTTCAAAAGACAGATTCAGAAACGCTGCCAAGGCCAGAAGGTCAAAGATGACCAAGGAGGCTGCACACAAGATGATGATGAGGTTGAATTTGTTAAAGAAGAAAGGTGTTCACCATATTTTGAGAGGAGGAAAGGAGACCATTCTGACAGTATTTTGGTGCCTAGTGCAAGCTTCAGCGATGGAAAAGGCTTTTGTGGTGACACTTCTCTTTCAGGATGGAAAAAACCTAAACTTCACAAACTCTCTCTAAACAAAAAGAAAGGAGCAGGCTGCCTGCCTGCACATGGAGATAAAACTGGAAAAAATATGAGGATGCTAAAATCAACTGAGACTGATAAATGTGCCTCAGTGACTTTTGATATCACTGGGACAGAAAGCGAAATGACAGCTGCGGATGAAATGGGACAGAATCTCCCCAGTAATTCAAAGGAGACTATGTTCCTCACCTTTCGGTCAGCAGAAAGTGGTGAAGACACCTCATTGCCTCTGGTCAGTCCTGTTAACAGCCACCCTAAGTACAATGATGAAATGCACAATTGCATTGCTGAGGAAAAGATAAAGACAAAATCTGTTGGAAACATTCTTTCAAATTTCCCAGAGCATTCTAGTGCACATCTGTCTGTGAATGCTAAAACATCAAAAGTTGTGGACCATGAGAAAAAGAGTAGGTCAGTACAGATAAGAAAACTTTCTCTCAATCGTCGCTCCCTATACAAAAGTCCCTCGCAAAAGTCAGAGAGTAATAGTAATTCTGAATTTGAAATGACTTTGGACTCGGAGAGGGGAAATGTTACTGAACTGAGAACAGTGGAAAATCATACAAAAACTGACAAAGAAGATGATGAAGATAAATCACTTATACCCAAAAATCCAGACGAAGGAAATGAGACCTTTCACAGACCATATTATCTGGAAAACTTCAAAATCATTTTACAGTCTGTTTTGATGGATAATGAAAATGTGCGGCTGTTTAATGAAGAAGATCTGCTCAGCATATCATCCTTCAACAACCTGTCAGGTACTGGTGACTGCTGTTAAGAAAATACAGAATTATTTTTAAATCCTGTTTTTAAAAAAGTGCTTTGTGGCATGGTAGTTTTATGGTGTGAACATTTACTGCTAGAATTCAAATCCACATTTTCATGTATTTGAGAGCAAACGTAAAAGATATGGGTGCACTTATGTACATACAACTCCCTCTTCTTTAGGTTGTGTACATGTACTTTACTATTGTACTAGAGTCATTGTGTTTTAGGTGATGAAAACTGAATTGTCAAATCTTGTGTGGTAATGCATATAAAGTTGATTCACACAGACTGAAAATGATATTGAGTCAACCTTAGCACTAACAGGCTCTATTCATGACTTAACAATAACATGCTTATTTGAGAGACACTTATATTTCTGAAGAGGGTTTCATTGTTAGATTTTCAAAATTACTTTCTCTTGCAGAAGAATCGCAGAAACTATATGTGCGTTTGTTCTCAAGAAAACTAGCCTGGTTGCCTTCATCACGCATCAGATATCCAGAAATTGGCACAGACCTGGCTGCCTTTTTCGATGAGCTAGTCAATGCTGAACTTCTGGATTCTGGTACAACTTCTGATTTCACTTTGTAACCAGTATTGTGAAGACCCCTTCCAGTAGCTTTAAGATTTTGTTTTGATCTGAATACTTCTAATTTATGTTCCTCAAGCTTACATTTGTACAGTTAGATTTGAATGGGGGATGTACATGTAGTTTGCTTCACACAGTTACTTGGTGTTTATAGGCCAGGCCCTCACAAACCTGCCATCAATACTGAAGGTAATGTCAGCTGTGGATTTACACAAGCTTTCTAAAACATACCACATAAACCCCAGTGGTCGCCAGAAGGGGCAGATAATTGAGGCCCTTGTGCAAAAGAGCCAGGAGAACACAGTCGCTACAATGTTTGGATGTCAACAAGGGAGTGCAGTGCGTACTATGCTTATGAGGTGATTATTTTTCTGTGCTGCCTCAGCTGATATTTTATGCATCTTGCATAGTTAAAAGTCTTATCACAAGTAACTGTCATTATCAAATTACTCCAATTATGCTGTTAGGATCCTTTAACATTCTTGCAGTGCTATATGCCATGATCATAGTGGGTTTTTTCAGAAAGTTCTTGGGTCTGCTTTCTTTGGTAACTGTGGTTTGTTTGGTTTGAAATAAAATGCCCATTAAAATTGCTTTTGTAAGATTTTTGGAAGCTTTTATGGGCACAGTAAACAGTCCCATTACTTGATGCCATTACAGCTGGGCAGGATGGTTCAGACCAAATTTTTCTTGAATGCTTGAATCCCTGCTGGAAATAGCTTCTTGACCACATCTGTGCAAAATACTCTTACAACTCATGTATAAAAAAATTTTTTTATTGATTCTGCTTCAGAGCCAAAAAACTTCTAGGGCCTGTGTACCAACTGCGAGAAGCCCCTCGAGCTGTATTTGTACGAGCATTAATGCTGTTTTCGCTCATCAACACATCAGGAGATGACGAAAGTGGAAATGGAGGACAAAGCCAGCTGTATGTTTATTTCTCAAACTGGAGAAGTTTGGTGGTCAGCTTTAGGCCGCAGATCACTGTCGCAACAATTTGGCATATATTTGGCTGCTGCTTCTTGGTTTGAATCTGTGTCATGTGAACTAAACGTTTGTACGCATTAACATTATGCACATGTCACTCATGTTGGTAGAGGTAATCTATCTGCATATTGATTTTTGTATAACAGATTCCAAATGCTCCTTGTGAACCTGGGGAAAGTTGTCTACCCATCTTACACCATTAGCAGACAGACCAGAATTTTCAATGAAAGAGAAGATCTCATAAGGTATGCATAGGTGTGCATTCAGCTAACCTCTTTCTGAACTGTTGCTGGCTTTCATTCAGACTGGCAACTTGACAGATTGTCACCTGGAGGGGTATTTTATGAACTTATATCCTCTGACCATATGTTTGTTTTTCTGCTCCAAGGTTTGAGAAAGCTTTGCAGCTAGAACATGACCTGCTGGTTAGGACAACTCGTGGGGACTGGGAAGGAGCATACAGCCGCTATTTGCAAGTGAAAGAGGAATATGATAATTTGAAGGCCAATACAGCCACAGTGAAGTGAGAGACTTCTTCTTGTGAACTTGCTCACCTGCTGGACATGCAGTCATCAAGCTAACAAATCATATACTTTATTTACACTGCAGAAACTCTCTCACTCATCTAGACCTTTGTATATGGTGAGGGGAACTTATCTGTTAGTTCAGATCAATAGGATGTGAAAAAGGGTTGGACAAAATGTGAAATCTGTACCGCATGATTTAAGCATGTGTTTATTTTCCTAAAATATAAACTGCCTTTTAATGGTCACACTAAAAATAATTACAAAATATCTTTCATCAGCTGGGACAGCACCCTGCCTGACTTCCTGCGATATTACACCGCAGGGTCTGTGCTTGTGCGAGTCCTTAACCAAGGCATCGAGATTCTACAGCGTCGGAAGGATTACAGTGCTGCTGTGGTACTAATCCAGGAATTGCTGAGTCAGGATGTGTATAACTCAGATATGCATGGTTACTGGTGGGACAGGTTGTCTCTGAACTTGGATGTTCATCTGAAACGTCAGGAAAAGGTTAGTGTAGATTATTGTTTTGAAAGGTGTGTTAGAAATAGCACGGAAATGGCAGAAGCAGGTTATAGCGTAAAATTAGTGTGTCCAAAACTTTGTTAGAAGTATGGAAACAGCAGGAGTAGGTTATAGTGTAAGATAATAGTCCCAATACATTATTTGTTAGAGGTATGGAAACCTTGGGAGTAGGTTAGTGTAAGATTATTGTGTCAAAACTTCATTTAAACTGGAAGTACAGTAAAACCTGCCATGTGGGGACACCCTTCAGTCCACTTGTCCCTACATGACAGGTGGCCCTTTATCACAGGTGGCTCTAATTTGCAAAAAACAACAAAAAAAAGGAGCACAAATTATACATGTTTTTATAAAGACTGATCATGGCATGATAGGAAGAGAGAAAAAATAAAGGAAAACTAAAACACTAACTAGTTCAATGTGTGCACACATTAATTGTATTTACAAAGCACACTTCATTAAGATGTCTGCGAAAAAGGCACGACGCAGAAAATTTCACATTGTATCTTTTCTGCCAGGATTTCAGCCACTACACTAACGCTAATCCTATGAATGTTCTGTAGTTCAACCGACAGCGCATGTATAACAACAATAAACAGACTGCTGAAACGGGTAAAAATTAAACAGTACCATTTTCAACAATAAAATGTATTTGCAGTGACCTCCTTTAAAATTACAGTGGTTTCTTTAAAAATTAATTTTAAGATTCCCCATTACAGGGCACGTGTTCTGTACACCGTATGTTTGGAAATGGTGTCATCCGTTTGGCACAAACCCACCTTATGTACTGATGCATACACCTTTTTTGATCACCTGAGGTGCATTTTCATGGTTCATTTTAGGCTTTGAGGGCAATTCAAGATGGAATGGCCGACCCTTTGGTGCGGTCAGGGCACCGGCTTGCTCTCTTTCTTCGTGCTGTGTCAATCTGCAGCAAATCTAACTCACCTTTCAGAAAACGACTTGGAGACTTCTATCATGAACCCCTTGCTGAACTGCCGAAGGTAATAGCATAACATGAACTGCCAACTCTTCATATCTCCTGTCATTTGATTATTGTTTCCAGTGTAATTCAGACCTGATTTACATCACCATGATAAGATTTAAGACAGATTAAGAGTTATAAGTGATCAGCCCACAGTTCCCGAGTGAATTATGATGCATATTTGAAATTAACTTTTTTCCTGTTTTTTTATTATTATTATTATTATTTGGTCTCTGGATACACAGAGTGTTGTGGAGGGCAAAGTACTGCCACACACGTTACCAGGCACAAAATACCAGTTCATGACAAATACGTCGTATGCTGATGGCAACTCACAAGATGTTACCCTTTGTGGTGTTGAAGAACTTGTTCTGAATCACTACAGAATGAATGGTTTCCCCCAAGGTATGTGTCAGTCAGTTTGTAATTTGTTGATTTGTTCTGGGTGAAGCAAGAACAAAAATAAATTAAAGAATTCACATTAGCTACACTTTAAAACAGAAGATGTTTAAAGTTCCTAACAATGCTTTTTGATGTTTTTAACACATTCCCATTGCTTTGGGAGACTGTTCTCCAACAGAAATTTGCTACAGTTGCCGGCGTATGGGAAAGGATTTTACCATGACTTACCAAAAAGCATGAACAGAAACCAGTTCCATAGAGAGGGAAGTAACTCGTGTTTTCAGATACATGAACCATTTAGAGCTACCTCCCTTAGACCACAACGGGGATGATATTGGAGGGGAAATAGCATTTTCCCTAACCACACAACTTGATACGGTACTGCTTTCAATGGCCAGCAGTGATGTTGTTGGTTCAGTTTGGATACTTTTTTAAATGTCAGATGGATTTCAGGTAGGAATAATTTAATTCTTCTTAAGTTTTACTTTCAAACTGTATTGAAATTATGTTTTTATTGCTGTTAGGTTTTTTTCTACATTTTTTAAACATTCATAGAGATTACAGGGAAGCAAGGTACAAACGATAGAGATTATGGTCGAAGTTATGGGCTCTTTTATGCCTTCATAATGACTTAAGCCAAAATGACCCTTCAGCATGAAATATGAGGGAGACTGTGTCAAGAGCAGGAGTCAGCCCCGAGCAAATTGTGTGTTACCTAGCCAAATGATAAACATGCATACTACAATGATGCATTGCATTAAGATGTCTTGGGGTTTTTTTCATTTTTGTGCATAAATTACTCTATGTATTATCAAGAGCTGTATCCAAGCATAGGAAAACTATAAATCACTAGATGAGTAATTATACAGTTTTTGGTGGACACTATATTTTGTATCATGAGCAGTGTTGATTAGGAGTGTTTACTGTTTTTGACTTGTATATGTGTGACTGTCAGTTATAGTTTAAATCATTCATTTTCAGAAATGTTGTGTGTGTAATTCTGTTTTAAAGAATCGCTTTGAAATTATGTTCCAGGTGTGCATGCAGAAGGTGCTGTTGTATCCACTCTGTTCTGCCTGTATTTTTGGGACATCTTGTTTATGGACTTGCCTGATGCCTTCCACTGTCCGTACCAGACCACCCCTCTGGACTTACATACAGATGCCTTCTACCAACGCCGACAGGCTTCCATAGATGAACGTTTATCACAGATTCAGAACAGCACAGATGAGGTTTAATGTGTTTTCAAAGAACACTGAGATTCATTCGCCACTTATGGCAGAGAATATGAAATGTTAATGTTAAATTACTGTTAATGTGAAAGTGTATCTGTGATGTGTTTAAGTTTTTTTAAGTGTTATTTGTATGTATCTCCATCACATTAAACTGGGTTATTAAATATTGCTGTTCTGGCAGGACTTACATAACAGGATCCTGAGGACTTGGGAAGAGCAACAAGGAGTGATGTGTGTTGGAATTAAGTCTGAGAGGTTCTCCAGTGTGCAGCAGATTCAGGTGTGTAATTAACTGTCCTCAGCAAACATTCAATCCACATGCTGATGTATCTTCATTCCCCCTCCTGCAGAGAAGACAGTCTTGGCTGCTTACAAATCATGTTGGGTGGGTTTCTTACAAATGAGAAATTCCCTCGATCTTTGGTCTGCACTTGGTCAGCAGCCATTTTGTATGTGCTAAATCATATGCAAGATGTGTTTGAAACAGAAACAAAACTTTTTCCAAACATGACACATGGTCTGTGCTAATCTGTAGAAGAGAGATTGCAGAAGTGAATTTATGGTCCAGCCAAGGATGCTTTCTTCTAGGGAGTGAGTTTTGCTCTCAAAACTGACAAAATGTTAGATGCAGAGGTAAATGGACATGTTCTGCATTTGACAGGCAGAATACGAGTATCAGTATTTTGCCACCAGATCCAGCAATTCTGAAAAACTAGAAGAAATTTCCATCTCTTTGGAGACAGTGTGCCAAAAGAAATCGCTATGGTTGCCAGTTCTTTAAGGGTTTTACAATGACTTATAAAAAATTCACTGGCAAAGGATGTCACTGATATTTTCCAGTAGAATCATTTTTCTATGAAGTTCCTTCCCTTAGACTACACAATACATGACTTCTACATGACTTCTAAACTGTGCTCTCAAAGCCAGGTAGTTTGCAAGCAGCGTTTATTTCAATCGTGCCGAAATCTGTGTGTCCCCATGGGTTCGCAGTGATATCAATAGATTATAAACCTATTTCGGGAATGTGTTAAATATTTTTATGAGTTCACACTGTCTTATTTAGTTTTTGAACAGGTATGTACATGTACTTTATGAAACAGTATAAACATAGTAAACAATGATAGCACAACTGAGTACAGCTTTGTCTTCTTTTTCTAAGAAAAAAGAAATCATTTGGTAATCTTTTAGCAGTAAATATTTATTGAATTCATCAGTTCTGACCCTTTCTGCACTGTGTTTTATGCAAAGAGCTTTTTGAAAATACTTAACTTGCTTAGATTGGTATGATTACTATATCCAGCCAACTGATCAAATATGAACAGATTGTGTTTGATCTGATTGAGTTCACAACGAGCCTGGTCCTCAGGGTGTTGGGTTTCTCCGTCCACAGGAACTCGTGAGTTGCATGGGAGGCAGAGTCCTGGCAGGCATCTTAGGACGCTACGCACGACAGCCACGACACACACGTGGGGGTTTTCCTGACTTGACGCTTTGGAACACAAACACAAAACAGCTTAAAGTATTAGCCTTTTGTTGTGTACTTCCATTTACCCACAGTTTGTAAACTTATTGAGCAATATTTTTGTTGTTTTTCCTTATGTTGAGATGAGGTAGGAAGTAGGTTAGATGTATTTTAGCACGATTCTCTCTTCATAATAGGTACTGAAGAATTGTCCCCCCTCCCCCACCCTCCACACACACATTGTAGTCTGCTCGAAAGCATCCCCTAAATATTTATCAATGTAAACAAATTAAAGGGGTTATAGAGGAGTTGTAACTTTAACTTCAAGTGAAACCTTTAAACTGGTTTTTTTCCCCTTCTCTTCTTCTGCATTCACTTCATGGGTGGTCTCTTCTGCTGAATAGATTTCAGATGAAGAGGATTCTGGGAAATAATTTCGGTCTTACACCTTAGATGGACTCCTAAACTCATGGGATTCGGTGAAGTCTTTAAAGTTGTTATAGTGTCCCTGCAAGTGTAACTGCTTATTTAAAGCAACTTCATGAGCTGTTGAGTTTCACACTGTAATTTTTTGGCACGGTTATGTACAGATCTCGGAGGTTAAAGGACCTGGGGATCGGCTGTCTCATAAGCAGATGCTCTGGCTTGATTTTCTCCTGAAACTGGGAGTGGATGCTGAAGTTTGCCATGTGAAAGGTAAGATGAGAATTTTTTTCCCCTGCAGTGTTTCTTTACTACCATTGATCCAGAAGGATTGTGTGATAATGGGTTTCTTTGAATGTAGTCCTGTTTGTGACGTAATGTCAGTCTGCTCCTGCCTACATATTCTATATATTCAAATCTACACCCCCTTACAGTCTCCATTCTTCTTCAAACCCTCTTTGGCTTCATATTCTTGCCTCAAGCTCACCACCTTTGGTCCGCGATCTCATCTTTTCTCTCTCCCATAACCCATTTCATCTTGTCTTGTTTGCACCTATCAAGCGTAACTCTTGAACCGGTGTCTTCATGTGAGTCTGCCTGCTTGTATGTTTGTTTGTGTGCGCACATTAGCCTTGAATTATTTTATGAGATTAGGTACCTTATACTCCTAGAAGACCTATTATTATTGTTATTAAAAGGGACAAGGTCCTGAACACTTAGCCTCCGCAGGGCTCCTAGTTTGTGCCACCCCTGCTGATGTGACTTTTTAGCCTTTTTTTCTAAAATTCATTTTAAAAAATCGCCAAAACAATAGAAAAGTTATTTAAACTTGATTGCAAACATCAATAAACAAAGAAAACTCATGTCTTACAGTGTTTTTTGGACCTTGTTCTGTAATTTATAAATCCTTTGATGGCAACACAGTTTAGGTTGAAGTAATCAAAAAGTCCTCATGATTCCTCATATACAGTCTGTTCGATACTGTTTACACCATGTGCTTGCTTGTTTTTCTTTTCGGAATCGCTCTCTTGGGTCTTTCAGGCACAAATACTCTTGTCTTAATCCACTTTATCACAGTAAATGTGCAAAACAATGTCATTTTCCTCAGCAGCCTATAATTTGAAGAGTAAATCTAGCATTTCTCAAGTGACAGGGCATGTGTACATACTTCACAGCCATTTTTCATTTGTTTGGAATTGGGGTCAAAAACCAGTTTAAACAGTGTAAGGGAAGTAACTTATAAAGAAATGATTCAGGTTTCGAATGTAAGAGTTGTTTACCTTAGACCATTAGCCATTCCCCGCAAATAAATCGTCAAACTTTCATAAAGGTGTTTGACATGCGGCATACAGCGTTGCACATGGCGTGTTGCGTCTATGCTCGTTGCGGTAGGATTGAGTTAATAATAATGCTAACGGTTTTCTAAAGAGCTTTCTAAGGTTGATTTCTGCATGTTCCCATAACTTGTGGCAGTACTTGGTGTTCCTTAAGTGGTTATACTCTTTGTATCTTAAGCAGTTCTCCTCTACATGTGTATGCACACATGCATTCAGATGCACATTATTTCCTTTGCTTTTTCTTGCAGCTGTATGTGCCAAAAAGCTTCGACCTGTTTCTTTGGAGAGCATGCCAAAAAGTTGACTTCAAGAAATTACTGGCTATTGTCATATTTTGGATGAATGCATTTATTAAATGATTTTTAGGGTGGGTATTTAAACTAACAGAAATTTAGAGAATGGTGGAGAGTCAGAGAAATTCTGAATGTACATGTAAATTTATATATTGTCACAATAACGTAATAAAAACTAAGAAATATTTTTCATCGCCACATATGCTTACCTGTGAGTGTGACCAAAAAAGTGAGGTCGTGGACTTTTCTTGGTTCATGAGTACGTTTGAAAGTCATACAAGATGGGCTAGTACATTAAAATGTCCCTGCGTATTGTATTATTTGTTGTTAAAAATTACCAGAAATCATTATCACGGTTTAAATTTATGATGCATGACCTTTTAATGCTTATTATAATGTTATCACAGTTCTCAATCAGCCCTTTTGCAGCCTCCTTTGAGACTCAAAGTAACACAAAGCCTTAATGAGAAACTGTTTTCTCTTGCTAGTGACGATCGGAGTAGCTTCTTGCAGATTGCTCTACACTTATGGATTTTCAGAAGCATATAAATAAAACACTATCAGTACTTTTGTGGCACTTTTGTTTTTTAATTTCCACTTGAATTTGGACACAGGGAAATTCAGAAACATGCCTTTTTGCCGAGTAACAAATTTGCAAACACAAGATGTGGACAAACGTATAATGCCATCACACCGACTGTGAAGTACCCTTCAGGCATTTAAGCCATTTCATTTTTACTGAATGCAGCAAACACTGACCAAGTAGCATTGCATGTGTACTGATTGTGGTTGCTTCATCCACTTCAGCAACCAGGTACTCTGCACTTAAGATACCTAAAAAAAAAACCACCAAAAAACCCTCTAAAATGTCTTCATATTTGTGTATGCACATCAAAAACAAGATAAAGGAAAGCTATCAAATGTGAAAGAAATATACATTTTAAAAATATGTTGGGATGTTAGGAGATTCCTAAGTATAATGGGTAAGAAGATCCATCTCTGGAACAATTGGCACCTATTCAAATATGGCACCTTTTTACAAGGCTGTCTGATTATGGGGCACCCTTAGTTGTTGGCACAGCATAAAAAGCGCCAAGAATCATCATCTTTGTAATGTAGTCTCACTGAGCATGCAGTTTTCCTCTTCGCTCTCATTGCTGATTGTATACTCAGAAAATCCACATACAACAGCACAATATAATTCGCATTTAGAGGAATGAAATGCAGCAAGCAAAATGCAAGTCCAAGAAGAATTTTTTCCCCAACATTCTATAGTCTAGTGTCATGAAATGCAGTTTGAACTTCTAGATCAACAACATGTCATGTAAGAAAAACAGTCTCTGCACCGAGTAAGACAAAAACACACGTGTGATGCTC
Source organism: Lanistes nyassanus (assembly GCA_004794575.1). Classification (NCBI taxonomy): domain Eukaryota; kingdom Metazoa; phylum Mollusca; class Gastropoda; order Architaenioglossa; family Ampullariidae; genus Lanistes; species Lanistes nyassanus. The sequence goes on from SMGT01006186.1 coordinate 67,028, forward strand.
TGAATGCTACATTGGCATGCTAATGTATTCTCATAACTAAAATGTTATGCATGTACAATGTGTATAACCTTATAACACTGGAATGCCACAGTTTATAAATATATGAATACATTACAAAATTGCTACACATCCTTTTAAGAAAAATGTATATACACATCATGGGAATAAATTTACTTATAGTATAGCAAGTCCCTATTAAAAAATGGTAATTAAAAGTTAACACCACCACATTACACAAGTAGAATCTGAGACTCTTCTAGAGATGTTAGAGGCTAAAGGCATGCTATATATTTATTATTATTAAATATATTTTTCACAAATGCTTTCAATATAACAGACTGGCAAATATATGTGCGAGTTGAATCCTAAAAGAGGATTTCTCTACCTGGGGTGAAAGGAGTTGCAGGAAATACGATTGTCATTTCTCCAAGTCTGATGGGTGAAATAATACCTGAGTGAACTTTTACATCATGAATAATCTTATGTCTCCTGGTTGAGATTTCTGTCTTGTTTCAGTAAGCGACAAATGGACAATCCCATGCTGCATTCGTCAACCTGTCAAGCCACTGAAATCACTTGCCATCATCACTAAAATTCACTGAAGAGGCAGGCGATATTGGACATCCCTGATAGTGCTGGATAATTTGATGCCTTGCAATGTCACATCATCATAGGAAGCCTTTGTCTTGGTAAAATCAGCCTTGAAAGAAGGCAGAAGGCAACATTTACGTTTCAGTATCTTTATTTCCCCCAGCGTGCCAAATTTCCGCCAATGTCAAGCCTCTTCTATGTCACAAGATGGTTGATTAAATGACATACCTGAAGTCTAACAAGGAGGCTACAGGAAATAGTCACACACTATGGTACTTTTTCCTTTGAGTCTTCTTTTCCTCAGAGATTAATCATATGTTGGTCTATGTAAGTGTTTGGCACTGCCCTAAGCCCTGTTTGCCCTGTGTATTCTTTTAAGTACATTTACACATAAACAGGCCAGAATAAAAAAATATTCAGAGTGGATTTCTGATGTGGCATTAAGCTCTCCCATCAACCGAATCAAAGTTTTCGACAACACCAAATGCTTTAGTCTATTGTGAAAAACAACAGTAATATAAAGGCATGTTTAACAGATCATATTATAATACCCACAAAACAAGTTTAAGCAAACAAACTTACAACATACCATTTCTGGAAACAGCAACGCTCATGTCTATGAATGCACAGCAAATAAGAAATGTTCCTGTAGACTTGACCAGAAACTGATTTCTCACAAATTATATGTAGAAGAGAATATAACAGGCACATTGCTTCTCACAGGTACGCAGGTGAAGCATATCCCTTAGTCATTTTCTACCTAAAATTACCTACAATAAAAAACAAGCATTAGCTTATGTAGGGTTTTATCTTTAGGTTTTTCACAAAAGTTTTAAAGTGCAAAAATAAAAATATTACAGTATTTGATGAATCTTTTTGTTGAGCAAAAATAATCTAAATATTACAGTTTGCCCTAGGTCCTTTTGAAGAACAACAGAACCTGTATTATTTGATATGTGGTCTTCACTAAGCCTGAACACCAGAGATCACAAAGAACCAACCAACTGCAGACAAACATCAGATTCATAAATGATGTGCTTGGCATGGCATCGTTTCCCCCTTCTCACAAACCCCAATCTATTCTTCAACACAGAAGAGCATTATTAAATAACACCTTAAAAACAATCTTAACAAAACAAACCCAGCAGTAATTGTAAAATTATAAAATAAAAATATCTACAGCTCCAACATGGGTAATATTTTATAAAAAGTCTACATGATTGTGGCTGTTAAAAGCAACACAAGTCCCTTTTTATAAATACACCTCTCTCTCCCATCATTAAACTTTAAGAGATTTACACCTTATCATCGTCTTCCCCCTCCCACACACACACACCATCCATTCACCTCCACCCCTGAACAAACACTAATCTATCAGGAAGACTCTGCTACAATACTGTGTGGCAATGCTATAAACTGGAATAATTTCATACAGGTGTACCAGTTAAGAGCAGACCCTTGAAATAATGGACATCTCAAAGTAATGGATCGTTGTACCTGACACCAATTATCCACACAAACCCAACTTACAATAATGGACATCTGCCTAATGTGGTGGCACACATCCTTTCTGATCTCAACTGTATTTATGTCTGTAGTTGACCAGCATAAGAAATCTTTGACATGACTTCCTCCTCTTGGCACTCACAAATTTTCCAAGTGAGAGATGAGAGTCTGCACTACATGAACATGAAGAGGTGATTTCAAACCAACTGTATTTGCTTTTAAATCCAGATTTAAATAAGAAAATGACAATGGGAACAACCTGGGGATATAGACCTCAGATTTCACTTGGCAGTTGCTTGACTGGAACCTGCATGGGGCACCCAAAGTATACCTGGTGATGCATGAAGAACTCCAAGCCATCAACCCGTCTTGGAAAGAAGCAAAAACGATTGCCGGAGACTGCAGGAAGTGCAGGACAATTGCTGAGGCCCTATGCTCCACAAGGAGAAGAGGACTACACTACAGCTATGTCTGTAGTGGACCCTCCACTCCAAGCACACTTTGACACGAGTGCTGACCCCTGGTGCTTGGTGTTCACAAACTTTCCATGCGAGAGATAACATGTTGCAATTCATGAACAGGAAGGCATGATTCCAGACCAAGTGGCACATTACTGGAATGTGGTTTGCATCATGGCATCACTGTAGACCAAGTGCAAGATCCTCACATAAGAGAGAGAGAGGAAAAAAGCCAAACTTGACAATGACAAGTGATCACGCACGGCAATGGTATTTATGGTCCTTTGGGCTGATTTGTGTGAACAGTTGTCCATTTGTGAATACTTCAAACTATTCCATACCTGTCCATTATAAATCGCTTTAGACTCTGTGAATAACAAACTCCTGCAAAAAGTGGACGGTTTCAGATGTCCCCCAACAAGTTCGCTGTTCATAGGTATTGTTATAATGTTAATCTCAAGCTCCAAGTGGCAGATACAAGATCGTGTCAACTTAAACTGCTGTCACCTTTCACACGCATCTACCTTAAACTTATACACCATCACTTTGCACATGCAGTCAAGCAATCACTTGAAAAGAAATAGTATGCGATGCTGCCATACGCCTGTTCATACACATCCCACATCTGATACAATTCAAATAAGTAAAGCCTCCAGTCTCCTACGATTCTCTCCAGTTGGTCTAAACTTGCTAGGAATCAGACTCCACAGAAGCATTTGGCAACTTACTTAGGCAACACCGTTTTGCATACTAGCATCACCTGCACCATGCCCAGTCTCCGAGCCTGCCAGGGGCTGCAACTCCTCTGAGGGACTTATCTCTCCGACTTGTTCACTGTTTCCACTCTGTGTGAGAGTAAGTGGCACATCTATGGTCTGCTCTGTGAGGCAGACACTAGTGTCATATTTCAAAAGATCTGAGAGAGGGGAGTGTGTTGTCTCGGGCAAAAAACTCATCAGAAATGCGCACAGCATAGCCAAAACTCCAAAGACAGCGAATGGCACAGCTTTGTTGTCTTTTCCCTGTAACAAATGAAGTAGATGAAAATGTTTACAGTAAGCTGTTTATAAGTAAAATTGACGAGAAGACTATCAGCTTCAATGCAACAACCTCTAACATATAAAAATGTGTGCTTGAGAAAATGTGCCCAGCATACATGTTAGGGTATGCAGCTAAATGAAAGAGCGAAAAATGAGTCACATACTTATCATTTTCTCTTTTGTCTTGGTTCTCTCACAATACATGAAGATGCATTTTCACAAGATCAGCTAAAACTTGCTAAGATTATAACTCACACCCATTAGTACCTACCAACAGAACAAGTTGTGGAGCAACTATTCCTCCGATTCTAGCTGCCATGGAACAGGCACCTATACCAATGTTTCTGTGTAAGAACAAAACATACAGTCTTCATTCTTAGCTTTTTAAAACAGACTGGCTTGTTTTCTGGCTGCAGGTATACTGCAAGGTGGATTCTGTTCACAGAACAGATATTTCTGGCCTAGTACAGGCATATGAATTATGTGCAAGCCTGTTTGGCTTACTTTCACTTCCACCATATACCCCTTTGTTCCTAATTCCGAGATATTTCATGCTGCCAGGCTTTCTGAAGGCACAGATTGCATTCCCCGATGTACAAAGAATAAGAAATTTTTGCAAGTCCTGATGATCTTGAGATGTCCCATACCACTTCATTGTGTGCTTTTTCACAGTGACATCACAGGTCATCAGGTCTTCACACAGTCCAATGGCTTGCCTTGTCTTCTGTATTACCTCACTGGTGATGTTTTTGTATGAGAAATGAAAGACCTCCGTGGAACATCTCATCTCCATGGCTTGAGTCCTTCTCCATGTCTCAAACCAAGATGGAGATGACAAAGCCAAATATAGAATAATAACTTTTTAACAATAATAAATGATATGCATAAGAATAACTGTTTTATTCCTGCTGCATTAGGGGTTGCAGTCTATGCTTTCTGTAAGGTGCTCACCTTAAGCGGGGCAGTTAGAATCTGCAGCAGGCAGCATCAAGTTTGGCTAATGTTTACCTTAGCTACTCAAGCAAAGATCTAAGCCTCACCTGATGACAGTGGGGAAAGTTTCAGCAGAGAACACCTGCGTGGCTGCCCAACCTCCTGAGATGCCAAACTTACCAATCATGGCGAACGTCACGACCAGTGCTTTCTGCTTCTCCATGTTGTCTGTCAGAATGAAACATAGACAAGTCCAGGTGACTCTGCCTGCCACCTTCAACTACCAGGATTAAGAGTTGTATCACACAATAATGAGGAGCTGTTGTATTCCCTGCTTGTTTGATAGATGGCATATGGGTAACTAAAATTACAGATGCCCTTAACACACACCAGATGTAGCCAGTCATAAATACTACAAATGTCTGTGATATCAAGACAACTGCTGCAGGTCTCATTCCACAATTACTTTAAGAATGTAATTGTCACCATAAAGTGTTCTGACCCCAGAAAGCGTCATTTTCATAATAATTTGACCCATACTGGCCATAGAAGTAACTCACAAAACATTAGTTTCTACCATTAATACCAAACATTTCCAGAATGTAATCTTTTACTAACACATATGGAATCACTGATTTTGCATGGAATAGATGAAAATTAGATGCTTAGCATAAAGATGTTTCCAAGTAATATTTTACTTTTAACCACAATTTTACAAAAGCCCATTTTCCTTACCTGTAACATGTATGATCAGAATGGAGAAGCTGAAAAGTCCAGCCACAAGCATCAGAAAAGCCACTGTCTTGCGCCTTCCCCATCGGTTGTTTATGCACACAACCAGAATCAGTGCTGGAATTTCGACCAGGCCAGACACCAAAGCATTCAGATATCTATCTCCAGCCAGGTTTGCCACATTAAAGTTCATCCCATAATACACAGCACTTGAAACAAACCTGAAAAATGCAAATGGAATGTTACGATACTGCATAGTGATCAAGAGCCTCAAGCCACCCCTTCATAAATAGTAACCTCCCTTCACATGCTAGGTTCTGCAAGAATTTCTATTCCTTATTTTCGTATTTAAACTTTCTCTTAATAACACACTAAGAATTTAGAAAGAAAAATATGGACAAAGCCACAGAAGACATATCTACCTTCATACATGTTAAAACTAAACAGGTGAAGCAAAAACAGTATAAATAAACAGATGCAAGATGGGGAAAACTCACCAAGCATACATCAAGATGAGAGAGCCACGGACCAGCTTACAGGAGCTGAAAAGGTGCCAATAAAAGTAGTTTTTCTGCTCCTGCTTCTTGTGCTGCTCTTCCTGCAAAGTTCCCAAAGGCAGCATTTCAATACCCTTCTGTTGCTGCAGTCTCGTTGACATGTCTCCCTTTTCTTAATTACAACCATATTTTGTAGAGCTTTCAAGTATTCATCTTTGGCTGTTTACACCTGTTTGTATATGAAAGTACCTGGAGATCCATTACTCCTCTTTTTAGCCTGTCAAACACTTGCTATATAGTTTTTTGGGACCTTTTTTTTTTTGGTACATTATGCATTTCTTTCCTTCTTTACAGTAAATATTGGGCAGGTGGACTACTAATACTTAACCGTTTACATGCTGAATTTCAATGAATCTTTTTTCAGTCCTACTTTCAGCATATAACTCCATGCCTGCTAGTGAGTTCCAATGCGTTTACAAATTACATAAGCCTAATAAAGTGTCTCTGCATGAACATGGCAACGATTCTACTTATTGGTGTGCATGCCTGTGAAAAAAAGGCAGAAATGTATCCCGTCACATGCAAATAGTACCTTCATACATATAAATTTTCAATTTTCAATTTTCATAATCTGTAAAACTGGCAGGAGAAATCCACAAACCTCTGCTATCCTCTCCAGCTCAGAAAAGTCTGGGACAGGCCTGCCATTAGTTCTTGCAGCTAATTTCAAAATTTTCTTGGCCTTACCAAGTCTTCCTCGGCTAATGAGCCAACGTGGGCTCTCAGCCACAAACCTTTGAAACAAAATATGTAAATATTATAAATACCATGCAAACCGACCACCGACAATATCTCACATAATAATATCCAATGTCTATGATCCATAAAGATAAACATGAAAGGTATTAACACTACATAAAAAAAGTGACAGTGATTAAGACATTTGTACAATAAAAGTATAACAATTCTTAAAGAGTTAAAATGCACAAATAAATAATCATGGATATTTTCTATATTGAGCAAAAATTGTTGACATCTACTCACCACCATGTAAAAAGCATAGGCACACCTGCAGCTGCAGTTGCCATAGTCAGATGACGCCAGTCTCGCAGAACATACGCCCAGCCTGCAAGGGTTATCAGCCCCACAGCCCAAAGACCAATGCAGCCACAAAATGTTCTCCAAGCTGGTGTGACAAACTCCAGGGGAAGAACAAAGTTGACAACAAGGCAGCCTTGAAAAAATTCAAATATTTTGCTATTTGAGGATGTTACACCATTTACTTTTAAATGGGGAAGGGGGTTTGCCAATCTTCCATTTTTATTGTGTACATGCATGGAAATACTAAGCATTCATATCTGGAAAAACCATAAAGTTGACAACATGGCAGCCTGAAAAAATTACGAATTTTTTATTTCTAAATTAAGGGTCATATTAAGTTAAGTCATATATAAATATTTTTTTTGCACTGATGAACTTTAACAAATTACATGAATAGTCCATTTTTCTACATAAAATAGCTCTTTATTTACTCTACTTAATTATTCCTAGGCAAGAGATTGCACTGATTTTAAAACTAAATGTACAAATTTTCACAACCATGATCTTACCTCCTGTTAGAGCACCAACCAATACACGCATGGTGGCATACACCTGCCAGGTTGGTGCAAATGCACTCCCAAACCACATTATCAGAAGCAGAAGATATTCTGCATACAGCACTTTCTTTCTTCCAAATAAGTCAGCAAGCTGACCTGTCACCACAGCCCCTACAAGAACACCTGCCATCTGCATTGAGGTTATGTGGTCTGCAATGTCTCTGTTATTAGGGCAATGCAGTCCCCACTGTGTAACAAACCGATGAAGAAATCAACTGTAGAAACTATAGCCCTATATGATAATAGTTGTAGATAATAATAGTGATACTCTATATCCTAGTCCATAAACTGCAGATTATGTATTAAAACAGAATATTGTCATAATAAATTTAGAAAAAAATCTCACTACAATCCTATCACAAGTATTAACAGGAAGTGGCAACATACTTTTAATAGGATTTTTAATGTTTTTGATAGAGAGGAGAAAACCTTAACGCAGAAAAATCAGTTCAACATGAAGTAATAATAACTGAATAAATTAAATGACCATGACTGCAATTCTTCCCCTCCAAATGGAAAATAAGTTTAAGCCAAAACAGTGCTACTATGCAACAACCTGATGTACAACAATACAATACATGTTCTGAAGTACCCAACAGTGTTTACAAGGTAAAACAAAAGAAACTTAGCCAAGCGAGAGTTAGACAAAAAGTCAATGTTTTGGGGCATAATCCCTTCTTCAGGTTGGTACAGACAGACAGATAACAAATAAAGATAACTTAGCTGACAAGGACGTTGATAATGCAAAGTCGATGTCCAGGAAGAGAATGTGGGGGAGAGAGAGAGAGAGAGACAGAACATAGGAAGCAGAGCGTGCCAATCAGTGGTGAGGAGTATTACAAGTACAACCAATAAGCCACAGTCACCTGTTTCTTTTCTCAGTATTTCCCATTTCAAAGATTTTACCACTAACACCAGGACTTAGCTCCCCTAACCTGACTTGTGAGTCTGACTGGAAAATTTACCTCAGTTACAATGGATGTAAAGGAATCTGAACAGTGATGTTCTTTTCCATTGGCTTCTTCACCCCAGCACTCATCTTTGTCACTTGCTGTGGTGTTGTTAGTCGCATGCATGGAACAGATCTTCTCTGGCTTTGCTGAAGTAAACATCGGTAGCAGCATTGCCCATGCTAAAGGTGTTTCAAACATTGACACCAACAAAAACACTCGGATCTGGAAAGGTCCAAATGGTCGGATGTCTTCCAAAACTTTTTCGTATTCTTTCATATTTGTTCAATGCTTGCTTCCCCTTTTAAAAAAATTCAGGCAAGTCTCTTGATGTTCTGCCAAACTGAAAATAAAGGATAACGGAAGCTGAAGCTAACAATGATTTTTTTAAAAAGTACAACAGTTATAAGCCTTTCTTGTGAGGGGAAAAAACCAGCTTGTCCAATACAGTGTAATCAAACCATGTGATACCTGAGAATTTTCACTGAGACTTCCTGTGAACTATTGTTATTTTTGCTCTAGATAAACATAGCGTTTTGAGTCCAGTCTTTCTTTTTATGATAACGGACCGGTTGATGGTGAAGAACAGATACTTCAGCAAATTATGCTCTGAATAGGTAGGAAGAGACGAAACAGTAATCATTGGGTGGTTTATGTGCCCTTTTTGTTATTTATGCAGTGAGAAGCTAAACGAAGACAAGTGTTTCACTGTTTGCACATACAATAAATGACAGTTAACACTAATTTTTCGTGTGATAAGAACAAGAATACTAAGGAGTTGTGTCCAAAAAATGTTTTGGTTTTGTCTCGTAGCTTAGCTCGGTGTCCCTTTTCGTGTAGTTATCTTTTTTACTGTTTATTTCATATTATTAATATTTGCATGCAACACAATCACAATGCTTTAAAAAAGAATTTACCTCGTTATCTTTGTAGTAAAAATATCCCTTGGTCTGAATTATTTTCATTCCTCACCACCACTGTCTACAACTCCCCCCCACCACCCGCCCAAAGTTCTGACGGCAAGCCACGAACCCAAGTGACGCCAACTAATATTCAAGCTTCTACCAGCGACAGTGAGCTAAAGACACCCAGCCCTCGGACAGTGATGAAATCACATGAAGCATGACTATTGTAATTTTGTATACTTTTATACTCGTAGTTTTATAATCTTATACTTACCGGTTAAACAGTTTTGAAATACCAAAGCATGTTTCATCTTGAACTACACACTAATGAGGTGAACACCGTGCTAAACACACTTTTCTCCATACCCGTCTATTCCAAAGTTCATCTGATCAGAGTATAATCGTCTGCGTGAGAAAGTTGTTCATTGGATCAATGGATGGTCTTGAAAGTTTAACATTTGAGAATTCGGATGATTTGAAGACTGTGGTCCGAAGTCCGTTGAGTACGCCTTTATATATACTTCATGCAGCTTCTTGCGGAGTTGGTGTTTCCTTCATTAGAAACTTACTAAGGAGGATTTCCAAGTTCTATTTTCAGTGCCTAAACTGTAAACATTCCAGCTTACCAAGCATGCAATGCCATGGCTCAGACTGACAAGAAACACGTAACCTCCGTTGGAGAAACATTCACATTGATTAGAATTACAAATTAGTATTATATTACAGGACCCTTTCCCACGCACCCCCAACCACTCAAAGAGCAATTATTAAAATAAAAATGTTAAGAATGCTGGAAATGGTCATAAACTGAGAAATTGTCCACGTCTTGTGTTGATCTGTAAGTAGGTGTTTTCTTTAATATGCTCGAGTGAGATCCTCCGAAAATACCATGGATCTATGGATCATTATACTTGAAACTTCCTGACGTATCATCGGACATTCACGCAATAAAATTGAGCTTTTTTCTGGAACACATAATATGCTTTAAAGTTCTGGATAACGCGGGTGGATCTATAATCTTCGGTTTTAATGTTGAATGTATGAAATGTTACACCTGCCGAAATACAAGCTACCCTGTCGAACAACTTAATGCATACCATAGAATGTAGATTGGTTTTTGGGAGGCTTATCGTGCCATCAGCCTAGCCTGGGCTATACCACTGCGGGAATAGAGAGCCCCGTCACAAAACTATTTGCACTAGCGCAACCACCAATCTGCTATCTGCAGCAAGATAGAGAGCCAGCAATCTTCCAGGGTTGGGGAAGGGCTAATGGAGTGTGCCTTATATTCCAACTCTAGAATGTAATCCTTTGCCTTAATTGGATTCAAATCCACAACCTTCACTGTACAGTGAATTGCAGTTCAGCAAGGCCTCCTTGGCAGCATAGTGATCTACACATTTTAAAACTATCAGTGGCAGTTTCACAAACATGCTCATTTATAATGAGCTAATAATTCCAAAATATTTGAAGCTGACCTTATCTGTACTGGTTTCGTACCACTGGTGTTCTATCTGCATGACTGGTCATGCACTTTAGGGGTACATTCTATTTGGATGAATCCAGATCGTTGTTTCTAAAAGTTTTCCAGACAAGCTTGAACACAATGGCCATAATTTCTTCCACAAACAGGCAACTGATGCACTCAAAATGGTTTAAATCCTGCAAAAGCTATCGAGGTCATGTTTAACCATAGAACTGCATCACCCAGGCAGTAAAACCTGAACAATATCGCTTTGGCATGCTGGATATGCCACCACTTGCTCACACTTCACTGGATCATCTAGCGCTCAACAGCCATCTTCCCGACTCTTTCTGACCCGGCATCAACAACACACACAGACATATACAGGGAAAGCTTTATTTCAGGTTTAATTACCATGTCCTCCTTTCCCTCTAACCATGATGCAGAAGTTTAATGCAGACTTCCCTTTGCACAGTACTGTGCTTATTTGGCATTGGTAAATCTCATGTAGCCCTATGTGTCGTGTATTAAGTGAATGTCTGCATGGCACGCCAACTTGGCAACTAGACTTGATGTTCCAAATGTCCTTCAGAACTGACATCTCTTGCGGCTGTATGATACATCTGACTAAAGCACACAGGCATTCTGAAGCTTTTTTTAAAAGGGTGAACAGTCTTTTTTTTAAGTTTACTGACAGGTCACTGAAAATTGTGTACAATCAAAGCAGGACTAGGGGCGATTCTGGTGTTACAGCTTGTCCAGATAATTGTCAAGAGGTGGGATGCCCTCTTTCAGACCTTTACGTTTTCGGGTATCTGCAACAATTGTGGATGGCTTGGAGTTTGCTTCGAATGGATCACCAGGCAGAATCTGCCAGTGGTCAAACACACACTGAGGGAAGGCCTGTCCTCCTGTGTTGGAGCGAAGGTCAGCAGTGAAGCCTGAAAAAGATTGCATCAAGACACTGACTACTCAATCTTTATCTACATATTAGTTTTTTTAATTCTAAAACTAAACAGTGGCATGTAAGAGAAGCAAAAGAAAATGTCTTTTATACACTCCAACACCAAAGGCCATCACGCACTAGTGTTGGGTGTGATCGCTGCAATACCAGGGTTGCTTTGAGCTCCCATGACTTACATACTTGCACAATTGCAGAGAGAAAGCAGCTGGCACCATTGCTGCATTAAGATCCCTCTACCCCAGATCCAGAGGCAAGACAATGACAGGTTTGACCAATTAATGTTTGGATGTTAGCAACAAGTCAAACTGATGACAAAATGTAGTGACCACTTAGGAGGAGGATAAAAAAAACATTTTTATCCCCGAAGACGGGTCACTTCAATGTTCCACACTTATACATTCATGCCCAGGCAAGTATGTGCACAAAGCATGCCAAGAATGGTGGATTAAATTAGGAGAGGCAGGTAGGTGACTCACCAAATGACTCATTTACAGGCAGGTAAGCTTTGACCACAAACATGGGAGTGCCAACAATCTGCGACTCTTCAACCACCATGCCTCGTCTCCTGTTCAGCACACCATAGATGCCTCCAACGGCCACTTCAGGGCACTGGAATACAGAAATCTCTTACTGAGATGCTTACCGAAGTACACACACATAATAAATACATATATATCCATGACTGAAAATGAAAAATGAAGCGTAAAGGACTGCAATTTTCAGGAGAACGTGCATACCTGGATCTCCACTTGGTAGATTGGCTCAAGAAGCCTGGGCTGAGCAGTCAAAACGCAAGCGTACAGCACACGACGTGCAGTTGGGATGATCTGGCCACCACCACGGTGAATAGCATCAGCATGTAGAGTCACATCGTAGATGTTGAAACGGATGCCTCGCATGTTCTCCTCACAAAGGACACCCTGCAGATAATAAAGAGCAGTGTGTGTTCATCTGAAACTGCTGTAGTGGCAGCACTGTAAAGCCACTAGCTAAACAGAGTTAGGAATCACTTTTGGAATAATTAAAAACCTAATAATCTTTAATGAATAAATGTGTACCTCCTTTGTTGCCCACTGGAATCCTGCAACAACGCTGTCCTTGATTTCATTGAGGTACTGCACACCCTTGCTGCAGTCCACCAACAAATTGGGACCAGTACCCTCGGGACCGAAGCACCAGATTTTCCTGGCTTCCGTGGCATCCCATGAGTATTGCTCACTCAAATACCTAGCACGCTCTTTCATGTCCTGACGAGGTGCAATCTTGCCCTGTATCAAAGTTATATAGTTTTTAAATAAAAACTATAGTCATTACAGCTCAAACATGAACAAATTGTGTTAATTTTAAAATGTGAAATTCATCAACTTTATCACACACACACACAAAAAAAAATCCAACATACAGAGTCAATATCTTCTGGTAAGCCCTCTGGCAAAGGAGCAGCCTTGAGGAAAAGACGGTTGTGCTTGTTGGGAGACTTGGAAAGACACATTCTGTCAGATTCTTCAGACACGGTCTCACGGTAGGACACCACAGGGTCAGAGACTTTGATGGGGATGCACGCATGCTCCTCTTCCAGATCTTTCAAGCAGATCTCCAAGTGAAGCTCACCAGCACCAGCAATGATGTGCTCACCAGACTCTTCAATGATGCACTGCAAATGAAAAAAAAAACCTGGCTGCTAGCTTGCCATAGTAACAACGAATTAAAAATTTTTTAAATGCCTTCTTCTAAAACAATCAGAAGTGTAAAGGAAAATTGCTCTCAGAAAAGCTGTACCTGCACCATAGGGTCAGACTTGGAAAGACGTTTCAGACCTTCCACCAGTTTGGGCAGATCGGAGGGATTTTTGCACTCTACCGCAACACGCACGACGGGGCTGACAGAGAACTTCATGACCTTCATGTTATGGGCATCCTTGTAAGTTGAGATGGTGCCAGTCTTGACTAAGAACTGATCAACTCCAACAAGACCGCAGATGTTGCCACAAGGTACATCTTCAATGGCCTCAGTGTAGCGGCCCATCATGAGAATGGTTCTGGAGGGAAAATTTTAAAAACATTGAGTCATGCAAATAATGCATAATAATAATAATAGGAATAGGAGAACTGAATCAAAATTAGTCACTGGATGAGCACATTTGACGTAGATTTCTGCTCTCACCTCTGAATGCTCTTCTCATACAAGTCCTCCTTCTTGCCAGGGACGTAGTTAGGGCCCATAATGCGGACTTTCTGGCCAGTTGACACAACACCACTGAAAACACGGCCGAAGGCATAGAAGCGACCCTTGTCACTTGTTGGAACCATTTTTGAGATGTACATCATAAGCTCACCTTTGGGATCACAGGTCTTGATGGCTTAAACATTGCAAACAAAATATCTTTTGCAGTACCAGTATAAGCACAGGCGATGCCGCTTACTGAATCATCAAAAACTCCGTGGAATCTCCCAGTGACAGACATTCTATGCCATTTTAGCACACCTACCAACAGCGCATGGGTCATCATGAGGGCCTTCATACAACAGCTCCATCCTGTAGCGCTGAGCAGTGACAGGGGATGGCAGGTGAATGACAATCATCTGCAGCAAGGCATCTCCTGCAGGCAGCCACTTCCTCATGATAGTCTGTGGCCAATAAAACAATCATTTCCTTAGTTTTAAAGGTGCTGAAATTTTACTTTAGTAGTGTAGTGGGGGAGGTGGAAGCCGGAAACCTGGCAGGAGAATCAAGCTAGACAGAAGGAAAAGCCATTATCAGATTTTTATGAGATGCCTTGTTGACGACTGTGAAACAATTGACAGAAATCATGCTTGTCAGGAAAAGTGCCTTTTTATGTTAGAAATGGATGCCAATGCCACACCCTTTGTCAATTGGTTTACAGCACAGCAGCTTCTTTGTTGCCTCTCAACAAGGGTGCTAACTCAAGCTGCCTTTGTGTGATCTCCCTTACCCCTACAACAGCTCACACTGGCCAATTTTTCAGCTTATCCTTAGTTAGGAACCGAGCTGCATGTGTTCAGTGGGTCTGCGTAACTTGTGACTCCAACAACAGATTGAGAACTGTCTGATTCTCCTTTGTTCACTTGCGATTCTTCCGAGTGACGGATAACCAGGCTCGTATGACCCGTATCTCGTCTGGCTCACCTGTGGGATCATGGACAATGTGTTTGCAACTGTAACCATGCCACAACCTTGTCGCGACTTTCACATCTACCAGTGCCCTGACAGTTCTATCCTTCAACTGGAGGTGCCTTTGGTGAAAAACATTCCTCTAAAAAAAAAAACACCCTTCATGGAAGTTAAACACTACTATTTACTGTACCACCACTAGTGCCTACAAAACTGTCTGCTTCTGCCATACTGGGTGCTGCTCTGCATATTGCTAAAAATCAGAAAAGCTACACACAAATGAAAGACATTAACCATCAGGGCTATCAAGCAGAAGGCACAGCATGTGGATTGGACCATCTTGGCTTTTAGGATTCAGCTTTAACTGCCCAGTTTCAACTGCCTTAAAAGGCAATCATCCCAAAGTAAAACTAGTTTCAACAGTCAACACTAGCCTGAAGCCAGCTATCTTTCAACTCAGCTCCTCCACACTGTACTGTTAAAACTTACCTTCAACAGTTGTTTGTCCAGCAAGTCTCTTTCTTCAGCTGCCAGCTTGATGGCCAGTTTATCTACCAGCTCCAAGGTCTTATCCTTAGGCTCATTCATGGCACAGTGAAAGATCTAAAAAGAACAAACTTCTTAAGCTATACAAATGCTTGCATACATTTACATCTTGAAAGTGAAATACTGACAAGCTGCTTTGCCCATAGTTTCTTGCATTTCAAAGAATGGGGACGGGGGCGGGGGGGGG
>SMGT01006186.1:82619-119601 GCA_004794575.1 Lanistes nyassanus
GGGGGGGGGGGGGGGGGGGGGGGGGTTTGGTAGTAAAGAGAGGTCCCTACAAACTGAAAAACACATGTGTATGTGTTTTAAATTAGACTACAGATGCACCACAAATGATACAAAGATGAATGTAACCTTACTCATGCAATGTCAGCCACCAATAAACAAGTATTCCAATTAAAAAAAACTTGAAGGAACCGGCATCAAACTTCAGGAAAAAATTATATAATTACATCCCCTTACTAATACCAAGATTGAAATATCTAACCTGATAGATGGGGGACAGGATATACTGAGTAAAACCTCGCTGTGAACCCGGCAGCTGCTCTTTGAACCACTTCTTCTCCTTTGGGTTGTAGAACTGATCTCCCCATAGTCGCTTCATCATCGACTCCTCGTCAATCCCAAATTTGCTTGCATACATTTTGGCGAAGTCCTTCAGGGTGAAAGCCCAGCCATGAAGACCTGAGCCAAATCCAACAGTGCCCTCCTTTGGATCTACCTGCATAATATAAAAAAAAAAAGACTTTAGCATAAGCAAACCACAGCATCATTTTATTAAATTGCAAAGTAAAACAATTTCATGGAGACTGTCACCAAAACCTTCACCAAAAAATACAAACTGTTAACAAAGGGCCCATAGATCTGTCATTAATCACTGGCTGCCGTATTCATGGCTGGTGGTTTAGCCTAAACCTATTGTGAATACGTGACTTAACCATCGGTTAGCGACCTTTGCTGGGGAAGATGGTTTGTCACAGGATCACGGTCGGTTTCTGCTTCACCAACGGCCATGAATGTATGGCCAGGTTTATTGCCCAAGACAATATTTATGGCAACTTGACTAACAGACAACTTCCTTACCCCCCAAAAAGAAAAGGTAGAAAGATTTGTTTTTACAAGATAATGCAAAGCTCCTGCCTAAAAGATTCCATTTTTATAGGGAACGAGTAACACTACTGAAGGCTAGCATACTTACAGAGATGTTACCCATGGGTCCACCTTCCTCATAGTATGTGTTTACAATCACGTTCACATTTTCAATGATGCGCTGGAAAGTTTGGTAAAGGTCTTCTTTGTCCAACTTCAAGGTTAGCAAAGCAAGGTCCATCTTGTTCATGAACAACACTGGTCTAATGCGCTCACTAATGGCCTGGCGAAGCACAGTTTCTGTCTGCACACAAACACCTGAAAGCAAGAAACAAGGTTTAGAGTCTTATGAACAATTGAAACAAGCTGGTAATATTCACACGCAATATGATGGCATGACCGCTTACAAAAGTGAACCTAATTTTCAATAAATCCTCAAAATTACGAATACTTCCTGATTAAGTTGTTACACATTCAACAGACGCACTGAGTTTCATGACCATGCATGTGCAAAGGAGTACATGTAGCTCGAAGGTTTTTAATCTATTAAATTTACTGAACGCAAGAACATCCAGTCAGATTCATGGAACTCAAGGATGCAACTCTTCTTTGGACAATGTAACCTCCAAGCTTTCAAACCATCTATTATCACTAACAAAGGCAGGGTTATCCCTGTATAAGATGCAATACCAGGAACACCTGATCATTTTGCAAATCAGCTATGAAACGTATTTTACTTTTAAAAAAATGAGTCATGACAAACTTAATTTATTCATCACTCTACTCCAAAGAATTTAAAAAGGATTCATGTACTCAAATACCAGATTTCACAAACAAGTCACAAAATAAAAAATTTCATTTTTCACTACTTCACTCTCGCACTTCACATAAGCAGTAAAAATGCTTATATCAAATCTTGTAAGTACCAGAGACACAGTCAACAACAACCAAGGCTCCATCAGTCACACGCAAAGCAGCTGTCACTTCTGATGAGAAGTCAACATGCCCAGGGGAATCGATGAGGTTGATCAGAAAGGCATTGTTTTCTGGATCGTAGTCTTGCTTGATGTACTTAAGATCCTCTTTGTCCAGCTCGTAATACAGGGAGATAGCCCTGGACACAGAATCCAAAAATCTAATTATTAACTAGTACTTGGAAAAACTTAAACGGATCTTTGATGATTAAGACAGAACTACAGGCACTGGTAGCAGTGTTATGAACAGCTCTGAGATCTTTTTATTTTTTAAAAAACTAGTGACGGGGGAGGAGAGGCTTTTATTTATATGGCTATAGACTTTACTAGTGGTAATATATATTCTCTGACCCAAGCTGCTCAACCTCCAGTCCACAGCAGGCAACACATTAGCAGAAAGCATAATTCAGCAGTCTGTAAATGTGGCTTTCACATCTTTTTCTATATGATTTAAAAACATACAAGGATGCTAGCTAGTTGTTATCAAAGGGCTAAGCATCCTCCACTGCAGACAGAAAAACTGGTGTCTTAATTCTTGTTAACTAGGGTCATATGCAGCCTTTATGTCAACTCAAAATGACCACTATCAAGGCAAATTGTGTATTCAAGTTCTTAACACAACCATTATACATTCCAAACACCTTCAATTCCTTTGTCCCTGAACATAACAAATTAACAGCACTTCACTAAAGGTAGCTTATACTGTAAGTATAGGGCAAGTCAATTTGCCATAAATCACTCACGTTGACTTAATGGTGATGCATCGTTCCTGCTCATCTTTACGGGTATCCGTAAACCTTGTCTCTCCTGCCTTTGCAGAAGCTATGATGCCTGCTTTGCTAACCAATGAGTCAGTCAGTGTTGACTTGCCATGATCCACATGGGCTATCACGGACATGTTGCGAATGTTCTTTTTCAGTTCCATGATAGTCCGGATCTGGTCTACCGTGAAGTTCACCTAGGACAGGCAAAATCATAAAAATCTGTCAGTAGGGTGCCTCCTAAGAAATAGCCCTATTGAAAAAGTCAGTTATCTCTATGAAATGGTATGAGTTATATTCCAATCATAAATCCAGAATTTTTCAAACTGAGCTTTTCTAACTCAAACGGGAAAATTAATGAAAAATAAGTGTGCTGGTGGAAATGGAATTATATTTTTAAAAAAAACTTTCATAAAAAAAACATCGAAAGAACGAAATATACGGATAACCAGAATCCTACACAAACTCAAGTCAAAGCACTGGTCTGGGGTATCACGAATATACTACGACTGTGTAGGCACTGTCATTATTTCGAGTGCTATTTTCGACGGACACCTACATACTGATTCTTTCCAATACAAAGTAAATATCAGCACCTCTGAGCTTGTCCTAATGAGCTGTCTTAAGATAAAATCAGATATGCGATTCGTGAGATAATTTAAACATTATGTTACTGAAACGACCAATGCTAGAATCGATCAACAATCATCCACGATGGCGCATTCATTTTCTTGTTAATTTCACTGGGCAAACCACTAGCTTCCTGCAATACGCTGCTTTTAAAAACAATCACTTAAACTGAAAAACTCAATATTTATACTAGGAGATAAACAAATAAGTTCATATATTTCATTTGATGATTTTCTTTACATCTGTTGGTAGGCCTGGTGGTAGCCCACCGCTATGGGGTTTCACAACACCCTGAAATGTATTATCATCTTAACTGAAAGCAATATACTTCACAGTATCATTTAATTGTATAAATTATATTAAATTCCGTTTAACTAATACTTATTAATTCACAGAAACTCATTTAATAAAATGGATGAAACATACCATTTTGGATAGAGTCTCGATTGGACAACCAGTACTAAATGCTTGATGTTGCCCTTTCGGCAGACCCAAGAAAAGAGAGAGAACGTGGATTATCACGTGACAAGAAGTTTCGCATTTTCGATAAAATATTTCGAGCGAAAAACTAGTCTTCTGTATTGAAAACTTATTTTTAATAATTATTCATTAATAAATACATTATAGGTTAATGTAGTATGAAACTAAATGTTATCAGTTTCAGTTTATTAAAATGTCTGCTCTCAGTCTCAACAGCTGCAGGAAGTAAGGAAGTATATGGGCATGAATTATTGTGTTTTATATGAAGAAGTCACGACTTTTCTAAAAGGTAAATGAAGCAATGTGAAAGTTTTTTGCTTATGTATGTTTATGTGCGATTTCTGTGCCAAGAAGAGCCGGAATATACGTTACTTATATACATTTCGACCGGTGAGCTGTCAAAGTGTTTATCAGACAGAAGATTGCATTATAATGCTACTATACGTATACTAAGGTATAGGCCTGCTAGTCTTCAGCTTACGTCTTATTAACCCTTTGCTGTATTTTTTGTGCATACAAATAGTAATGTGCACGAAGCATACATGTGGATTATTGAACAGTTTTAATTATCGGCTACGATTATTGTGGAGTACTTTAAGTGTAGGAATAGGATTTCTCCTAACCCTATACGTATACGGCGCGCAGGGCTACGATCGTGGGTTTCCATGTCGAGCCAAGTACATCTCGTGGCAGCCGTGCATCCTTAGAGTTATGCGTGAATTTCGCTTGAGTATTTCATTATATCCCGCAGTTTAAGGGCTGACAGTTATATCATAAGTATGACGAGCAAGGTCAGTTACAGATCATTAATGTGATAATGCCTCTAACTTCAATGTATGGCTCCAAAGACAGAAGTTTCTCATCGTAATTTGTTGCAGTACACGTTTGTTCTCACTGGCTTTTTATGCAGACATTTCAGCTGTTGTGTTTCATCTTCCTTTACAGTTAATATCTTCAGGGATTTTTTTTGTATGAAACTGTTCCCATCAAAATATATGTACCATCTTCCATTTGTCTGAAGAAGAAGAAGAATTTACCATCTTTCTTTAACCAATACATCTTCTCTTCTAAGAAATATGTTATGGTGGTGGTTATTTAGAGGGACAGTGCTTCCACCTCGCGGTGATTTCGCATTATGGGGGGATGGGGTCCTATTACTAAGCTATGCACTGAAAGAACCACCAAACTGATGGCTGCAGTAAGATGGTCAGTGTGGACAGGCAGTTTAATGTGCAGGGGAGATGGCCGAATGGAGTTTGCACAATGTTTAACTCCAGGAAATACTCCTTGGCCACACCAGGATCTGAACCAGCAACCTTCCATCTGCTAGTCCGCAGCTCTACCAACTGAGCTAACCAGGCCCCCAATATGTTATTAGGTGTTGCATTCTTCTGTAGTGTCAAAAGCATGTTCGCATCACACGACCATCTTCATTGCATGTGCCTTTCTATTTAATGTTAATACATGTAATAACCTGAAATATTACCATTTCTATGCCATAAGCTGTTTTATGGTTGTCAGATGTACAACTTTAATTTACTACTTACTAGATTCTACTTTACTAACATCATAGTGACAAAACAATACTACACATTACTTTTATTCACTTGCATTCTATTTCTGAAGAGCATCTTGGATTAGCTTTTGCCTTAGCCATACTTCACTATACTTATTGAATGGAATATATGCTTGGTTACAGGTAAATTCCTGCTTTGATAAACAGTTCTAGGTTTGAAAAAAAAAGGAATTGATTGTATTGTCAATTATTTAAAAATCCTGTTCGATACGTGTGTACAAAGTATGTTACAGATAGTCAGATACAAGATAAGTTTTTAAGATGCAGGTTGGGATAGTTGAACTGCAGTTTGTATTCTGAATTTCTGTTGCAGTTTTTGCGTGACCTATCCAGCCTGATCCAAAATGTCAGACGCAGAGGATCGTGCTTCATGTGATAATACATCTGATGCAGACGAAGGAGATGAGGAACAGTTGGCTGCCTGTGGTGGCTCCTCTCCTTCTCATTATGTTCAGCCCTGCGACCAGTCTGTAGCATCAGCTGCAGATGATGGTGCAGACAACTATAGCATGGAAGTGCATCTGGGAGGGGATAATTCACAGCATGCCAGTGAAATCAGTTCCATATCATATCAGAACCTTCTAGAAGAAGGTGATGCTACTGGCAGCATGCTTTCCCGTAGGGGCAGTGAAGACAGCACCGACTCCTGTGCTCCTGATTTTCCTGAAAGTAATCCATCGGATGACATAGAAACATTTGAGGCATCAGATTTACCTTTGTATGAGCACTACAATCTAAAGATCAAGCAGCTGCCTCAGAAAGGCAGCTTAGTGCCAGGAGGTGAAGATGCAGGGTCTAAGCATGACAGCTCAGTGGTATCCTTGTCAGATAGTGCTGACAGAAAGAAGGACAGGGATGCTGAAGAGGGCAGTGGCACTGATGACAGCCAATGTAATCAGGGCAGTGGACTTGCGGATGCAAACTTGTCAAACAAAGCTTTAAAGAGTCTGACCATTAATGAGCCTGTGATCGCGGACGCATCAGCCATTGTAAAGAGGATAAGGTCTCCTCTGGTGAATGCTACTTCTCAGACCAATGGACCTGAAGACACTGAAGAGGGTACGAAGAAGCGCAACAGCCTTGAAATACGCAATAACATTCCAGTGATTGGAGAGGTGAAGCAGTGTGATGGGTGTCCCTCAGTTGGCACTGGTCCCTTACATGGTGCCAAGCCCAAAATAAAAAACTTGAAACAGTCTCCTGGACTTGCCCGAAGGGTGTGTGATCAGACGGGTGGCAGGGACAGCTCAAGTTCAGAACTGGAAATGGAAGTTGGTGGAAGTGGTGAACCTGTCCCATGTCCAGTGCACACACCTGTTAGATTGCTGCAGGTAGGGTCTGGTGGGCAGGAAGAGAGGGTTGTTGATGTTGAAATCCCTACTGGTAAACTTGATGTCATAGCTCCATTGCGGCGAAATGTGGACATAGAAAATGAATATGACTATGTCAAATATGCTCGTGTTCAGCATGGAAACTCGTATGTTGGTATGCGCCTGGCATACTCCAGCTCAAATGACTCGTTAAGCTTGAAGCGGAACAGTGTTCATAGCCATGGGAGTGACTCCATCAGCAGTTCGCGTGAGCCATCTCCAGAGAAGGTCATCCACCAGAAAGTTCTTGGTGATTTAAATGAGCACATACCCCAAGACAGTGTTTGTGAGGACACTCTGACAGAGATACCCCTTAATGCATCAGACTCATGTCTAATTGAAGGAAAGAAAGCGTTCACGTTGTCGCCAGAGAACACAGAGTGTGACAGTGTTGAAGTTGAGAGTGTGACATCTGATGGAGAAAACTCCACTCCCGGCTTCCCAACAGTTGAGGATGGACTGTCTAGCAGCCAAGCCAGCGATGCTGAAGAAGGCCCTGGTGTGGACCCTAGTTCTCCATCACACATGCTGCGCATGAAACAAAAAGCTGACATTGAAAATGACAGGAGAAATTCCGATGTAAGTTTCTGTAGATTGCATTAATAATGATACAGTTAATGGATGTAAGGTCCAGCTAGTAGTCTGAAGATAAAGCTATGTAGAAAATATAAAAATGCAACAGTGGAATGTTTATCTCTTTAGATTCATTTATAACGGTAGAGTGTGGGGTGGTGACATATTCTTATGCAGTTCTGTAGTGTTCCTGAGGAACTGTGAGTGTGACCATACTTGTGTGAACACCTATTTGTTCATAATTCTTTGCTAGGATTCTACCAGAGGAGGTCCTCGTGACATAGATGCTCAAGCAATCATGAATGATTTGAAAGCTAAGCGAGAAGCATTGGACATGGCCATTGCAGACATCAAGTCTGCCATCCAACGTAGCAAGCAGGTTGCATTGCAGTCTCCTTATGACAGTCAGGAAGCTGAACAGAATGAGCCAGTGTGGATTCGCAGGTACTATATCATATCAGATTTGGCCAAAGGAAGGAGAAGTGGCAGTGACGCAGATTTGTAAAAAGTAAGGGGTATTTATACCCCCACAAAAATTTTGAGCAAGATCTTTGTCTTCTTGTACTGATCTTCGTTGATAACCTTTTTCGTTTTCCCCCAAGTCTCTCACCTCATTTCCATCTGCTGCAGACTGGATTATTTGACGGGCACCAAATTTAGCAAGTTTCAGCTGCTTGCTTTCGGGTTCTGTACTTGGTTTTTGCTCTTTTTTTTGTGGCACAGGTTTTCTTTTTGCAGTTCGTAACTACTTGTAGGTGGTTGTTCGGCCATGTTGTTGCATGCACTAAAACACCTCTATGCCAGTCAGAAATGTCAATAGATAGTAGTAATTTTTAGCTTGTTTCTGATTGGCTCTCCACTGTGAAAGACAGAGAGAGAGGGGTATGTGTGGGGGAAGTAACAGTTACAAAAGAGAACACTGCGAGCATGAATTGGTTTTGAATCATCAGGAGTACAATCTTGGAAGGATAGTAAGTGTTTGGTCGTAGACTAGATCTAGGCCTAATTAGACATGAAAACTACACAGACTGGCACAACAGTGGTACATAATTATACCTCCCACTAAAAAAACTTTACATTTTCAAACCCCTTTAATGCACACGTGTATACTCTCTAAGACAATTTTCATTATTTGATTTCCGATCTCAGTACATGATTTACCACCAATCTTATGTGATCTGCATCACTGAGCAGGTTGAAATAGTTTCAATCATATCTTCCATTCAATAACTAGAGTGAAGTATGACAAAAGCTAAACCAAGATGCTCTTCAGAACTATTTTGCTCATTACCTCTGGTTATCAAGATAGCCATATGATCTGTTTTGTTTTAGTTTTTTAAGGTCAGTAAGATCACACAAGTTTTAAAACTCTGTTCTCTGATTCTGAATGATACAAATGTCTTGGTGGTACCTACCATATACAGGGTTAGAGTTTTACCAGATTCATTTAAAGAACTTTTCTTTGTACTTTCTTGAGATGGGAGTTGATTTGCTTTTATAAATTATATTCTGCTTTTGTTTTCAGTTGTGAATGAGCTTGTATTGTGAGGGGAAAAAATTATATATGTACCTGGAAATCTGGGGTCAAAAGTCAAGGAAAATTTTTTAAAAATTGTTTGGGAAGAAATATTTCAAGAAATTTTGTCTTTGTAGGATGGTTATTCATCTGCTTACATTCTATTTCAAGGATAAAGTACCAGTGCAGGAGTCTTAGCCTAATAAATTCTATCAGTTTGTATTAACTTAACACTTTGGTAAACAAGAATTAAACATAGTTTAATGCAGGATTGTGTATGAGATTGAGGAACAAGTAACCTTGCATTGAGACTGTTGTCTCAAGCAAATTTGTCAATGCTTGTTCATGCATGTGGGCAGAGATCCACCCCAGTCTGACCGAAAGGACCGGCAAGAGGAGATGCGTAGAGTAAGGGATGAAATAGAACGACAGCAAGAAGAGAAATACCAACCAAAAACTGACAAAGGTTTGCTTGTTACTTCATCTACACCTTTGTAGATTCCACTCCAGCATGGTCTTTTCTGTACCTCTAAGCCTTAGGTCCCTTACGTCTTAGATTCTTTTAATTTTTATTCCGTGGAATTTATTATGTCTGAATCTGATTTCTACTTAGTTCTGTAGATCTTTGTCATTTGCATCCTCGCCAGCAAAATGTGGCCAAGACATAACACACCTTGACCTGTCTTCTGTTCATGACAGTGTCCCATCATTTATGTTTGCCTGAGTTGTCAACGCATTTTCTTTCATAGGGAAAATGAATTTTTGTTTAGTCGGTTTCAACACTGTCTTGTAACTTGTGTAAGTACTGCTATAGGAAATACATGGGTTGAATATTTAAACTGATTTCTTGCCAATTATTATTGCAATTATAAACAAATCTATTGATTGGTAAACTTAAACAATGTAAGTCTCTATATCCCTGTTTCCACAGAATTGACATTAAGTTTGATTTATTCAAATTATTGTCAGCTTATTAGCACCACAACAAGGGGGATACATACAGAACTACATTGTAAATATAAAATACAGCAATCAACTACTATTGACAGTTAAGATGTTAAGAGTCCAATTGAAAGGTATTCATTGTATTTTCTTTCACTCAGATGATACAACAAATTCACCTACTCTCTAGTGCAGCACATATGCACAGTTCATTCTTTCACTTGCGCATATAAGTTTATTCTTGGACATGGCATCTAGGGATATAAGCTACCCATCACACATGCAGCTTCTAATGTTTAGAGGATCCACAATGAATTTAGCTAGTTTACCCAAAAATCTCAGCACAGTCATCAACAGTAGAGATTATTTGCACATTGCAGGGAAGTAGACTTCCTGGTCTATAAAATAGAAAGCATATATAATAATTAATATTGCAAGCTTTCATACTCAACTTTTTATGGAGACAGAATACACATGGATTGTGATACATGGCAGCTCTTGTGTGACCTGCTTGTTTAAATGTTGTCAGTTGTGTAACTTGATAGTTTGAGATCAATAGGTCGATACTAAGAAATGTTTGTTGTGTCACTGATTGGCATCATTAGACCTCTTTTGTAAGTCTGTAATAACTCTTATACTTTTTATTATAGTGTGTATGTTGGAGGTGGGGGGGGGGTGCAGGAAAGTGCATGCACGTGTCTGTGCACTGATTTATTTAGTGTTTCTCCATGCGTTGGACAATGCTGTCTCCTGTTTGTGTGCAGATTTATCCTTTTTTTTAAATTTTCTGGCTGACTTGTTTTTGTCATTTGTGTACTGAATTGTATCAGCACATGTACTGTGTGCATGCTGCACCTGGTTGTTGTGTTCACCACTAGTATCATTGGTTTCAGGGGAAGACAGTGAGCCTGTCTCAGAGCCCCTGTCACCGTTTCCAAACACTCATGAAGTAACTGTGGAGCCTGAAGATGAGAGTAGCAGAAAACCAAGAGGTATTTTGTCCCAAAGCTTTTTTTATTGCAAGTTGGCAGAAGCTGATTTTGAAGTTATTAAATTGATTTAGAAAAGTATCTTGTGCATTATGCAGTACCTGACTAGCTCCAATGCAGGCCCCTTTCTTTCTCACTTTCTGTCTTTCCCCCTCTCTCTCATGTGCACACACACACACACACGTGCACACACTTGCACAGAGAGAGACAGATACAAACTTGGTTACCATATTTTGTTTGTTTATTTATTTGTTTTTTTAATTTATTTTTATTATTTCTATTTTTATTCAATTTTGTTCTTAATGTTATTTTCTTTTCCATCTTTTCTTTCTGTTCTTTGTTTTGGAGATTTTTCTTAAACTTTTTACTTTCAGAGGATGAGATTCTATAAAGTTTTATTCCATAGGTATGTTTTCTGTGGACATAGCACTAGCAGAATCATAAATAATTATTTAACAAACCATTCAGGCATCTCACCTTGACACCCAGTTACTAAACCAGATTCCAAACTTCAGATCCATTTCAGAGATCTTTTTATAGTTTAGTTTAAAGTGAATGCTGTTGTCCTCTTTGGCTACCTCCAGTCAGTATCATCGTATGTAATGCTGCTTGAAAAATGAAAGAAGCTCTAGTGTTCTGATTGCTAAAACACATTTGCATAATCTCTAGCACTTTATGAGTAGTTTCTTTACACTTTTATGTTGGCCAGAAATTGTGTTCTGTTATTCTTTTATCTAACATCTTTCTCTTTTCATCTAGTACTGCATGGGTCGGGTAGGAAACAGTCTCCCAGTTTCTTTTGATTTTGTGTGGGTGCTTATGTGCCTTCTTTTCAAAGCAATGAATTGTTGTCATCACTGCATTAATGGCGAATTTTAAAAAAATACCTTACTGTTAGCATTAGTTGACTGTATGTGTACACCTAAAAGAATTTTGTGCATCTTGCAACTTGTCTCGCAATATAAATTTAGTCTTAATTATAGGTGTAGTACAATAACACGAACAAATATAGATTTTCATTCATTAGGGACTCTGGTATATGTCCAGATTTGTATGAGTGTTTTGCAATGCACACATTGGACTGGCATTTTATTCCCTTCTTACCTTTCCCTCCCTTACCCTTCTCCCCCAACGCACAGAAAAAATATTATCAGATAACCATACATTTTTATAACTAAGTCTTGTTTATCTATAATTGCAGTGATACAACAGTTCAGTGCCTTGCTGCAGTGTTGTTCTTATTTCTGTGGCGTCTTTAGCTTTTGGTATGTCTCAGGCACCATTAACCAAAAGTTTGTGTGGAGAACTTTGTTCAGTGCCTCCCACCCTCAGTTAAAAGAACAACAAAAAATGGTGTGTAGTGTTAAGACAGGCATCGTTGCTAATCCCTAAATCAGACAAGCTTTTCAGAGATGTTTTAACTTTGGTTTTTGTCTAGATCTTCAATATTATACCTGGTTTTTTTTCAGTTTGGTTACCTGGTGTTGTGTATGTAATTGACTAAAATCAAAATCTATATTTCTACAGAGGTAATATTTCACTGACTGGGACATGCTTAATTATCCTCATAAAGAAGTCAATTGACGTGATCTTGCTTTGAGTCACTAAAAAAAAAAAAGACGAAATTCAAGCTACTGTTCATGATCACACATAAAAATCCTTTTGGTCTTAGCTTTTGGTTTTTGTGTATTAAATGGTTTATCAGGCATGTAAACTAGATTACTTAAATTTACCCCTCACAAATAGCTGGATGGTTTTATCCCATCAGCCGACCAGATTTTGTAACAATGAGTTGTATCCTACATAAGGGCTTGAACTTAGCATGTGTTTAGTTGCTGAATAGCCCATAATCTTCCTATGTACATTAATGGTTGTTAGCAGAGGTTAGGATTTTGCTACTTAATGACCAGTCACAAACTGTGTGTATATCATTAGCGTAGGTTTACAGATGTAACTATACATGACTTAAAAGTAGCTGGACACAGAAATAAAGCAGAGCAGATGAACAGTGATTTTTTTGTTAGTGACATCTAAACATGGTAGAAATTGTTGTTGGGGTGCAGCTTTCCAAGCTAATTGTATGCATGTACATGTATGTATATACATATATTACTTGTGGTGTTTATGATTTGTCATCTTTCTGGTAAAAGATTTACATCATGTTTCATTTGTAGTAAGTTTACGTTTGTTTGTGAAATCGTTAATAATTTGCGACATGAGTTTGTTTGTAATGGTTTGCATATCATATTAGTATCTGTATCTTGTAGCTTTACATGAAACTTATCTTCATATGCTGTATGTGGAGATTCGTGATTGACTTGAAAAATTTACCAGATTCACACATGTACTCTTGGTTCTAAACTAAAACTAGTTTGAATGTCACTTTAAGACCAATCACGTGCAGATACTATTCAAACCTTGTGATTTAAAGCAACATAAGGCTTCTATTCTAAAGAAGTGAGCAGGTAACTCCTCTCTGTTAATGATCCACAAGTTTTCAAAGTCTGACATTGTGAGCTGGGCACAGAGACCAAGACCGTATTACGACTATATATATATATATTGATGTGCATTATTAGTATATATTATTACATCTGTCTCTGGCTGCAAACAAGTCATCATAACTTTGTGCCAGGTGACATCACAATTTGAGTTTTGACCTCTTTCAATCCACGGAAGTATTTGAAGGTGTCCATTTTCCATCAAACGATGGAACTGCTCAGTCAAGCTATGGGCATGAGTTTGTTTTTCTTGAAGTAACTAGTACCATTGGTGAGAATTTGTAGAGTTCTCCTTTGCAATGTTGTATTTCTTTACTCTTGTATACTTAGCAAATACAAAATCATTTTGTCAGTTTGTATAGAAAAAAAATCTCACTTGTGTTTGAAAAGGTAGCTGCTAGAAAATATCCATTTGGTAGTCTTCAGTTGTAAGCTTCTGTGGTCTTATTAAGAAAGACAGTGGTGTCTTCAAGAAAGACAATATGAAGATACATTTAACTCTATGGTAAATGGTGTCCAGCTTCCTTGGCCCTAAAAAATGGCTTAGGATGTGATCAGAGTTGAGAAGCCCAATGCTGAAGCCCTCCCAAGCATACCGTAAGCCTAAAGGCCTTTATTAACTGGACCAGAACATATCCTGATTGGCCGAACTACTGGCAACATTTGATGAACTAGGATGTACAGTTGTCCAGTTAAGAAAGGCCATTATTCCCTTGCCCAAGTCACTGCAGGCCCACTAGGAGCGATGGTAGGCTAACACAAAGGAGCTTGAAGGCTAGAGCTATTAAGGTGGTAATAATTGGAACTTTCCAGCATAGACCCTCTGTCAAATTTATATTGCACTTTAGTACACAGTTTGCACATTTAACTCCAGATGCCAGGATGCGGTACTAACTCATTGGATGGGTAAAAATTGCTGTTTAAGATCATCCATGACAAATTGACTTCATGTTTTTAATGTTGGTGTTTTCTCAGAACATGTGGTCAGCAGTCATGGTATTGTCCCTTTGTATCAGTACTGACCTTTTAAGTCATTCATATATCTTGATATTAAGATTATGTGGTTTATGTTACCAAGAAATTAAGGTCATAAGCAAAATGATGTGAACAGTGCACAGACATTTTGTGGCAGCAAGTGACAAATCTTACATAAAGCTTATTAAGTTATTGTCATTTCCATCTATGTAAGATGTGCAAAAAATGTATAAAAAGTAAACTAAATAAATATATAACATACCCTTAGAAGAAATTGTGAAAGTGGGACTTTTGTGGATACTGGCAGTCTAGTTTTTGCATTAGAAAGCCACCTGTTTCATGTTACCCTGTGATGTGGTGAGGTGCTGAGGAATAATCAGTGTTTATTTTTTTTATCACATTGTATTATGCAGTCAGTGTCCAAGCTGACCTTTCTGAAAATGCAGAGGCATATTGCCTGCTAAAAAGGTGGAGAAAAGGTTGATTCTTTTTAGTCTGACTTTCTCTAGAATGTCTGGGATTTTGTGTGTGTGTGTGCGGAGGGGGACTCCTCCCATTTTATGTACTAGAGCTTTCTCGTTTCCTTTCTTTTTTTCCTTTAGTCTGAAATATCCTTCTACTGTTTATGTAGACTCAGCACACTAATTTTTCTCCACTAAAAGCATGTGGTTGTTTGCCTGGAAATCTCAGTCACATGGTCCTTACACTTACAATCTTTTAATCTGTTCACAACTCTTCTTACCTCTCTAACTTGGCATATACATGTAATGGCAGTATTACCTGAGTCATCATTCATAATATTGTGTAAAGTATAGGAAGGATGGGGGGGGGGACTGTAGGGCATATAAGGCTTTGCTTAGTTTAGCAGCTTTTGTAGTGAGTTGCTTAGGGCTTTTGTGAATTGTTTGAAATGGTCAGCTGCCTGAACATAAGCCATGTGCTAGTACTGACTTATAAGAACAAGTGACCATAAGAACAAGTGACCTACTTGGGATGTAAATCTGTGGTAAAACCAAAGTAACTGAAACATGGATTAAAGACAAAGACAGATGAACCAAACATTTCTGGGCATTACCCCTTCATCAGGGCTGACAAAAATGAACAAAAAATACAAGAGGGAAAAGGGGAAAAAATGTGGGTTAATGTGATTTTCCCCCTTGTTTATGTTTTGTTCATTTTTTATTCAGTCCTGATAAAGGGTTAATGCTCATAAACTTTGACTTCATCAGTGTTTGTCTTTAATACAGTAAAACCTACAATATACGACTTCAAAAAAAAATAGCCAAAATCAGGTCTTATAATGAAGGGGTCTTATAAGGGAGGACAAGTTGCACTGAGCCCTTAGTACAACAAATATTTACATGTATGGTAGCCAACTGCAACGTGTTTTGAAATTGTTTATTTACCACTGAGCTACATGCGAAAATATTTTTTCCAATCCCAATTGAATTACTGAACATGTATTTTTATCACACATCATACTTACTTTATCTCATCATATTTAGTTTCATCCTGCCACACGTCATTAAAAAAACTTTCTTTCTGGTGTTGCCAATTAAAGAAATCGAAAATTTTATAATATAAAGAGGAAATCAAGTTGTGACGCTTTAGATCACAGATCTTCGAGACTTGCGTATGTAGCGTCACGTTACATTCCTCACAACAGAGAAGCGATGCCCGATCCCTGCAGGCCAGCGGTGACACATGAAATAAGTCTGGACGTAACTGTGTCTACCTGACCTTGTGGTTACTTAATGGGGTGAATCGGCCGAAACAAAGGCATAAACATAGAATGTGAAATAAGACTTTCACTTTCAGGAATGAATTACAACAAAATCTGTGATATAACTGTCTGAAATGTTAAAAAGACAAACAAGTCATATATTATGCAAAACCATCTTCCTTCAGTCCGCTAGGCGTAAAGCGGTAAAGTCGTAAATAGGTGTCGGATGCAATATTTATCACCGACTTCCTTTTGTTGCTTCTTTGTTAGGAGCACTTTCAATGTCTTTTCTAGATTCAAAACAGTTCTTTTGCGCTTCTCAGGGAATTTGGGGTCGACACTTCGCGTTTCTCAGTAAACATCTTTGCAAAAAAGAAGTTTGCTAACCCTTTTCCGCTTTATCAGGGAAAGTCCTACACTGCCCAAAACCGGCCACTTTGGTCGGTGGTCGGGTTAAGGAGGGAGTCGTAAACGGGACGCATTTATATAGTAAATCATGGTGTCCGTCAGAAAGTTTTGGGTCGTATCATGGAGGTCGTATGTGGGAAAGTCTTATAAGGGAGGTTTTACTGTACTTGATTCAGTTACTTTGGTTTTATCGCTAGTTTTTCAACTCTGCATGTGAGATGATGACCTTCTAAATGTACCAGGTCATTTCAGACAGATAGTTGACAACATAGACGTAGCGGTAGGAATGTTAATGGTGTACTTGTCCATGGTGTTTACATTGTCTGCATCTTTACTGTTCTTTTCCCCCTGATATCTTGTACTCCTATTCTTTTTCATAAATTTTCTGTTGATTTTTTCGACTGCATGCCTTTTGACACTGTTTTGTGCATGCTTTTGTTTTGTAGGTTATGATACTGATGACGAATGTGAAGAGGTTGGTGGCATGCGCTACACTCGCCGTAACAAAGGCAAAAAATATGCTGCTCTGCGCAAAGAGGATTCTTTAGAGCATGGGGCCAGCATGGGGAGTGTCAAAGAAAAGAGCAGTTTGGGTGGCACTGGTGCAGCTCACAGTGCCAATGGTCAGGCCACCCACTCTTCCAACTGTTCCAATCACGTTAACAATCTCAAGCGTAATTCACATTCCCAGTGTTCGTCAGAAGAAAATGGAAGTGATGTCGATCCAACCAGCAGAGGCTCATATGTACGGCAACATCATGGAGGT
The DNA here is from genome assembly GCA_004794575.1 of Lanistes nyassanus. Taxonomy (NCBI): domain Eukaryota; kingdom Metazoa; phylum Mollusca; class Gastropoda; order Architaenioglossa; family Ampullariidae; genus Lanistes; species Lanistes nyassanus. The sequence continues at coordinate 99,665 of SMGT01006186.1, forward strand.
ACTGCATGTTTTTTGTCTCTCTCAGAAACTTCCTGCCACTGGTTCTCAGGGTATGGCTTAATCTCCCAGAAAAGGAGAAGCCTGATGCAAGATTATCCTGTCTCAAAGAACCATTGTGGCATGGAGTATAAAGTATAGGCAGCTTAACCAGTCAGAATCAAAACACTTTTGCCTTCTTTTTTTTTTCTCAGGTTATAAATGATATAAGTGCCTGCTGCACCCATACTAATGCATCAGAAAAAACAACCAGCAGTCAGTTTTTAATTTCAAAAAATGTAATTGAGAGTTTATAAACTTAGTAACAGCCATGTATTGCTAGGTCTGCAAGCTCTCATTTATAGAAAGTTTGTAAATTGCTGTAGAGTGTCTTTTTATGGAATGAAATTTTAACAGTTTCCAAATTTTCAAACTTATAAAGTTGGGGGTTTTGGGGAGGGGGTTGTTTGTTAAACGACCCCATTTCATCTCTCTCAATATTTCATTAATTATTGCAGTAAGAAGGTTCAAAGATAAAAGGTACCACTACCTTACTGGGAGAGATGAAATGTTTGCTGTGATAGCCTTGCATGAGACTGACGTGCATCGTGACTTTCTGTGCCTAGAGAGTTCGGAAGTGTGCATGGTGCAACAGCACTGTAGTGTCTTTGTTCTGCTTTCCTGTGCTGGTGACTGGTGCATAGCTTAGCCTAAGTGTCTTCATCCTCTGACATGTCTTGTTAGGTGTAGAAGTAGGTTGTTGTTTTTATTGTGTGGAAGGGAGCTCCATACTCACTGCCCAGGTATTCACCTAACAAAATTGTTTTTATAATGTATTATTATTAAAGACTGGGGAATTCTGCAGGTGGATGGGGACACACACACGCACACACCCGCGGACTGATTGTATGACTGCAGTCATCAGGAAAGAGCCAGTCTTTCTAGTCCACCCAGCTATCCCCACCCCATCCACCCATTCATCCTCCATCCCCTGTTTTAAGACTTCGTGGGTATGTGTTGCGCCTAAGTTTCCAAAAAGTGAAAACTGAAGATTTGGAAACAAAAGCTGAGGACAGTCTCCAAGCTACTATCAGAAGCAAGCTTGATAAACATTTGGGCTTTGTCTGAAAGGCACACAGAGATGCTTTGTGACAACTGGAATGAAATTATTAATAATGCACAAAAGAAACTTTCCTGGGGAGTTTTACAAATTAAAACAACAGATACACATATAGACTTATTCGAGTATCTGTTTTGTGAACTAACAATGCTGCATGCTGGATACTTCCATGGAGATGCATGCGTTATGAGCTGCATTTGGTTTCTGTTTACCTGTTGGCAGATTCAGACACGGATGAAGAAACAGACCGTTTGCTACAGAAACAGTACCAAAGAAGGGATCAGTATGTGGAGATTCCAGAACTGGATAACCAGGCTGCCCAGCAGCAGACCCAGGTACACATGCTAATTTGAGGATTTAGTTTAGTAAATCGGCAGCATGGACTTTCTTTTGCATTTAATGTTTCGTCTCCAGTTGTCTGCCATCCTCCAGTAGTTGTTGTGTTCGGACAATCTTACAAAGTCAGTAATTGTTTTCAGTTTGTACTTAGGTTTTCCAAATCTTTGAAATCTTACACTGCTGGACTTAACTAATCGAAGAAGGAAAGGTTATTTAACAAAGCTAATGTCTGTTGTAGGAATGTTTAAGTCCCTGATGGGAGAAGAAGGAAAGGTTATTTAACAAAGCTAGTGTCTGGTGTAGAAATGTTGAAGTCCCTGATGGGAGAAGTACATTTAGATTGTACCAAGGCAAGTAGGTTCTTTTTAACCTTTTTTTAAGTCTTTGCAAATGGATGCAATTAAAAGGATTGTCACAGTTGTGTCCCATTTACCAATGTCATTATATGACATCAGCCCTCCCTCTTCCACTTACCCAAACCTATTTTTTTTAAAACTTGGATCATGGGAGCATCATCTGACAAAATCAACATTGTTTAGATAAACTGTAAACGGTCTGTGTTCACTGTATGGCACCCTATCAAAGCCGCAACCATATATCATGAGAGATACTAGTTTGGGTAAAACATGATCGAAGTGTGGATATGATGTCGAAAAAGTTGCTTGTCTGGAACAGGTGAAGAAGCTATCTGAGGAAAGAATATATGTAATGTTATGTGTATTTTTTTTTTTTTTGCAGTAGAAAGCAATCACTGCAAGCTTTTAACACCAACATACATGCAACAAAACCTTTTTCATTAATCAGTGAAACCTGTTTGCAGAATTGAAGTTAGGAAACGAGAACTGAATGCCAGGTGTCTTTGCACAGACGATATGTGTTTGTATTTGCAGGCACAAATGCGGCAATCCAAGGCAAAGGAAGGTAAGTTCATTTTATTCCCGTGTGTTTGTTGCCACTTTTTGCGTCCTTGGATAGCAGCTTTTCAAAGTATCTACAGGCACTTTTTATATATTTGCTACCCTATATCATTTTTCCCCTCAAATACCAACATTAAAAACATGGAGGCCAGAAATAAAGTTGGCCCTGGGTTAGTGACCATATGTATGGATAGATGATTACACAACATGGAATTGCATGCTCAAGGCATAACTGAAATTTTCTTCTGTTTGCCTTTGCATACTAAAGAAAAAATTGGTCAACAAAATTGTTGTGCTGTATCATCATACAAACATTTTTATAAACAAAGATTAGTCTTTGATCTGACAGATCTGATGCAGACAGCAGAGAAACTTTTAATGATATTCTTCAGGAGCATATTGTGAAGAGCTCAACAACTGAAAGAAAACAGAATACTATGCTGTAGAATTGTGCTTGATTACTGCCAACCTAAATAACAAGTCAGAGAAACCATTCCATAGTTGAGTTTGGATTTGAGGGTGGGTTTTTTTTATGACAACTTTGTTTGTTTGCCAAGCATGTTTGGTTCAAGTCATTAAAAATTGGCAGCAGTCACTGTTCTCAGACCATGTTTTTCATCAGCGAGTGTTTCAGAGCCACGGTCAAATCGTTCAAACCAAGGTACATACTTTTACACCCCCTGCCCACAAAAGAAAATGTGTGGCATTTTGAGCATGACATCTCTTCAAAGTGGCATGAACTTGTTTATGTTGGCAATTGAGTTTGTCAGATGCAGTTACTTTTTCCCCAAAACAAACTGCCTGTGTTATACTCAAATCTAATTTATGTTCCGAATTTATTTTTTTTAGGAAAAATAGACATTTTTTCCAATTCTGTTGCTGTGTGCTTGCATGCACATATGTCTGTGCATGCTGCATGTGAGGGAAAGGAAGTATACAAGTATTGTTCTTTTCTGTGCATGACTCAGAGAGCATATTGCAACGAATGCATAAAGTTGTGTACATGTACGTGAGTGTGTGTATTTTGTAAAAATGCTGGTGTTTTCCAGCTTCATTCAACTGTAAGCTTTCAGTCTAAGCTCTTCCTTGTGGTTACTTTCTTTGTGAAGATGCTTTTTACATAACGTCTGGTAAAGACTTCCTTGTCTCAGAGCTGTTGCCTACATACCTACTTAGAAATGCCAACTTTTTTGGACTTTACCAGAAAATGTTGTGGGGGCATTTCCTTTATTCCTGTGTAGGTATGGTCAGTTGCTGTATTTTCTGGGGTTTTGTTATTATAATACATTTGCATGCTGTTGGCATATTACTTAGAGTAATAACCATTAACTAAAAGACATTTAAGTCCCAGTTTAGCTTCTTTTCAGCAGTTTGGGGTTACTCAAAACTCTTTTTATAGAGGCCTGGTGGCAGGGGGGGGGGGCTTACAGTGTGCAGTGTGAACTAAACACATCATCCCATGCCCTTGAATGTTTTCGAAAAATATTTATATGTTACACTTTTATTGGAAGGTTACACAACGTATATGCTTCTGATTTCATTTTACAGAATGGCATCATCCTGTGTCTAGAACTTGACAGATTTATAGCATTCCAAAAGTTGCTTGTTCAACCAGTGGCAATTTCATGATCTCTCAAGAGATTTAGCCATTTCAGAAACAAGGAAAATAAAAACTTCTTGAAAATAAGCTCCACTCACAATCAGATGATTGAATTAGCAGGTTGCATCCATCAGTATATTGACCATTATGTATCTGGTCTGTTTGGCTGTAGCAGAGGCATTTAAACATAGATCTCATCAGCGCTGCTCTGGACAAGCTTACAATTAGACACATAAAATAACCATGAAGGCACATCGTATATTTTTGGCGTGTACTTCAAGAGGATTGAGTGCTGTTTAGTCTCATCTTTAGCGAAAAGAAGGGAGCTGCTAAAATGTTTGGCTACTTGCCAAATCGGCAGTATGAGCATGGACATATCATGCATATTTGTTTCATGCAGCCACCAGCGGTGCAGTCTTGATTATGCAGAAACTTTGTATTATAGAAAATGCAGGGTCACAAAACAATTTTGTACATTTGCAATTCGGTGGAGAAACTAGTATATGTTGCCATTGGCAGCCAGAGGCACTTTTCTTAAATAATTGCAAATTCTTCACCAAATTTGTGTTTTGGATCCAATGCTGCGTTCAGATTATTATGACATTACTTTTGTCATAGAGTTTATGATTTTGTTTTATGGTATGTTGTTCCATTGTTGTTTTGTTGTGGAATAGGATGCATGTAGGTTGGATAAACAGAAGTCTGTTTGACAAACAAAAATGACATTTAAATGTAAAACCTTTTCAGATAATGACTTTCCATTTGGAAACGAGTTCTGGCTGCATTATGAAACCCATGGCTGTGTTTGCATGTGTATATGCATGCAACCAGATGTATGTATTTGTGCATGTGCCCGCACCTGTTTTAGGGGGGAAGGGATGGGTGGGTAAAGATAGCCATAGCCTTATCACCTGATGATCCATGCTTGATGCTTTGAATTGACTAACTTGATGGGCCATCTTGCGAAATGTAGATGGGATTAGGGAACAGAATGTATATTGTCTGTTTACCATGTAACCAAACAACAGGGTAGGAGAAAATCTTTTGAAAGAGCAAGTTGAGAAATTTTTATGTTAAAGCTCCCTTTAATTCAGAAATCTTATTGTGTTCACATACATGGCATCATATGGGTTTGTCACCTTTCCAGTCCATCTATCCCACCTTATTGTTCTGTTCGGAGTGCATTTGAACCATCCTCTTATTTTACCTTAAAAATAATTACAGTATCAGAAAGCTTGGCTGAAGCACTAATTTTATACTTTATTGTTGCTTTCATCCATTATGGCATCATTTGACAGCAGAATGAAAAAAAAAGCGGTCTCTAGAAACTGAAATGAGCAATATTTATTACACATTGTTAATTAAACAGTCTAGAGAAATGCAAAACCTCATGTGCCATGCTGCTAGCTAACTGCCATCACAGGCTTACAACATTTATATGGGAAACAATTTTCCAGTGACTGAGTGAGAGTATCATATATGGACATACATGTATATGTAATTTAAAAACAACTGATGTGGAACAAAAAATTAACTAATTTGCATTAAACTTGCATTTAACAGTACATGTACACATATCTGTTAGCTAAATCACATTACAAAGAGTAAGATCAGTTCCTGATGTGCATATCAAAATTAACTTGTATGCACATGCGGACTGTTCCACCCTAAGAACACACATGCTTGCTGTCTCTGCATGTGTGCTCAACTCCCCTTCAGGCAAAGTCAAAGACCTCAGAACATTCTTTGGAACTAGAGTTTGTGGTTAGTTATTTCCCCTATGTGGCATTTATCTTCACCTGTATTGATCTGATCATTTAAATTCAGATTTGCAGTTAGTTTTCTTGTAATGCACCCATATTTATTGTAAGCATGCAAAAATCTCTGTCATTTGCTGCAAATGCTTGCCATTGATAATTTGGTGTAGATCTAGTCAACTTGGAATGTTTGCAGATTTATTTGTCATCTGCAGTGTTTCAGGCACTGTTTACTCAGATTTATGTATATGCTATCCTCAGTTAATGTTTTGTTTCCCAGTGTCGTGTTTTGCGTCTCAAGGCTGGAGGTTTAGGACAATACTGATAATAAGGCAGCCTGTGTTGTAGACCCCTGGCTAGGTCGTAGGTTGTTGCATTGTTCTTTGAAGTCACTGATAGCTTGAATTAGACAACAAGCATTTTTCAACCATTCATTGGCACCAGGGTATGTTGGAATGCTAATGTAAGAGTTTCATGCCGAAATGGTTACCATGTTTGCAGGCAAAATTGCTGCTGCATTGATTTTGGTGTCATTGGTTGTAGGTCATATTTACATAAGTATGCTGACTACCTGGAAGAAAAGGACAGTGCTAGTCTGTTAAACAGTTCACTGGCATGATAAATGTAAAATTCAGCATGCATGCTGACTAGCTAAAAATGAGGAGAGAGAGAAATATGTCCATCTTTAAAAGAAAAAGCCAATATATATATATATACATGTATATATATATATAGATGATTGCCTCTAATTTCTACGATCATCACCACCCACTGGCACATTTGCTACCTTGTGTTTGCATTGGTTATTCACTTATGCACACATGCGTACACAACCACGGATCATCATGATCTTCACATGGATGCTGCAGCAAAAGAATCGTTTTACACAATTCATTTAATCGCGAATGCTTACAAGAGACCATAAGAGTGACAATTTCTATTTATGCAAGTGGAATGCAAATTGTTGTGGTGTTCAGATTTGAAAGATTGCTGGCAGGATTCACACTTTTTTGAAAAGTGCTTTCCGGGTTTACCCTTGTGTAGGTGTTTTCGAAACCATGTGCTATAGCTGTATGTGTGATGCTCTTCATAAAAATATATACGTAAGAGGTAGAGGCAGTTAAGGGTAGTTAGTGGTGCTTACTTTCTGTTGATCACCTTTTAACAAGCCCCTTCTGTCGTCTCTTACCGTGCTGCATTCTCTGGATCCTTGCTGCATTGTATTCACACTAATCAACTCCTGGTAAGTTTTACCCAAATTCTTCCCGTGTTATTTTTCCTCTCATTTCCTTTGGGTAGGTTACCCACATTCATTTGCATCCAGTCATTGAATGCTTATGGTTGTGGGAAAGTGTGATGGCTTTTTTTTCATATTCCCACCAGGCACCAGGTACTTGTATAAGTGTTTGGTGTCTGATTAATTCACTCTTCCTTTATAGAAGGTAAAAATTTCTTCAAATATTTTCCATGCATCCACTTCAGACAAAAAACTACAAGTATTTATTTGCTTCATCGGTAATGGGACTGGTGTGTAATACACTTTTCAGTTTATTATTTTGAAGATGGTGCAGGAGTTTCTTTCAGCTGTTTCTGTGTTTGGCATGTTTGTCTTTAACTTTTGGTATACTTCTCAGCTGTTCAGTTGCTGTTTGATGCAAACCCTGTCTGTGCATGCCTTCTATGTGTGTGTGTGTGTGGGTGTTTGTTGAAGGAGTAGGGGAATCTGTGTTCCTGATTGTTATGACTTCTTAAGTTTCAGTATTGTAAAAAAATAGCCTATAAAGTTATAAGGTGCATGTCAAATGCTCTGTGAGAAGATCTGTACTTACCACCGGTGTTTATTTATGGTACAAACTGGTTCTTTAAATCCCAATTTCTTGCTGAACATAAGAATGTAGAAGTGTGCCTGCTGTTTGCTCTCCTTTACATGCCACATGGTCAGCATGAGCTTAACTTTGATCTGAACACATACTTTGCTGCTGTGGCATGTCAACAGTACTGAAACCACATTAAAATTGAGACATATTTGTTTGGGTTTTAATTCTTTCATAAAATTACCTAAATAATTGTTGCCATTGTATTTATTCAGAAATATGGATTTAGTTATTACAAGTAAATTGTTACAAATGAGGCTTTAATTGTGTCCAGGATGTTGTCACACGTGTTAGTCGAGAATGGAAAGTAAATTCATAGACCTGGAATCCCAGTTAATGTAAAGTTATAATACTGATTTAACCTTTATTTTGGCAAGATGTCAAGACTTTTAATTAGACAGCATTTTAAATAACGTAAATCCATACAGATGCCAATTATGTATATTGAGTGACAAGAATGAAAGAGATTGCAATTGGCATTTTTTTTTTTTCATCGTAATCCCCCTTCCTTCATCCCTGTTCTGGCATCTTTTCTCTGTAAGATTTGTTTGGCTTTTCTTAACTTACTGTGGCAGCAGATCCACTTGTGTTGGTCTTGAATAACATGGCATGAGCAGACATCAAAAAGTCTGTCTAGGGTAGATACTGAATGCAGAAAGTGGTAATAGGTAGGATCTGTGCTCTGAGCTTTCCCCACAGACCTTCCTAGAAATTCATCTTCAGGCTTCATATACAGAAGTTACAATGTTGATCATTTTAATATTGGTTCGCATGTTTGAACAAACAAGAAGACATGCAGATTCTGGATGAGCAGATGCAGGTGTCAATCAGCAGATTGCAAATCATGTTTGCTAGATGTGTGAACTGGTCAGCATCAGAAGATTGTAGACATGCCATTGTAGGGCCAGACATTAATGGAGCTCTCCTCCCAGTGAGCCTCAGCTGTTGACTTGCTGGCAAGCAGTCTGCAGGACAGTGATGGTTGGGATTTATCTAGGAATAGGCAATATCACGTGGCTGGTGCTGTTAAAAATTGGCTTCATTTGCACAAAGTTTGCAACTCCTGCTAGGTGTTCCCATGTTCACACAGTCATTAGGAAACCCTTGCCCCCCACCCCCCAGTTGATTGTCACAGGCTTTAACCACACTGCATGCCCTTGCTGCATCCTGCGTGCACCAACCCTCATGCACCTGCAAAAACACCTTCCCACCCACCCACCCCTCTCTCTCACACACACATGCACATACACAACATACTTATCCTACTTATTTACTTTCATGTACACGTGCAAGCATGACACGTGGCATACCTACACATACACCTACACTTGTTAAATCATTCTTGCATGCACTTATGCATGCACTTGAACACATAAACACACACATGCATGCCCATTACCACACTCATTTACTGTCCCTGTCATCTGCACATGCATACACCACAAATTGTGCATACATGGACGGACACACACACACACACACATCTTTTTGCCTGTGCAGGTGATGTTTCTAAAGCAATTGAAATGGGTTGAGATCTTCTATGGCATATCATTATGATGGTTATATCCATATTTTAATTTTAGCTACACACAACTATATTAAATCTTAATGTACTGTTTGCATTTATTTATTTATAATTTACCCAATCTTATTATCCTTGAGCTTTTTGAGCTGAAAGCACCGCAGTTTATTTGTAGACATTTTGGCAGCCCAGAATGCTAGGTTGGAAGGTGGACAAGCCAGTGTTACTTGCATAGTGCAAAGGGTGGACTCATTCTTACGCTGTGCAAAAATGGGCATTTTTACAAAGATGAAATGCACATTCATAGCTCAAGTAAATGTTGATTTTTAGCACTTATCCAAGATGTACAGACATTTTATCTTCGAGTAGATGAACAGTTTTGCACACTGTCAGCAGAGCTGGTATTTCAGTCCAACAGGATGCTAACTTCCACTTACCTCAACTGGTTCATTGCTGTGCAGTGGCTATCCGTGATCCTGACCGACCTGAAGTGTTGATCGAAGGGGTTCTGTTTCGTGCCCGCTACCTGGGCTCCACACAGCTTGTGTCTGAGGGCCAGCCGTCCAAAGCCATGCGCATGATGCAAGCTCAGGAGGCAGTCGGCCGCATCAAGGTATTCATCATCGTGTTTGTCTGTTGTCCAGGGAGTAGGTGTCCATATTTCCTTAGTGTGTAGGAAAGTTTCCACAGATTTCCAAAGGCAGACTAGATCTGCTGACAGTTTCATGTTCCCATGCAAGCCCTCCAGTCTATTTTATTTTCCCAAACTGGTTCTTAATGACGGTTTCATATAGTTATGCTGGCCATGCTGACACTTTCATTTATGTTAAGAAGATATGATGCTCAGACAGACAAGTACAGGAGTAGGCTGTGTGATCATCTTGCCTCTTTTTCCATTATTAAAAGGGCATGTCAGAAGAGCTGTTAAACAATCTTACAGTTTCTTTTATTAGCAGAAAGGGGACAGGAGGTTTATGTCGTCGCCCACCAGTTGCGTAAGATGTCAACCAGCAGTGTAGCAGACCAAAAAAAAATATCTCATGTTTATAGATTATGTGAGCATGTTTTCATGATGTAACAAAGAGATTTTGCAAAAATGCACTCACAACAAACCATAGTTTGTAATAGCAGTAGATAATTGTTGCGTGTACTTGGTAGATGTATTATGTGCCAGAATACATTTTGCTATCAAATATGGGCTGAAGTTTGCAAAGTAGGTTTGGTTGAGAAAAGTTTTACAAATTGTATGGAGTGCTTGAAAGTTTTCTGTGTACAGAAAACAATAGATGTACACTGCTAAAGCATGTTATTGACTTTTAGTTTTTAATGCTATTTGTAAGATGGGTCAAGTGGTTGGTTGGTTATTCAATTTATTGTAGAGGGACAGCCCTCCCATGGCACCACGATTTTACACTATCTGGGGAATAAAGTCCTGTTAATAGCTGTGCACTAAAACAACCACCAGGCTGATAACTGCAGGAAGATGGCAAGTGCAGAGAGCCATTTTAATGTTATGGGGCATGGCAGCTGATGGAGTCTGCAGAATGTTTTACTCCAGGATGTAATCTGTGGCCACTCCTGAATTTGAACCAGCAAACTGCCACATGCAAGTCCACATGAAGTTCTACTTCAGAGCTATCCAGGGCCCCCTAGAGAGGTCTATTTCCATTAAATTAGCACACGTAAGAGGTTTGTGGGAGAGAAGAAGAAGATAAAAGGGTAGCCTCATTTGAAAATGTAATTTGAAAAAAATGTAAATATTTTAAGTATGTGTCTTTTAACAATCCTTAAAATTACATTGGTAGATGTCATTCATATCAGTTGCCACATCAGACTGCTTTGTTATGCTGGGCATATGGAAACTTATTGAAAATTTTTTTCACCATGACTGTGTATGTTATGCTTATTACCAATTTATCTGGTCTCTTCATCAGCATTAGATAATTTGCATACCTTTTTGTCATAGTAAATAAAAAGAGGACAAAAACAAAAACACATTTTATTTATGAATGGAATACAAGACATGGCAGAGGCAGTTACAAAAATGTTAAGTTCCTCATTTTGACTGATTCACCTATTCATCAATCCTTGTAATTTGTTTTTAACTTGAACATTTTTACTTATGGCAAACTATTGCAGTGTATGAAAATAATTGTTTCTGTCATTCAGAGTTAATACTGTACAAGTTATTCAGCAAATGTCTTTTTTAATGTGTCTCTAAAATGAAGGCTTTATTTTTGTGTTAAGAAAAGATAACACACATGAGAATGTGTACAAAATTCCTGTTAGTTACATTATCATTTAATCTTGTTTTTATGTCCATGGGTGTTTTCACTCCTACTGCTTAGGCTTCGGTAAGTGTACACAGTTGATATCTATCTGATATTTCATTGTGAGAGCCTTGTTTTAGTCAAAGTTGTCTTCCTTGTGATTAGGGTGTCCTTTATTTGCACATTTTCACCCATTAATTTGTACATTCCTGATGTTTCTTTTTTCCATTTGTTTTTGTTTGGATTTTTTTGGTTATGTCACACCAATATTTACATTTGTTATTAGCTGAATGTGCCAACCAATCAGTGAAGGTCTTATAGCATGGAAGTGCCATCTGTATACCATAAAAATGTGTCTACTTTATAGGTTCTAGGTTTCTTTTGCTACCAATTCTTTTTTTGGTAAGACGTTTTCATTCCCGCTTTTGTTATGATCTGTTTACGTTCTGACAGGTGTCATGTAAACTGTAATGAATAAAATACTGCAGTAGGTTTCTGCACAAATTTGTAATAATTGTTATGTCCTTGTCTGTCAGGATATCCTTAAAGGTTAAAGGGTGGCATCAGTAGAAGTATTTACAGATGGGCACTATCACTAGGTTAAAAGGCTAAATTTGTCCCATGACCTTTTTAGTTTGTAGGTGAGTGGGGGGATATGAGATCTCACTTTTTTGTGGGTCAGTTTGGTGAGTGTGGTGCCTATCCCCTGTTCCTTGCTGCCTTCCCTTCCCTCACCCGTGGGTCAGGCCCATTCCCAGCTGGGTCAACTGGGGGAAGTGTGGTATCAAACCAGCGTCTTCGATTTCGGAGATCAAAGCTTCATCCACTTGGCCATCTGCATCCTCAAGATCACTAGATTAGTTTAAAAGTATTTAGAGATAAGCAGCGTCTCTAGATTAGACAGTTTACAAGTATTTACGGATGTTTTTGCACTGACACATGCTTTGTAGTTGTCATTTTTTGTCTCTTTATCTGCAGCCTGTTCTGTGTCTCATTCATTGTGTACTCAGATCAATCTCACAAATTACTTTTAGATCAAATTAATCCCCTTTGTCTTAGAAAATTTAGGGGACTGGGGGTGGGGTGGGAGGGGTAGACAGAAGGTGTTTTCCATGAATGTGAACTTTTCAAAAAAAAAAAACCTCATCAAACTGAATAAGGAAAAACTTTGTAAAAATTTTGTACGCTTTTAAAAATGTTTAGGAAAAAGAGACTTGTAATTAGCCATTTTTGTTTCTGCTACATTAAAGATGTTAATGCTAGGACCACAGAATACAGGTCAGGGAAAGGACATACTAAAGACATGACATTTTCAGACTGGTCAAAAGCATTTTTTCTTTATAGAGCTGAGGTCAGAGCCAAATTGGGTGGGGAGATTTTGGTTAATACAGACTTAATTGTGATTTGGTTATATCCTGTCATCTGCTTCAACCATCAGGTCTTTTGGAAAACTGCAGGCAAACATTAAAAGTAGAGATAATCAGAAAGTTTCACAAATCTCCATTCTGAATTACTGTATGGGGGTTGGGTGGGTTGGTGGGTGTCATTTTTTTGATTGTCACAATTAAAAAACCATTTTTATGAAGCATTCCCAAACTTCTAATGTTTCAAAGGATGATGTAGGAAGGGGAAGGCATCATATGTAGTAATGGTTTTTAACAAAAACTTGTAGTTTTGACATCCATGCTTGCTAATGTGTGTTTAGAATAAAAAAGTCTCAGTCTTTTTCTTTTATATGATGACATATTTTTCATTCTTGATGTTAATGCTGTTTCAGAGGGAGGTAAAGGAGATTTCTGTTTTGTGTTCTCAAATAAAATACTAGACAAGATTTTTGGTCTGCACAGTAATAGATGTCTTCTTGTGGCTTTTTTTCCAGTTTATCACACACAGCTTACTCTTTACTCCAAAATGTGCTGGATGATGTGCACAACGCTTTACTTTAGAATAGGTTTAACTGTGTATTGTGCATAAACTGCTTGCCTGTGAGATGTGTATTTGGGCTTTTTCTGTTGTACAAATTACTTTACAAAGCATGTATTATGGAGTCGCATTAATTTGCTCATTGCTTAGCTATAGCTTGTTTTCTCAGTCTGGTTTTTGCGTGTGCATGGAAGACACAAGGATTGCAGTGTGTAAATAATTGAAAAGAATAACTTTGTTGCATTTTTTAAAAAAACTTCTTCAAATGTTAGCCCTTTACTAAAGATTTTAAAGGCATTTTATTGCTATTTACCAAGACATAGGTGATATGCATCTATGCTTCTGCTGTCACTTCAGTGCAGTAGAATATTTATCAAAATATACAGTGACATAAAATCAGTAAAATGTACACAAATGTAGAATTTTTTTTTCAGTGTGTGGATATTACAATTTTTTAAAAAATAATTTATTACATGGTGACAGTTAAACGCACATTTAAAATGAACACTTGTACCCACAGTTTCTGAAAAGGAGGGATACTTTTGGTTGCAGATTTTGTGTAAAACTTATTTTAAATAAAATCTGTTCTTGTAACTAGAAGTGATCCCAAAATGCTGCATAAAGATCGAGCATGTAGTCATCTTACATCCTTTGAGTCTAAAGAAATAGGTGTAATAGACCAGGTGAGGCATGCTCTGAAGTAAATGGTAGAAAGAGAGTTCTGTTTCTGTCATTTACCTCTCCCTCTGAATGTTGCAGACGTTGGGCGTTTTGCATTTTGGTGATCGATATCAGGTAGTTTAAGTTTTTTGCCATGTATTTCAGAATATTTTGGCTGTTCTTTGTTTAATTTGACCACTGCTTTACGTATCAGCATCATGTGCCCACTGCTTTGAAATGTATGTCTTTTTTTTTTTGTTGCTCTTTTCTCAAGTTCTAATCACAGTTTTACTGGAACTGTGTTCATGGTATTCCCAAGACAGACATAACTTTCTATTTCCCTTGACAAATACATTACTATCAAAGGAAAGATTGAATAGATTTCCACATGTTCTTGTTGTGCTGATCATACGTAAACAACTTTCTGGAAACATTGCCATATTTGAGATGCAGATGAGGCAAAATTACCTTATTGGATTATTTTGAAACAGTAGTTCCAAACACCCATGTAAGAAGTCAAAATGGAAATCTGTCTGACACATGTAAGAATTTGTGATGGATTTTTACTCCAGCTCTGAAGCTGAGATAGATGCCTTATGCCATTTTTGGGCTTTATCTTCAAATAGCTGATTGGTCAGTTTGCAGCTCCCAGTTCCTTATCAAATGGGTGCTGCTACTATATAAGATGACTGCTTTTGTGGGAAGATGTCCCAGAATGCATGCAGACTCTCACCTTGTTTGCAGTCGCCAGCACCAGTTCTGCTAACTGGTAGTGTTTGTGTTATACTGACTTCAGTTGCTTCTGTGGCTGTGGTAGTGTAAGTGCATGATGAATGTGTTTTATTATGTGACTTTCATTGCTACAAACGGGTAAACAAGTATGAAGACAGTACTTTTTGTCCGATGTATATTCTTTGAAATTAATCCGAATGTTTCTCTGCAGACAGCACAGTGGTTTCCTCAGATCTTTGAATGTGTGTGCAGTTACTTGCTGACTGCCCACCAGACATAGATGTGGGATACGTATCTTTAAATGTTTGCAAGTCGTTCTGTTCAGATATATTCATGTGTCTGGAAATTTACAGTTGTATTTGTGTTGTCATTTTTTATTTTGCTATCAGGTTTTTTTTTTTCTTTTTTAAGTATCACCATAGGTATTTTTAAACTAGCAAACTAGCGGTATGAGCCTTTTGGCACTCTTTTGTTTTCTTGACATTTTTGGTGCTTGATGGGGTGTGTATCACACTTGATTTCCTGTAAACAGTATATCTCAGAGTTACATATGGTACAAGAGTAACTTCTGTAACATAAGAAAAATTTCAAAATTATGACTTAATTCATTTTTGTACACGTACATCCCTTACGTTTGTCTTTTTCATAGCAGTGAATTATAAAACTCACCACAAAATTTCTTGAATTATAAAACTCACCACAAAAAAAGAAAGATGACAAATTTTTCTAATCAGAGATTTTGTTTTTAAACTGAAAATACAGATGAATATATTTTTACAGATGTTTTAATACTACACATAAATTTTTGTGCACAATTTTCCTCTGAGATTTGCATAACTGTTATAAGTAGATTTAGAAGTTTATTTGTTTTATTGTTTATGCTTAATACTGAGCACAGAGGTGTATAAATAATGATTTGTTTTTCAATGATGTCTTTGACTGTATCACATAATTTGTTGCTTTTCACAAGAACTTGTAATGTTGCTGCACTGTGATGTTGTTTCAATCCCATTCCCTCCCGTGCTGCCATACAGAAAGTAAAGTGAAGCAAGTGAAAATGGTGAAAAGATCTCCTTAGTTAATTTCATGTTAATGACCCTCCCCGACCATGACTCCAGCATACTCATGCAAACAGCAGTTTCAGTGCTTTGAACTGCACAATCTTGATATTCAGTGAAGTTTTTGGTTTTGAAAGCATTGGGAATGTTTTTGTTTTTGTAATACATGTACATGTATATGCCAGCATTACCTACCTGTGTCTGCAATTTCATTGGTGGTGGTGATAAAATGACAGCTATATTGTGGTGACTTGGTAGGACTACTGATTAAAGTGTTGTCTACAGATCTAGCGAAATTCCCCGAGAAGCGCAGAAGAACTGTTTTAAATCTAGAAAAGACGTTGAAAGTGCTCCTAACAAAGAAACAACAAAAGGAAGTCGGCGATAAATATTGCATCCGACACCCATTTACCACTTAACGCCAAACGGACTGAAGGAAGATATGGTTTTGCACAATATATGACTTGTTTGTCTTTTCAACATTTCACAGGACCAACAGTTTATATCACAGATTTTGTTGTAATTCATTCCCGAAAGTCTTATTTCATATTCTATGTTTAAGCCTTTGTTTCGGCCGATTCACCAGACAGTGCCTGAAATGTTTAATCCCAGGTAAACTGTGGGAGTTGCGAGGGGTAGGTAGAGGGTAGAGAGCTGCGTCACATTAACGTGTGATCTCAGTAACTGGGATGTTAAAAAGAACTACTAAGGTGTATTTCAGTGGTAAATGAAAAAATTTCAAAACATTGCAATTGACTGCCATGATAACATACATGCAGATGTGTTTATTTCTCACCCCATCCATCACCGTACATGTACCTACATGTACTAACGGCTCAGTGCAACTAGTCCTCCCTGATAAGATCCCTCCATTATAAGACCTGATTTTGGCCGTTTTTTCAAAGTCGTATATTGGAGGTTTTACTGTACCTTTGACACCCCTTAGGAACAAACTGAAGCAACCTAATTTATAGACAGCCATCTTTCGGTAGTACTGACCCCTTCGTCAAAATCATATTGTGATCTTTTTCTGCCTTTTTCGTGGATTAAATACTGTTTGTGTTGCGTTTTGTCTGTTTTGTTTTGCACTTTCTTGATGGAGTAAGATTTTTAAACATTGACGTAGAGTGTAAAATAGGTTGTTGTTTTTTTTTCCTGTTGTAAGTTTTCGTCCAAGAAATAGCCACTTGTTTGACATAAGGCCCCTGACAAATGTATGGTCAAATTGTTGATTGGTTGCGGGATGGCATCCGTTTGGAATGCAGCAAGCAGTAGTGACCAGTGCATGGTAAGCCGCAAACTGCAGCTTGCTGTTAGCTGAGGCGCTTCAAGGGTTGTCTCATTGAAGAAATAAATGGTGGAGTCCCCAGTGTTTGTGTCCGCACGACGTGGCTCGCAGTGGCTCAGCTTCCTTTAAGCTGGTGTCAGCAGCTTAGCTTAGTCCGCTGTGCTTGCTGTTTTGCGTCAAACTGCTTGCGTGTCATTGTCTTAAGGCCGTGCTTTAAGTGTGGAACCTCACTTTTTGATTGCCTGCTAATCGCTTTGTCTTGCAGGCGCCAGAAGGCGAGAGTCAGCCAAGCACGGACGTGGATCTCTTCGTCTCCACTGAGAAGATCATGGTGCTTAACACAGACCTTCAGGTGAGCCTCGCGTGTCTAGCGCCTCCAGGAGCCAGTTTCATGATACTACCAGCATTAATTGGCCGTGATTAGCGGTGTTAAAAGGGACTATCGCAAGGTATCTGCAAAAATAAATCTGTTTTACAGAGTATTTAAATTCTTTTAAAACGTCGACCAAGTGCGTGTTCATGATACTATCTGCTTATGGCTGCTTCACAGATTACGCACAAAAAGAATTCTTTTAAAATACCAAGTTTACCTGAATTTTTAAAACAATTTGAAATTATTAGTTTGATGACTTGTCGTTTTCCCCATCAGTTCTGAGGGTCACCAAAGGGAAGTCATTTCACTGTTTGTAGATCACATAAAACTGAGCTTTTGGCAAGAACCCTGTCGTGCCACTAGTTCCGCAGACGAAGAGCTGATAGGGGCAAAGTCAAGGTGTCATGAGAGATGTCACTTGGCTTTTTTTTTTTTTTTTTTTTTTTTTTTGCAAGCATCCGACATTGTCACAGTTGAACTTAAAACAAGCCGTTGTCCGAAGTTGCAGCATTGCGAGAAATGTCACACGGCAGCGCGCAAGTTTGTTCGACTTTCGAATGTCTTTTTGCTACCATCTGACGTCACCTACTCTGTTCGAGCTTCCGGCTAGCCTCGGTCAGCGGCTTTGGTCCGGGGTAGTTCATGGAAGGTCAAGGTATCAGCGCTGATTAGGAGATTCGGCCCTGCAGTGCTTAGAAGCCAGTCGCGGAAATGTCAGGCGTCTGGCGGCTTTTTTGGTTTCTGCAGCCTTCTGAGCACCCGTGTAATTTTCAGCCCGACTGATGCTATTAATCAGATGCTGAAACTTCAGTTGAGCACAGAACTGCCAGGGCTGGCCGTTATTATTTTACATGTGCGCTCGTAAATGGACATCAAACCGTAAAATTGCTCTTAAAATGGTGGAGTGAAGGAATTCCTAAGGTGAAGCAGTAAAGGACTCCTCGGTGTGGAGAACAGAGATGAACGCGCGTGGAGTCCATGAGTACTGTTTCATCATGAAAAAAAAAAATTATTACATCTTCAGCTTGCTATTACAAAGAATCGGCAGTCCGATTTTGGAAGGCCGGGAACTTGTGTCCTTTTTACGGTTCCTATCGAGAGGTAGTCAAGTAACGCAGTGGTTCTAGAGTTTGTCATCAAGATAGAATTGTGGATCTCGGTTTGTGTTCGCTGTACGGCGCGACGCATTTCCTCTGTATCCAGCATCTGTTTACAGCACCAACTGCTTGGTGTGACGTAGCCTGTCTTCTCCCGGCTTGGCGTGAAACACCAGACCAACAAATCACGAGCTGAGACTCGAGAAAAAGGAGTTTCCAAGCTTAGAATAGTGCGTTTTTTTGTTTGCAGGAGATAATGATGGATCACTCTCTTCGCACCATCTCCTACATCGCCGACATCGGCGACATCCTGGTCATCATGGCGCGTCGTCGGATCCTGACGAGCCCGGATGAAACGTTGATGAGACGGCGTCGCCAAGCCAAGATCCTTTGCCATGTCTTCGAGTCTGACGAGGTGCGCCTGGGCGACTCCTTCTCATTTTCCTTCTCATGTTCCTTCTCTTTCTCCTTCTCTTTCTCCTCATTTTCCTTCTCTTTCTCCTCATTTTCATTCTCTTTCTCTTTCTCCTTCTCATTTTCTTTCTCTTTTTGTCTGTAGGCATGTGCACGCCTGTGCTTGCGTTGCGTAATATGTGCACATATTCGCATGTGGACGCAGGGGTGTATGAGGGTGTTCGCGTGCGATTGCATGCGTACGTGGGTAAATGCGCGCGTGCGTTCTTGCGCACACACGAGGAGACATACATAGTTTAGACAAGTTAACGTGATGCAGAATTCTGCGACATCGCTGACAGATACCAAATCAAAATATACAGCCCAAAAGAATTGAAGGACCAGAGCAAACAGCACGCACTGTGTGATGCCAAAACACAAACCGGTAGTCACAATATATGGTCCCACATTGATTAATGTAACAACCATTAACAGAGTTAACGGGCTATTGTCATCGCAGCGGTAAGAATCGCTGCCATGAAGGACACAGCCCACGTATATAAAACTCAAAGCAGCTGCAGGACATGTCAAAAACATCTGTGGGCTTTCATTGGCCTGCCCACAGGGGACCCTGATGTCTTTATCTTGAATATGGTAGTTAATAAACAGCAAAAAAAAAAAAAGCAAGGCACCATTGTCGCACGAACTGAGTCAATGTGAGGGAAACTACAGGGGGATAGGGGAATGACGTTCGCTCTCCACCACTCTCACTTCTGCGCTCTCAGACTCATACGACAATGCAAAGCCCACACAGTGATGAAGCTCCTCAAAATATTATATTATATAAAGAGCCTTCAACTACGGGCACAACAACATTATACAAGTGAAAAAGAGATTAGGTTTTAAACCTTTGAAGATGATAGATTTACCAATACGTGCCGACGAGATCTAACTACAATTTTACGCAACCATTCATTCGGATGTACATGTACACTTTATAATATTTTATCCACTCACCACCGAGATCCGTCGACACGG
>SMGT01006187.1:8611-20368 GCA_004794575.1 Lanistes nyassanus
GGGAACGCCACCACGAGCCATTTGTGTGCGTGTGACAAGGTCACGCAGGCGGGGAGAGCAACACGGAGGTCGGTTGTCTCTTTCAAAACCCCCCAGTTCGCAACACACATCTATTACAAATGTCAAGGAAATTACAAAGATTTTAGTATCTGATAGCTGTACATGCATGCCTGCATTCATGTATGCATGTGTGTATGTGTGTATGTTGTGAGAGAGATTGAGTGAGTGATGGGAGAGGGTGGTGGCATTTAATGATTGACATTATGTGTACACAAAGATTTGAAAGAATGAATGCTATGCAAAGGTTTTTGATTAGAATTAGAACGAGCCCACAAAGACAAATGTGTTGGGAGAATCACAGCATAACTCTTTGAGTGAGACCAGATAGAGGCTGCAGCTAACTGTCATGTTCTCAAGTTCTGCGAGTTTCCATGTCATCAGTCAAATACCTATGCTAGTCAGTTATGCAATGTTATGTGCAAAATGCTGATCGAATTGGTACTCTTAATTAATTAAAAGAAACTCCTCTTTTTGCTTTGGGCTCAATTTTCCTAGCAATTTGAGTTTTCTGGCTGTCCTATTGCCTTGAATTCAGAAGTGAATTTGTGGAACTAGTCGACAAGCCATAGATAGAATTCTTGAAGATACAGTAAAGTAATTGTGGCCAGTCAGGTTTCTGCTGTTGTGTTAGATTCATTCTGAAGTTTTCTCCAGATGATGCTAATCACTTCCATGGAAACAGTTTCTTGATTACTTTATTCAAAAGAAGGGAGGTCACTGGGACTCAGTCAGAGGGAGCATTGATAAAGACAATAGAGCATGACACCTAGTATTCTGTGCTGAGCCTTCTGCATTCAGGGATGAAACTGTTGTGCTTGAACCTCTCTGTTTGTGAACTAAAACCTGTCACTGTAACATTACCACATAGGTGAGTCTCTATGAAAAAAATTAAATCTTACTCTTGTCTGTGCTTTCTGGTAAACATGGTTTTCCATTTCAACAGAGGACCTTCCCATTGGGGTTGGTGCATGACGCATGCTGTCCTCTCTGCAACAAGAAACATTTGTCTTTCTGCAGTCATGTGCATCTTACCTAAGTACAGCTGATAGGGTCTGGACAATAAAGGTTTTTTGCACACGCTTCGCATGAGACGACTGTAACAACAACCATAAATGATTCTACACAGACTGCAGTAGTTGGTGCACACAAGAACAATATTATATACAATGTCACTATAGATCCTCCGCGCTATTTAAAATAAGTAAAAAAAAAACAGCCAAAGCTTTATATATATGTATATAATAAGATTCTATTTGCTCGCTTCATTACGGAAACACTGGGTACACTACCACTGTATGAGTATGACTGTTTAGTGTTTTGTATATGATTTTGATATCGCACAACGCAGCTGGAGCGGCACTCAAACTCACAGTCACGTTTTTCCCTTTTAAAAGCAGTTGTATCCAGTATTTTCTGCTTTAATTATCTGCATACAAAACGAACTAAAGATAATATTTACATCTGAGCTACAACTCGAGATCGAAACGCTTGAGTGTGCCAGTCCGCAGCAGCGTTACTTGGGTCCGCCATGATTACAACTTGAAGAACGATAACTCCACCGAAACAAAACTGCTTGATGACAAATGGGGAAATGATGAATCGCGTCCAAATCTTTTGAAATAACTTAAGTATTACAGGAACCTATCTCCTATCATTGGTATTGTTTTCAATCTTTTTAATTTATAGTGTATAGATCATACATTTAATATAAATATTTAGGGATTGTACAAATAGTGAAATACTGTATGAAATACTAAATACTAAAATAGCTACTCCTACTGCCTTGTCAATAATCCTCTGTACCGCATTTTTTTTTTAATTTCTGAGACGTGAACTACAATTCCGTACAATCGTTTCAGCTAATCCATTTGTGACAAAACATAGACTTAAAATGTTTTCTCTTAAACATCTCCAGCTATGGTGCAGCTTATCATTTGTCATTTATCAAACGCTATTGATCTACTCGACTCCAGAAGCGATATCTAAGGGATGCTACTCTTAATCCTTAACATTGCCACGTTCTCGCTGTTTCTCGGACGTAAGAAACAACAAATTGCCGTTAAAACTTTCGGTGCTTTTATAACAAACTCCAAAAACCAACTACGGGACATCTACATTCGCATAAGCAAGCGACAGTATGCTAAATAACCTCTTAAAAAACAAAAGTGCAATTAATGGAAATGTCTGTTTTTGATTATTAGTGTGAGAGATTTGGTTTCTAAACCGAGTGACTGCTGAAGATCGTCTGCTCGCGCAAACTGAAACAGTACCTCGGTTTGACAACCATCGGAAGATTTAGATTGTGCTGCCATTGATTGCGATGATGCTGATGTAGACACAACAGGTAAACTTGCTGATGTAGACACAGCAGGTAAAGTTCTGCTCATCTTCAGGGAAAGATGTGTTATCAGTGCTTTAAAATATTTCTTAATTGGTTTGAATAATTTCACATTTGTGATGCAAACCAAGTCACAGAATGATTATTGCAGACTAACAAAAATGAAGACAGAAGAGAATCTAGTATTCTGATAGTTTTAATGATTTTCAGATTGAACCTGCTTCAAACAGCATGCAGTTGCATGGGACTGGAAGTGGCAATAACCAGCATAGCCGATGGTTTAACTGTTGTAAACTGGTGCATGAATTTTTAAGGTTGTAAAAAAAAGTTACTTTAAACAACATTTTATTGAAATCTGGATTGTGTTATTTCAGGTCATCAGACTGCACCACGCAGTGGGCATGAGTACACAGGTATGATGGAGAGGGTACAAGGTGATGTCCATGGAGCCCTTTGAACTGAGGCTGCAGCAGGTGACATTCAATGAAAATGATGGTATTGTAGATCAAAGCAGAGGCGACAACCATCAGCAACTCGATTCCTTTAGCACTGTGGTTCACTATGATGCCCACTTTAAGGATGGATCAGCCTCTACTCATTTGCCTTTAGAGTATATCAACCTACATAAATTATCTGTCAGGCCTTCAGGTAAGCATTATGAAGATCATAGCTGTTTGGCCTGTTGTGCATATCACTATTTTGTGTTTAGAAAACAGTAATAGTTGTTGGTTCTGTCTCAGTGATATACAGCGCAATACCATTGTCTTTTAGTGTTACTGGATTTTTTTATGTCTTAAAAACTGCAGTGAACACAAAATGATTTTGCTTTATTGTAGAGTTACTTTTAGCTAACATTCTTACCCTTTACCAGTAACACTACTAACACTGTTGGAAGCAATACAGCAAAATCATTTTATGCTCACTGCAGTTTTTAAGACATAAAACTTAGCTAAACACAGCCCTACCTGAGAATAATCATGTTAACGATGATAGGTAAGTTCCTAACTTACCAAAAGTACCTTTGTCTAAGGTTAATCATGTTACAGTTTCAGAGACAAAAAGACAATCATCTAGTAATGTGAGTAGCAGAAAATCGGACTCTGTCTGCACCCACCAGAAGCAGAGATCATCACCCCTGTCACATCGACCTTTGCCGTGGGAAACAAATTATGGTATAGACACACCAGCAGAAGACCAGTTTCTGGTGAATCCAGATGATTATTTCCATTCTACACCTCTGATCAGGAAGGTCTCTCCTGAATCAGCTGCTGCTAGCCTCCAAACCTTGTCACAGGTATGTCGACTTGTTCAAGTAACTGTTGGAGCAGTTGTTAAAAAATAAGACCTTTTTAAATTTATGATGTAAAAAGCTTTTGATGTAGTTTCTTATATAATCTATAGATCTACTTTAATTTTTTATAATTTTTTTATGCAGACCTTTCCATAGAACTTGGAAGTGAAAGTAAAAGTAAGCCATCACAGGATTGTTCCATGTAGTATTTCCAACCTAATAAGTTGATGAGGTGTTATCCCTTGTCTTATTAGGTGTCTATAAACACAGCAGCAGTTGCTCGACATCTGAAAAAGGCAACTGGCAAAAGCAGGCGAGTGGCTCGCACAATTTTGACTTCAACTTCTCTTGCGACACCAAGAACTATGGCCTCAGAGACAAGCAGCCTTTCCACCACTGTACCCCACCTGCCCTCAGGAACTGCCCAAGGGAAGGAACCAGCAGCAGAAAGTGACAACAGCTTTGAGACTGTGGCAGAAGCTTTGAGACTGCAGTGGTCTGTCATTGGTGAGTTATGTCCTCTTTATGCAATGCTAGCAAGTTTTAATATAAAGGGCTGGAAAACAAGTTTTATGTTTTCTGTTATTAAAAACAGAAGATGATGCAGAGTTCTTTTATGCCTGTACTTAAAAGAACCATGTGATTTACAGGTAACAGTAATGTCACACCGGCTTCTGCTGAAGAAGTGGCAAAAATTGTAGCAGAAGCTGAGAAGCGCCTCAAGGAGAGAGACCCAATGGTAAATCAACTGCCTCTGGGTCTTTCCAGGTTCCCTACTGGCTCAAATCAACATGACACGTCAGAAGTTAACCCGGAAAGTTTAGCATCTCGCATAGCTGAGATGTCGTTTTCTACTGCTAAAAGATCTCCTGAATTTGTGACAGGGCATCATGGAATGTCATCAGGTCAGCCTGGTCAGCAGTCAGCATTTAGCTCTGATTGTGATGTAACACACATGAGCGAGGAAGCATCCAAACTTTTGTCAAAAGATGGAAGTTATGATTTGCACACAGTAAGTGAACATATGTACCATGCTAATAAAACAGATGATGCAAGTCTTCCTGGTGGACAGAACCAAAAGCATTCCGTTGTTGTGTCTAAAATCTCTAACGAACCGGACCGCAGGCTTGGAGACGGAGGAAATTTGGCTGAAAATTCTTCTTTGTTACAGTCTGAAAATAGTCAGTCTTTTGGTGCGCCATTGTACCACAAGGCTTCCGAAGCTTTGCAGAGTTCCCCAGGGCAGCACAGTCCTCTGCTACAAAATGGCCCTCCAGCTTCATCATCCCAGCTACAGCAGAGGGATGGTGCAGCTCCCGCTATGCAGTCAACATCTTCCACTTCCTTTCAGATTCCCCTTTCCCCTTCGCACATTTCCACACCACCAGAAACTAGCCCTTCGGCAGGACACATCCCTGTCTCCCATCTTCAGTTTTCACCCGCAGGTTCTGCTTTCATCAGTCCTGTGCCTCAGATTGGACCTATGTTTCCAAAACGACTTAGTGGTGTAAGCGTTGAAAGGCAGAAGGTTCGTGTGGGTGATGCTGACAGCACCGGGTTGCAGCAGGATGCTGTAAATGGAGCTGATTGTGCTGAATTACTGAGAGAAAAAGTCAGGCTGGAAGGAGAGCTGGAGGTGCTCAAACAAGAAGCACAAGACACTCTTCAGGAACGTGCAGAGCTGCAAGCACAGGTAATTCTTTCTGCCAGTTTGTCTGATCCACTGCATCAGAAATTAGTGGTTTCTTCTCTATCTTCGTCTCTCTTTTTTCTGAGACCTGGGTACCCACACAATTTTCCCATATTTTATAGGGAAATTTGGTTTAAATGTGAAGAAACAATTTTGCTGGACAAATGCAAATTTCAGATTGACGATGAAGTGTTTTATTTTTCTGATCCAAATTTTTCTTCACTGCGCTTAGGATGTTTCCATCTGGAAATTGGCATCATTTTGCTGTCCCCGAAGGATGACATGAACTCATGCCAGTTCTGCAGTTAAAAAAATACTGATTTTGACTTGAAAATAATGTTTGTGAATAATGAAAGCTTTTGGTAGGGGTACCAAAGTCTGTTTTCTTGTTTTGATATGGGAGGATGGGGATGGATAGGGGTTAGGAAAGTTAACAGGGAAACACAATAGGGTACTTAGAGCTTTTCGTGTTTACTTGGATATTGATGCTCAGATTCATGCCAATTACTGATTCTTTTTGTTTCCTTAGGTGAGATACTTGTGCTGCATGCATGTATATATGTGTGTGTGTGTGTTTTCCAGCTTGAATGCATGCATGTGTACATGTGCAATTTCTTCAGTACCCGCAAGAGTGATCGCCAATTTTTTTCTTATGCATTTTTCCTGTGTTGTTTTTTCGCAGACACACTGGCCTTATTTATTAGATTCCTTCAGCAAAGAATAGTTCCCCATCAACTATATCATTCTTTTATCGGACCTTTAAACAATCCAGAGTTCCCATCTCTAGACTAGCAGGTTAAATCCATTTACTTGTATTAAGGGTTGCAAAAATTAACTCAGCTGCTGCTTATTTGTCCACAGCTTGCATCACTGCAGCTTAAACTAAGGTCAGGTCGCACCACAGCAGATGATGCAGAGAAAGCAAGTTTGAGGTCTGAGCTGGACCGTCTGCGCAGCACAAGAATGGACCATGAACGGGAGGCACTGGAAGTGCAGCAAATATTGGAGGAAAAACTGGAGGAGCTGAAAACTGTGTCGGAAGATTTGTACCAATCACAGGACACAGCAGACAAACTTCAGGTATTCCTCCGACACTAATTACCTATTTTACAATTAGTGGGTTTTCTTAGCAGAAATTTGCACTGCTGTGTCTTGTGTGTCTGTTTTTTCTCCTTCTAGTTTCAAACAGAGTAAATGTGATGAAATAGTTGTAAATATATAGTTTCATACATATCCAAAGTTTGTCTTTTGGAATAGTTCTCTCATATTTTCACCAGAAGAATCACATTGACCAATATCCTTCATGAATTCCATCATTTGCTTTTGTTAACCCCCCTCATGTTTATGACGGAAAGTTACTGCAGAGAAACCAGCTGCTTGGGTTTATCAGTTCCTTCCCTTCCTACACTGTGTTTTTTGTGTAAAGACTTTTTACAAAAAATCTGACTCTCCTCTTTCAGTGCAATATCATATCTACCATATCTAGCCCATACCTTGAATAAATAGATTAGTGCTTGCCAGCTTTGAGAAAATAACTCATGAACTGGCCGACAGGTTCGAATGAAAGAACTGAGAGATGACCTGCAAGCCAAAGAGGTAACAGTTCAAGCTCTGAAGACCAAGATAGCAGAGCTGTATGTTGAGGTGCAGACAACTTTGCAGAGCAAGATGGAGGCTGATTCAGATGCAAGAACAGCCAGGAATGATCTGGTGGTGCTTGTGAAAGCCAAGGAATGGTACCAGGAACAGCTGAGTTTGGCTCATGAAGTCAGAGCAAAATTACAGCAGCAGCTGACGCAGCTACAAGCACAGACCATGTCCCAGGTGACGCTCCTACCCGGATTATGCTTAGGTTTTAAGAGTTCTGCAATATAATCAAACAAGAACAAATAGGACAGAGCGCTATAAATCGTCAAACGACAACCCCAACTGTTTTGTTTCAAAAGAGAACAAATGCTGCTTAATATATTGTTCAGAAAACATTCATGCTTAGAATTCGAAGATGCAGTTTGATAAACATGGGTGTCCTCTGTTGTTAAATTTTATTTCCAAGCAGCAGTCAGATTTTCATTTTGTTTTTATGGGTGTAGCAAACTGCTCCATTTGGGTCTGAGGTTAAAAATTTATTTTGCTGCCCAGGTCGCCTAAATACACTGTTTGCCAGCTCATACTGAAGGAAACTCAGTTTCGGTATTCAATTTTTCTTGATGCATTAGGGTTCAATCGTTGAACGGCTGAAGCTTGAGAGCATGCGACTTCGGCAGCAGCTAAGGGAAAGCCAGGAGAGAGCACTGCGTGAGAAGGAGCAGCTAGCTCGCCACCTGGAAACCATTCAGAACGACATGATGGAGCGGGAAGCTGCTTTTCAGGAGATACAGAGAGAAAGACTTATGATTGAAGATACCTTTAACACACAGGTAAGAGTGTGTGTGTGGTGTGTGTGTATGTGTGTGTGTGCATGCATGTGTTCTAAAATAATTGGGTTTTGATTTTTGCTCTTGCGAAAGAAAACTTAAAAAAAATTTTGGTGGTTTCTTGAATATTTTACTTTTCATGTAGCACCTCCAGAAAGCAATCGAAGGGCTGTGTGTTACAGGTCACTACAGCGGAAGAGGAGAAATCGCGCATTAGCAGCCTCCTGCAGCTGACCTCGGAGCTGGAGGCACAGCTGGAGCAAGCTCAGGTCAACAGCAAGAAGAAACAAATGCAGGTTTTCAGCCTGGAGAACGAACAGATGGAGCTAATGAAAAAATTGGCACTGTCCCAGGATGCACTTGTTGAGAAAGACCAGGCATTAGAGGAGGTGTGTGCGAGTCAAAAAGTCACTTGTCACAATACTGTACCATGACCCAAAGTGCACACAAATTTAGATAAAGAAATTTGCATTTTTCTGTGCTCTTTCATCTTCATGTAGTTTCTATTTGGTTTGGAATTTATTTTATTGTGTGTGATTTTTATCTTGCTGTGTCTAAGTCTTTCTTACTTGTGAAAATAATGAAAAGGGAAGTTTTAAAGCTCTTGTGCTCAGTAAACATGTGTTGCAGATATTACACTCCACTCTTTTCAAATCAAAAATTGAGGAAGCTTTTGAAGTTTCCTGTGGATTTATTGTGAAACTTCTGGATTTTTTTTTCAAGGCTTTTCTTACTTGCATTACTCAGCTTTGTGATTATGAGGCTTGTGAGTATTAATCCTTTCCACCCTTTTAAAACAAATTTAAATGCCCATTCCTCTTTCCCAGTGTTTAGGTATGTTCTTCAACAGTTAAATTTCTGAATTTTGCAGCTGAGCCAGAAACTCATTGAAGTGGAATCCCAGCTATCTGCATTCATGAAAACTTTGGCAGTGAAAGATACAGAGCTTCAGAAACTGCGAGAAGAAAAGGCATCCACAGAGATTGCACTTAACTCAGCATTGCAGGAAAAAGCATCTGTTGACCATGCCCTTGAAACACTGAAAGGAGACATGGGTAAAGTGAGTAAATGTATTTCAAATCACTCGTTATTTTTGTTATTAAAGGTTGTCATGAATTGTTAAATAACACAAAATGGGTAGAAGAGAGGTTGTTTATGGAAGAGTAACCCTCTGTGGAGCTGATGGCAAGCCTGTTGTGTTTTATTTGATTTTCAACAAACAGATGCTGAAAAAAAATCAACAGACATTTTTTCAAATTCGTAAGATTAATTCATCCATACAAAGAATGCTGCATAATTGACATTGTCAGTTCTGGCTATTAAAGGAATTAAATGCTAACAGTGTTTGTGGAATTTTCTGGACAAGTAATTGTACCCTGTTCTGGTTGTGCATATTTGTCGAGTAGGTAGGTGTGTAACTGTAGTTTGCTTTTGGTCATGTATATTTGTAAAATTACCAGTTATGTAATTTATTTGCTTAGTTGCAGAAGTGCCAGGCATGCCATTGGACATGTTGTTTTGATCATGATTACTTGCAGGTTGAGAAAAGCTTCAAGCAGATGCGACAAGAGCTAGGTACACGTCAGGCTGAACTGCAAAAGGCCCAGGCAGCACAGAAGACAGCTCGTGATGAGCTTGACCGAGTGAAGCACGAACTGGACATTAAGAATCGCAGTGTGGAAGCCCTGACATTGGATCATCAAGAGAAAGTATCGTTGATTCAGCATCTGCAAACATTGAAGGCTGCAGCAGAGGAGGAGGTGGTTAACCTCAAGAAACGGTTAGATCAGGTACATAGCTGGCCTGTCCTGAAAGCAACTTGTAACACATAGGGCAATAAGATTAACTTTTTGATTGTTTGATTCATGGAATTGTTCATCAAAAAATCAGGTGAACAATGATCAATGTACTGACAGGGAAAGTTATCAGCTTATACTTATACGCTACAACAACTATTAACCCCTTATCCAGTTGTCAATCTGCACAAAGTCAGTTGCACAGACTCCCTATCAAGGGATGGAAAACAGAACAAGTGGCCTGGACTGCTGTTCACAACCAAGTGAAATCCTGCAGCAGAGCAAGAATGGTAACAGATTGAGAACAACTGACCTTGGTCCACTGGACACCTCTTCATCTGTGCACAACTCGCACACTCTGCCCAACCTTTCATTTATCCTTCACTCATTCCATCAACCTGTCTAGACCTTAGGGTGCTTCAGACCAGCAGGTGTGAAAACGGGCAGTAGAAAGTCCAGACATCCTATTGGTCACAGATGATCATTACTGCAGCAGAGTGTTGCGAAAGTAAACGTCCAGAAATTTATACTTATTTACTCCCTGCCCTGAGTGCAGCTGTCACATAGGGCAGAAATATATAGGTATCATGTGTTACATACGTTTAAGTCTAGCTTGTGCCCTTATTTTTAACTGTGATTTTAATACCTGCATCAAAGCTTTGAAGCACAGAAAGGGTTTTGGAAGCCATACACGTAACTCCCTATTGCAGGCAAGAGCCTCATCTGCTACAGAATTGTCTGCACAAGAGGCCATGCAAGTCGAGCTGCAAGAGACGAAAACACATCTGATGGAAGCTGAGACCCAACTGCAAACAGCATGCGAACAACTGCAGCAAGCTTCAGATGCCACTGATCAGACTTCTGTTGCTGCATTAAAAGAAAGGCTTCAAGATGTAGGGAAAGAAAATGAGAACTTGCATGAACAGCTATCTATGCTACAGCAAGAACGCCAAGAGAGTCTCAGGAAACATCAGCAGCAGACAGACACATTGCGCCAAGAGGTCAGTGCCCTCAAGTCACAGTTGCAGGAAGGCAAAGCACAGCTGGAACAGACAGTACAGCTGTATGTTGACCAGCTGCAACAGCTGTCTGAGCAAAAGGAGAGGCTTGAAACAGAGCTGGAGATGACCCAGCGACGGTTTGAACTCTGCTCTGTTCAGCAGCAGGGAGAAGTAAGAGCCGAGCTGCAGGTAAATGGAGGTTTTTGTTTTTTTAGTTCAGTTGTTTCCATGTTTGTTAGATCAAAGTTCAGATTTTGTTATAAATTCTGTCAGAACTGTGGGTCTTTATTTGTGATTACTTTTGGTCCGAATGCAGTTCTTATGCTTAAATGATGTACCACACTTATTTCAGATATTTAATGGTGGGATTTTTCTGTAGTTTCACATCTGTCTCTGGTTTGCACACTTGCTGCGTCGTATAAAGATGCTTTTAGGTCTTTTGGGATTTTGTTAAAGTATTTTTTTTTTTTGGTAAGGATGAAAACAAGAAAGATGTAATGCAGAGGTTCAATAAATCAGTAGGGTTAACTTATGATTTGGGGGGAAGGAGTTTTGTTGGATGATGCTTTACACTTTTTCTTTAAGATGAATTAGTTTTCGTGCAGGACAGATGTGTGCCATTTGAGACAGATTCCAAATTTTTGTTGTAAGTCAGCAGATCAGCTGCTAGTGGCTCATTGTCATCCTCATACCGGTCAATGGCTTTTGTGTTGCACATTCTGTTCAGAATCTGATGTCAGAGCTGGAAGCAGCTCGCCTTCAGAAACAGGAAGCCGAGCACCAGCTTGCCGCACTGCAGACACAGAAGGACATGCAGATTGCTAGTCTGCAGCAGCAGGTTATGTATTCCCAGCAGCTTGTGACGGCTCTGTCCCAAGAGCAAGAGAAGCTCTTGGAAAACACATCTCAGAACCAGCAACTTGCACTAGAGCTTGAAAAAGAACGAGGCAGGATAGCAGGTAAATGGCATTTTGGTTATTATGACAGGCTGAAAGGCTAGTGTGTAGATTTTTACCATCCTGATATGCACCCAGTTTGTGGGGGGACATTAAGCAACAAACAAAAAACCAACCAACCTAAATTTTAACACATGTGAGAAAGATATTTCTTGATGAATGATGGAATGATGTGGTTGCTGGTGAAAAAATACAACTGCTCTTTCCCCCC
>SMGT01006187.1:28147-44522 GCA_004794575.1 Lanistes nyassanus
GCGTTCCACTCATACTGACGTCTGTCCCCGATACCGGTGGCCTACTGG
The DNA here is from genome assembly GCA_004794575.1 of Lanistes nyassanus. Taxonomy (NCBI): domain Eukaryota; kingdom Metazoa; phylum Mollusca; class Gastropoda; order Architaenioglossa; family Ampullariidae; genus Lanistes; species Lanistes nyassanus. The sequence goes on from SMGT01006187.1 coordinate 28,196, forward strand.
CTGTAGCGCGTTCCACTCATACTGACGTCTGTCCCCGATACCGGTGGCCTACTGGCTGTAGCGCGCTCCACTCATACTGACGTCTGTCCCCGATACCGGTGGCCTACTGGCTGTAGCGCGTTCCACTCATACTGACGTCTGTCCCCGATACCGGTGGCCTACTGGCTGTAGCGCGTTCCACTCATGCTGACGTCTCGCTGACGTCTGTCCCCGATACCGGTGTGCTGCTGCGTCAGAGGCGCACGTAGGAAGCAACCCTGTGGTTTACTTCCCATTGTGCCTCTCAATCTTCGATCTCCCTACATCGCTATTCAGCTACGTCACGTGATGTACCCATTCACGTCCCCCACCCTCGCAGGCGGATGTCCAACTCACAACCTGTTGACAGGCGCTAACCCCAATGTTTAGGTTACCCGTGTTCACCGATGTTGCAAGTGTTATACTACCTTGCTGTCACAATCTGGTGAGCACACCTCTTAGCTAAGCTCGCCTGTCCCGTGTCATCTAACCTTTGATGACCCCTCAGTCGTTCTTTGCAGAGAACCAGAACCTTTCAATCCTGCCAGGTGTTCTGGCACATGTTTCCGGCATGAGGAGCTGGTCTGCTTAGGTAAATGGCACTGCGACGATATTCCAAAACTCAGTCTTGTGATTTCCTCACTTTACTCAACCACATTACCGATGCAACGGTCAAGAGCGACACTCGGGTGAGGAGGAGGTTTTTGTTGTTGTTGTTTATTTTTGTTTTTTATTGGTGGGGGGGGGGGGCAATAAAACGATAAAAGTCAGTATACACCTGACCGGCAGTAAGGACTGGTCGAATGTAATTTGACCATTTCTAATTCCTGACACAAAGCCATAATATAACGTCCATCTCTCTCTCTCTCTCTCTTTGCTGGAGGGGGGATTCCCCCTCCCCATGATCCGGCGCTGACACTATATTATATTACACACTGCACAGACTGCGCGATGAATGATCTCTTAACAGGGAGAAAATTTGGTTTCATTGGCGTATTAGCGAAGGTAGCGTTTTCATTTAAAGTAACTGGGCCACAATCATGGAGCAAGTGATGGTTTTTGCTGTTTAACCTGCATGTACCAGCGGAAACGATACCGTTAAACACAGATTTGCGGTAATCTTAAGAATGTGAAGGGCGCGTCGGCGTAACGAATATTTTATCTTCGCCAACATTTGCAAAGCTTCCCAAAAGAGATCACTGCAAGGGATGAGTCTTCTTTTCAGATAGTCGCTTCCAAATCAATGAAACAATCTACAGTTACAGACCGATTACGAAATATATTTGACGTTCTGGTGTTTTCAGAAACTGCAGAATAGGGCTTTTATGGTGATTGTTTCCAGGCCTGGAAATAGCTTTCGTTTTCTTTTTAAACTTTCTCAGGGCCTGTACGCTCTGTGGACGACAATCGTATGCAATGTGACATTGTCACGTTAGATTTTCAATGGACTGACAAGACGGATTATAGCAGCACAGAAAATAATTCAGAAATAAACGTATTAGATTAACTTTGTTTCTTCTGGTGGTATTTGTCTGAAAGTTGAAGTTCTGGCTGTCTGAATATGCTGCGTGTAGCAGCAAGATGCGCTTGTTAGGGCCGATTTACACGCTTCAAAGTTGGTACTTTGAAACGCCTTCAAAAGCTTTCGAAGTCTGTAACCAGCTCGGAACCGGTCCTGCTCAAGAAAGCCTGTGACACAGTGCAATAATATAAACAGCATCCATAAGGCACACAATTGAGAGTCCATACAACAGTACTGCAGTGATAGACCAAATACATCTACAGAGCAAGAAGTCAGCTTACTAGATTTCTTATTTCTGTTGCCTGATATATAAATTTTTCAAGGATGTGTGAACTTCCTGGACAGTTGTCGGACATAAGCACATACAAACGGAAAGAAGACGGATTAAGGCAGAATTTTGAGGGGATATTGTTATCTGACAGTATAATGAACCCAGGTAATTCTGTTTCCCAGATAGTAATTATATAACAACAGACGGTTCACCACCACCATAGGCATATTTGCACAGATCTGCCTTAGAGCCTGCTCCAACTGGCGACCTGTTGTCGGCCTCAGGTAGACAGCGTTCAGTTCTCTCTGCAGATGGTCCCATCAGGTGCTCGATTGGGTTGAGGTCTGGGCTCATGGAGGGCCAAGGTGTTGACCTGAACGTTGTTCTTCTGCAGGAAGGCCATGCTGAGCCTTGTCGTGTGTGGGCGGGCATTGTCATGGTGAAAGGTGAGGTTGCCGTGCTGCTGGAAGTATGGCGCGACGTGTGGCCTCAACAATTGGTCCACATAACCTTGTGCTGTCATGCCGTTTCATCGTCCAGGGCCTGTAAAGGACTAATTCTAGTAACTGCCAAATTTTATACAGTAAAACAGCATTGTACAGCAGAAAGTCGCAACGACTCACCTATTTAAAATTTCAATTTTCGAAATGAGCAAAGCACTCATAGGACGTTAGTACGTTAATTGTGTAGTCCTTCAGTTCATCACACCTAAATCAAACTTCTACTCTGCCAAATTCGCCCGCCTCGTTTTTACCGTTTAATAACTTCTCGGTCTTTATACTGTTACATAAACATTGCATGATAGTCAAAAAACAATTTTAACAGTGTACATTTATGCAAAACAACTTTGCTGTCATTAACGTTTCTGCACTGCTACACAGATCTATCAAAGAACGAGACATTCTTCCACTTATCGTGCATGTTAAATATATATTTCTCGGCGAAATATTTGTATCCCCGATCACCTTCTTTTTGCCCAGAACCTCCGCTGTGCGTTTCAACATCTCCGAAAGAAATATGCGGTACGCACTGCAGATTTCGGGAGCAATTTTGCAAAGCTGGTGCTTCGGCCATAGCGAAGTGCCTGGACCGGAAGTTCTGACACCTCCAGATTTGCTGCGCATGTGTTTCGCGCATCTAATTACGAAAGACCCATTAGTACTCGGGTTTAAGTCTTGCAATGACTAGTAAATCAACGAGTAGGAAACTACCAGGCACTGTAGGAGCTCATGGTTGACACAGGGCCACACACCGGAGGCAGAGATTCCTGCACGAACTTTCACCTTTGCCCTAGACATGCGCAGTTCTTGATTCCACCGCAAGTTCAGCAGGCTGCGGGCTATTTGTGGTGAGATCACTAGCGCACGTGCTTGCATTTCAGTTCCCGCCAGCCCTAAGAGGATCTGCGCGCAGCCTCGCAAGCTTCAAATGCATGTTTTGTTTTCATTCGCTGATTTTGAGACAGAGGACTGTAACACCCTGACATTTTAACAGCCATCGCCACTATCTGGCTTGGTGTTATCTGCTACATGCCGACAGCGGCGAGAATCTGTCACCTTTTCGCTCCCCTGGTATTGCCACCTGCATGAGACATTGCTGGCGGCATCTTTTCATCTGGCCTTTTCACGTATAAAAAGGGGGTTTCTTGAATGTCATGGGAGTAGATGAAAGGGGTTGCCTTTATGATGGAGCTGTGCTTGTTGTTCGCAGTTTTCATAGGTAAGTATTATTTTCCTCGCAAAACCGGGTTTGCACAGTTTGACGAATCAAATGAACTCGTTGGTTCAACGGCTTAAGGGAAAGATTTCTTCTGTTGTCGATGGAGAAGATTTCACTAAAGCCTTCCTTCACAGAAACATAAAAGAAAACTTGCCTCTGCTCCAGGAAACTTAATTTTCCCTAGATTGGGTAGAAATACTGCTACCCAGATAAACACAGTTTCACTGAAGTCTCATTGAGAGGAAGTAGGTAATTGGGGGAGGGGAGGTCTAGTGGCAGATTTTTTGTTTTGTTTGGGGTTTTGTTGTTGTTGTTGTTGTTTGTTTAGCAGACAGCTTTTTGAATTAGATCCATTTCCCCGTTCTCGTTCCGCTCGAGACTGAACTGCGTGAAGCCCGTTTTGGAAGGGAGATAATTAGAAAGTACAGGGAAAGTGACGAGGAGAAGGACAATAACGAGACGATATGACAACGATGACGATTAAGGATTATGATGCTGACAAGACAATGACGACGATGATTACTATGATGACAAAGACGACGATGATTACTATGATGACAAGGACGACGATGATTACTATGATGACAAAGACGACTATGATTGTCTATGTGCAGGTCTGGTGACGGCCAGCCCCCCGCGCATCGTCTTTGACTGCACGGGGGCCGACGGCGTGCTGTGGTTTGCGTGCGGTGCCTACGGGCTGTGTCGAGGGGGGCAGTACTCCCAGATTGACTGTGTCAACGGCACGGTCTACAACCAGGACACTCAGCAGTGCTCCCAGTGGGTCACGTGACACGTCTGTGGGCTAGCTGTCAGGGTTTCTCTCGCTCCCTCCCTCGCTCTTTGCTTGTTTGTGTGTGCGGTTTTTGTTTTTTTTGGCTGCTTGGTTGGTTGGTTGGTTGGTTGGTTTGTTTTTGCATGTTTTAACCCCTGACCAAAAAAACAACCAATTTCCTCTTTGCGTAAATGCATTTCTGTAGCACTGTAGCGGTGGTTGTCAGTGTGCATGTCGTGTATGTCTCTACAGCAACACATCCACTTTCGCTTCGTGCAGTCTGCACGTGGAATGTGTCAATCTTTTTTCTTTATTTTTTTTAGCAGGTCAACAAATAATTGCTTAAAAGAGATCTAACGAGAGAATGTTTGGAGGCACAGTTGGAGTGAACTACTAGGCCTACCTGCTACCACTTTATGTTTTTATTGCTTCATACTTAATTTTAATATTTCCGTTCTCAACATGTATCATTTATCGCTGTCAGTGTCGGCCGATGTTTATCTCAGTGTCAGAGTCAGTGTCAATGTGGATATCAGCGTCAGTGTCAGTGTGAGTGTCAGTGTCCATGTGGATATCAGCGTCAGTGTCAGCGTCAGTGTCCAATTGTCTGATCAACTTCCCAGGCGTGACTCGCGCGTGCCGCCCCCGTGCAACAGGCCGATCCCAGACTGCACCCAGTTCATCAGCGCCGACTTTCCTGTCCGGCGCATCGCAGACCGCGAGCCTGACCAACAGCGGGGTCGCCCGCCCTGCAGCTTCTATTTCACCTGCGCCAACGGCACGTTCCTGGGCTACCAGCTATGTCCGCCAGGTGAGACTCATGCGGGCTTACTGATACTTCTTGTCTGATGTGCGTAAGTCGCCCGCGTACGCGTCAGTGGACATTTCTGGGTAGCGGGCATAGAGATCTTGGGTCTCTGCCTGCTCCTCCACTCCCTCTTTTTTTTTTTTTACCTGTTTGCTATCTCATCCCCTCACTGTATACCTTTTAAAGCCCCAGTTTTGTCTGCATGACTACGAAAGTCCGTCCATCACTCGCTCATTCACTCACTCACTTTGTGTTTGCACGCGTGCGCGAATGCATCCCTTTGCAACGAATGCGACGATTTCGATCATGACGGGTCCTGACGTGCACTGTCGTCCTTCCTGCAGGAACTGTGTACGACGAACAAGACATGCGCTGTGACAGACCGGAGCGCGTGCCGCCAGACTGCGGCACCGGGCCCCAGCGCCCCACCCCTGCCCCCATCATCTTCAGCATCACCGACCGCACAGGGAACGGCCGGGCTCAAGGCAACCCGGGCACCAACTACCCCTACCAGCCCCCCAACAGCGGAAACCCTAACAACCCTTACCAACTTCCCAACGGCGGCAACTCTGGTTACCCCTACCAACCCCCTAACAGCGGAACCACAAAATCCCCCCCTTACGCAGTGCCTAACTACGGAGTCGATCCCTGGTATTATCTGCGCTACAGGAGGTATTAGTTTCTCGCGCCCTTTTGATTACCTCCCCTGTAACATTTTACGAAAATGTCCGCTGTAAGCGATGTTCTTTAGACTGTCTTCTATAAATGAACATAATACTTTTCTACTGCACTCTGTATATTACTAAAGGCGGGCGTTAACTCTTATTCAAAAGGTGGGGTCCCTCATTATTCAACATTTCATGGTTCATAAAATAAAATCCATCGTTCATTAAAATTTAGGAAAGTTTTTGCTGTATCATTCCAATTACTCCCAGAACTATCCTAGACAAGTCCTTTGCTGTAGAACGTGCGGAATTCCTACCATTTAGAACGCCGCACATTGGTGCTCATCCCGAGAAGCAGAAACGTTATCTTGGCTGTTATTAAGAACGTATCCGCTTTGCACTGGCTGTTTTTCAAGTTTGTAAATTTCTTTGCAGCCCCACCCTCACCCCCGTAACAAGACAGTATTTCTTTGCAACAGGTTAATGAAATCAGCTGTGAATTTACTTTTAGTGTTTTTCCTTGTTTAATTGATGCTGATGAAAAGGCAGTGTACTGTGGTCGCAGACTAGAAGAACTGCATAAAAAATAAATAAATAACGACGATCATCAGACGGTAAAACGTGTGTTTTATTTTATATTATTTTATTTTGCATTTTCTTGTGAAGATTTGGCAATGCACGTAGATACGCATGCGCACTTCCCGCTTCTCGTTTCTTTGTTCGTTAGTCTCACGTCATTTTAGTAATAATATATTGACCTTGGCTTGACCTTCAGTGGCTTTCTTACCGAGCGAACCTCATGCATAGATACTGTACCTAAAACTATTATCTTCCACCATGTATTGTGTAACAATTCCACTTCCTTTTTTTGACCGCCATCGTTAGACCGGAAGGTGACTTCGTCACTGAGTTAACCCATCGAGAGTGAGCTAGACTTGTAGTCTGCTGCGGTTTCGCACTGTCCTGTCATGAATTACCAAGACGCGATGGCCATTGGATTACAAAATAAATGCATTAAGACTGCTGATGTGTTTATGTGTGTTGTTCTCTAATTGCCGAGTGATGAAAAATATGTAAGACAAACTCTGTCTGCCTGGCTGGGTGGGTTGTCTAATATGCTCGCACGCAGGCACACATGCACACCCTCGCTCAAATACACAGTGTGCCTATAGGCACCTAGCTACCTGCATATGTATATATATTTCCAGGTACACAGCACACAGGTATGTAGACACAAGAAGCACGCAAGAACACCTGCAAAGTGCATCTTATATAGCGATGGGTTACTTTCAGATAATCAAGAACCCAAGCAGGCAGACCTTTGTTCTAAAACGTCTCCCAGACCCAGGGTAGAATCACAGCCAAAGCTGAGCTGCCCGTAACGATGTGGTACGTTGGTCTAATGTGCCCCCCACCCACTTCCCCGTTCACCTCCCATAAACCCACAGTGAAGTACTGTGGCAGGTTCCAGGTTTCACTTGTCGCGGGCATCTCATTAACTCAGGACACTCAACAATTAGGGGAGATAACCTGCAGGTTTTCATGGGAAAGCGACTTCTGACACATAGAGAAATAGACACAGATACAGGCGTAGGCTCACAGACTAACACAGACAGACGGAAGGCGATCAGGTAGGGAGGAAGAAGCTATTCACAAGAAAAATAAAACACTTCCTCTGGTATCTCGCTACTTCACGGTATTGTTATATTTCAGTATATGCGAGGCTTGCCGAAAGAAGTGGCCAATAAACCTTTGTAGGCAGTAGGTTTATCGAGGATCGGACGACAGTTTAGTTTGGTAATCTGTATATAGATACACGGAGGAGAGGGGTATACACTAACACTAGATCAAAGACAAAACTCATTCTAAAGAACTTAACTGAACTTTATTGAAAAAAGCCTTCTGCACATTTCAAGGGAGAGTTGGTGGGCGGATGTTTTAGAAGGGCTTAATACGTTGTTTTACATATACATAAAATGAAGCTAATTTTGATGGATTCTACAGACATGGAGTGGGGGAAAGAGAAGCTGCGAGAGAGAGAGAGAGAACAGTTATAACTATAGCAGAATGACAGCGTTGTGGAACCTGATCACTGCATATTTTGAGCAGTATACACAGCTTGAGGTCCTGAAGCACCCCGTGCTTCGAACTAGAGGCACCGGATAGTTTCCGCTCTAGTGGCGACAATCGGACCACCAGACCTACAGCGTGTATACCCACAGACTGAAGCTTTGTTCTTTCGCTCGCAATCAGTCGAGTCTATCTCACCTGTCGTGACCAGCAGGAAATCAACAAGACAGCTACTGGGGCATTACACGCCGCTATAAGGCCTGTGCTGCGCGTTTGCAGTAACACAAGAAAATTACGCTACTGTGGAAGTTTTTTCTCTTCTGTTTTGATTTGGAAACTTCTCTGGCTTCGCTGAACAGCGTAAGACGTCAAGCAGTGAATAACGCCTGAGACACAGGTGGTGCGGGTGCTAACGAGGACGACAGATGTCTGAGAGCGTGGTTTGTGACAAAGTTTGGGACTCGTCCGATACGATTTCTTGCCCAAGCTGGGTCAAACATCCTCTTCTGTGCAGACCCGGATCGCTAGCTACAATGTCGGAGAGGATAAATGCTGTTATAAAATATATATATATATTATTTTAACGGTACGTAACCTTTGGTATACAAAGTCAGCTTGTGTAATTTTATTTTTGACTTGAGGAAAGCGCGTGACTCGCTTAAGGCGCGTGTTGCGCTTACAAGCAAGGAAAACTCTTTCTGCAGAAAATCTCGCAGGAGAAGTAGCGTAATTTTGGAGGCTGGTGCCAGTGGAATTTTGTTTGTTTGTTTGTTTAAATGTAGCATCATTAAATTCTTATCATGTTCAGTTGCTAATCGTTGTAATTATATTTACATTCTGCAGTTTATTAAGATTTTGGCAACGGTTCACTTGATACTGACATAAAGTCAACATTAACAACACACGTTATTAAATTGTTTCTCTTGATCTTCCTAGTGGATACGGCACGTGCTCTAGTGGACAGCTCGCGTCAGGGTGAAGGTTCAAAACGCGGCTGGCAGTCTCAGTGAGGGAGAGGTAAGGAGACAGGAACACGCACTGTGTTCGCGAAGAGGAATCACTTGATCAGAATTGAATAATCCTTGTCCGTGGAAGTAAATGAGCATGAATATGAAGACCTTGCGTTCGACTAAGGAAAATAACGTGTATATACATAGTGACTGGTTGCTTGTGCGTATATATATATATAGTGGTACCTCGGGTTACGAACGGCTCAGGTCACGAACAACTTCGAAAAAAATATTTTTTTGTCTCGGGTAACGAACAGTGCCTCGGGTTACGAACAAAGGAGAGAGAGAGCAAGATTTAACATTGGAGACAAACGATCGCGTACACTACAAACGAAGGCCACGCAGTACCAACATCGCTTAGCTAGCCTAGTAACCTAGTTTTGCACGCGTGCGCAGAAAGAATTCCAGTCGGCTGCCAAGAAACAGCGACAATTAAGAAACTCCTGAAACTAGTGATTCAGAATAGCAAAGAAAGTGACAAATTTCCCACGATCGTTACCTTGGTAAAAACGATAGACTAAATCTTTTTTTTATTTTACATTTAGTTTATTTGGTTGTTTTCTTTCTCTTATTTAATATGTGAATTACACATATTCTTTGCGTTTTGTAAGGTAAACGACCGGATGTTAATAAAAAGGAACGATTCTTTCATCTTGAAACGGATCGTCTCTATTTCATTGATTTCAATGTTTCAGGTTACGAACTTAATTCGTTCCAAAACTCGGTTCGTAACCTGAGGTACAACTGTATATATGTAGTTGTCCGGTGATAACATACGGACTGTTATAGCATCGAACTTACTCTCTTTGTTTTCCTTCAGCAAGAATTTTAATCGCGGGCCCGTGAACTGATCATGACATAAGATGAGCCTTTTTCTAAACATTAAGTCTTTAATTGTTTTCTTATGTTCAGTTGTGATGGAGCGGCTGATATGTTTAAATCAAGATCAACGCTCTGAAGTGATGATCGAGCGTGATATCCCGCGCAAACCCAGCATGCAATGCCAGGTTTGCCAACATAGTTTTACACATAGTTTTACTAAAAGTGTCGGCCTGCTGTCGTCTGTCTCATGTTGAAGTGATGACCTATTGCCTTGTTCGCGAGCGTGCGTCATGTCTGAAAAGTTTACCTCAACATATGGAAGGCTCGAACTAAGATCCCTTGACATGGGGCGTCCAAGGCAAGGCCTGGTGCAGATGAATATCAAACAGAAACAAACAGGGAACTGAGTTTTAAAGAAAGGTTTGCAGAACGTTTACACCATGAGGTCGTGTACGTGTTTTGCATGGATCCAGGCCACGTTTATTGGCCAGTTAACGCAGACTTTGATGTAGGACGTGATGTGCATTATTATCAACTTTTCAAGACAACGCCCATAGTATGGCCAGATGAAATACCCACTGTAAAATGTGGCTGCCAGTGCAGACAGGCGGAAGGGTTCTCTGGGAAGACATGCTGCCTGCTTTGTGAAGCAGATGGAGTAAAACCTTGTTCACGAAATTGTGTTTATTGGAGAACTATACCCAGTGGGAGTTCTTTCTGGTGGGACTATATACATAGTAGTTGTTTATTTTTCTGGTTTAATGATACACGCTGGGTGTTTGGGCGAAGGTTTTTGTCTAATGTTTGTGCATTGTTAAGAAAGGTTGATGATAATGACCATTTCGGGTGTCTGTGTGATGTGCCATTTCATTGTGATACGCCTTGAGCACTGTGTCGTAAATGTGTTTGAGATAAAACGATTTATGGCTTTTTTAAGGTGCAGCCATCGAGTTGGCAAAACTATTGCTGCTTAGAAATGTAAGAATCACTGAAAGATTTAGAATTGTCTCCCCTGCTTTGCCTTTTCCTTTGTGACCGATATTGTGCAGACAGGTCGGATGAGGCGCTTTGTTTTGTACTCAGCCGAGCAACACATGTTCTAGCAGAACCTAGAAAATATGGTTTTTAAATTTCTGTATTGACAATAACAGAATAAGCAAACAAAGTGTGGGTGACAATTTACTGAATGCTTACCCATGCACGCGTGACGGGAACTAACTGATACAGAACGCTATTTACACGGGAACCGACAGGAACACGAGGTTATCGTACTTTCATTCTAACCGCAAACTCGAAGGTAAATTATTCTGCTTGTTATCATTTTACCATGAATAAGTAGTTCTGCATCTTCTATTTTGTCTTTTTTGTGAATCTACCAATGAAGATGAAGTACAATGTCCCAAGTATTGAAAATAGAAAAATGATTTCCAGAAAAGTAGCAAAAATAGCAAAGGACTCTGTTCGAAGAAGGGAAGGCTACAACTCGCCGAACTGGCCATTAGCCGAAGAGTGGCGGGCCCTGGAAGGTTTACCAGTAGGCTGATGACGAGCGGAGTCTGGTCTGGCAGCGCCATCCGAGGTAATCCGAGGTAATCCGACATGCAGCATGCGGCTGTCATCGGACGCGATCCGCAGACGGTCCTGCATAAACACGGAGGTGTCATCTCTGTTTACGAAACATCGAGAGCAAAATAAGCTTTATGCTATGGCGATTTGCGACAGACGTCTACGTGTTAACAGCGTGTCGACATTCAGTTACTCTCCTCCTCATCTCGTGCTTCTCCTCTTGTTACTCTTTCTCTATCTCCCCCCTCTCTCCCCTCTCTCCCCTCTCTCCCCTCTCTCTCTGTGTGTGTTAAGGCTGTGACGTGGCTGGAGGTGGCACGGGGCAACACTGACCTGTCGTCCTTGTGTCTGTACTGACCAGCTTCCGTTGTTCCGAGCCAGTTGAGATGTGTCTACATCGACCCGTCGTCCTTGGTTCTACGCGGATGTGTTGATGGTAGCTGTACATACACTGTCTTTTGCATCTGTGTCGATGCTGGGTCGAATCCACTCTCAGAGACCCCCCCCCCCCCCGCAAGTCCGCTTGGATACTTAACAGCGTGAGAACGGTCTGGCAAAGTCTTAGCGAACCGAGGTGGTGCTGTCTGCGAGGAAACCAAGGGTCAAGGTCAAATGCCAACGCACAATGCCATTTGTCGTTGACCAGGGGACCGGATTAGACCAGAAAAAACCGGTCCGGACTGCTCGAGTCGAATTCACACGTCACCTCTGGTTATGTGGCGCTAAGCCACGTAACCAGCTCGTCCTATAAATGTGGTGGCGACTGGAGGTGGCGTTTGTCTCTCCTGTAGGTCTGGTGTCACAGGTAGCCGAGTGGAGCTGTTTCTGGACGTGGTGGGAGGGCGTCCTGCTGCCTCTGCCGGGAGGTGCTTTAGTGCAACCGATGCCTGGACCGGATCAAGCTTGGACAGTTCAATCTCTTCTGTTCCGCCCAGGATCAGCATTTCATCCACTGGCGTCCTGAGGGACTTCCTGAGGGACGTCATGAGGGGCGTCCGTGGGATGAGATCGGATTCCAACAGTAGCAGTGTTCTAAATACTGCACCCGGTCCGTTATCACCAAGAAAGTTTTGGAACACTTGCCGAAAGGGCTATATCGAGGTTATTTTTAAACGTGCACACCAAAGATCGCCCGACATACCACCTTTCATGTAGTATTTAGAAACCGTGATAACGACAGGTGTTTGGAGCTTTGGCAACCCAAACGCTTCCTTTTACCACAGCTTGATGATGACGTATTACTGTCGCTAATGACTCCCCCGTCAAAAGTCAGCTTGACCGACAGCTCTCAAGGCTGGCTGGTCGGCCGACAGGCAGAGACCGTCTCGGTGGGTTTTAGGCCGACACCCTCCGAGGCAAGCAAGTCGGTGGTTCACGCCCCGGCCAAGTCATGGTCAGGACTTAAAAACTGCCAAATCCAGTGGCCGCCCTGCCGTGACACCTGGCACTACTATAGGGTGACTCTGGGGCTGGTTGGGCCGGTGTCAGAATAATGTGACCGACCAAATAAATTGTCATGATATAGTAATGGGAATCGATAGAAGAGATTGTTGGCGTCATTTTCTACATTGCGTCATTACGCAATGATGTCAAAATGACGTAATGATGTCAAAATGACGTATTGATGTCAAAATGACGTAATGATGTCAAAATGACGCAACAATCTTGGGTTAACCATTTGTGTCCAGACAGACAGACAGACAACAGACAGACGACAGACAGACAGACAGACAAAATGTGTCCAATTTGAATATGTTACTAGTTTAGACCTCAAAGGTTTTAAACTTTGTTGTTGTTCTGGTTCTTGTTGGTGATGATGTTTGGGGAGGGAAAGTGATTCCGCCTCGCGGTCATTTCGCACTGGGGGTGGACCGCGGAGGGAAGGGGGCGTGGCTTGGAGCTCTGAATTGGTGGGCTCACTTGCTGGTCGCTTTCCTGGCGCACTGTCGCTGCTGGACGAAGGTGACTGCAGCGCTCTGTGTATAAAAATTACAAGGTTGGATAATGTCTGGGGTACTGCCTAGAGGTTTAGATAGTCTAAAGCTGTACTGTGAAGTAAACAACTTCTTTGGAATTCATTTTTCTGTTTTGAATACTTGGGACAGGCGAATGAAGTGTACTTCATTTTCATTGGTAGATTCACAAAAAAGACAAAATAGGTTAGGGATCCTACCCCTGCATAGGTGAGTTTATTGACGAAACACCCGGCCGAATTTCCAGCTACAATTTCGAGCTGCAACACATTTTATGGTTGTTAGATATGGGTTCATACCAAAGGATGATTTAAAGGATCTGAAAAGCAAAATGATCATTGACTGACAACTCACTTTCCCAGTCTTGCTGGTAGCAGTCTTGTAGCCCTCCCTTGAAGACAGCCAAAAATAATTCTGGATCATCAACCTTTTTTACACATACAAAAAACCCATAACGACATAATAAATAACTTTAGACAGACCATGTATTTTATCCTGATTATAAGATGTAGCAAGGTAATATATGCTTTGTAGGGTAATATTTCTTGAGACATCATTAACACTCATAACCAATACCTCACAGCCTTAAAGTATATATTAATGTTCTGAATAAAAGGTTAAATAGGTGGATGGAAGAAAACAAGACAATCAGTGAGTTTCAAGCAGGCTTTCGCAAGCAGCACTCTACTATAGATCAAATATTTACTTTGGCAGCTTTAGTACAAAATCGGCTAGTTAATCACAATAGCATCTAAGCTGCATTCATTGATTTTAAAAAAAGCATTTGATTCTGTGGCAAGAGAAAAATTGTGGTCAGTCCTTAGAAAAAATAAGATCAATGTTTACTGCAATTACTGGCATGTACAAAGTAGTGAAAGCTAGAGTTAGGACTGGCGGAAATGTGACGGATTCATTAATGTGCCCCGTTGGCCTAAAGCAGGAAAAGAAATCCAGCCCAGTACTATTCTCCTTGTTTATTATTGAACTGAAACGATGTTCTGCAATCAGGAAAACATGAAATACAGCGAATGCCAGACCCTGTACACATACTCATTTTACTATAGACCAGTGTAGAGTTTCCCCGATACATGGTTCTAAGAAGGGAAATTTAGCGCGCTCAGATTGGCTGTTTGAAAACGACATCCAGTTTCCATCTTGATCTAGCCTTTACGAGTAAACAGTGTGAATCACGAAGGACGCGAGAAACAGCAGTGTTTAGTTTTACGTGCTATATTTTACTTTTGACCCGGATAGATATAGGCAGTAAAGATCTTCCAGGAAACTGCAAGGTTTTCAGTGGTGACCCTACGAGATTAGCATATTTTACGTAAGACTGTATTTTGATTGGCTCCAGTTTTTCTGCGCTTTTTCATGCTCGAAAGCAAACGTCTGCCATGCACAAATTAATGATCCTTGGTTTTGGGCCGCCGACCGAAGCAGCCACTGGGCTTGGACGTTGGGAATTTTGTAGCAATTTGTAGCGTTGCTTGCGCGAAAACCAAAATGGCTGCCATTCGCCGATGAAAGATTGGCCAGAAGCTTATTACTGAATGTTATCTGGGGGTGCTCTGTTCAAGATTTCATCCAGATTTTTCAGGGGATTGCATTAGCACTTCAACATCGACTAGCTGTCATATATCACACGTCGGGAAGCACAAACGACGCTCGCAATCGGCTGATCTTCATTTCACCGATGCAAGGAACTACTCGATAAAATCGTGGATTATAGTTTTCCTTAGCTTTCCTTCAGAAATATTTACAGCGTTAGATGAGCTGGGGTGATGGGTGCGTGTGATTACCGTATGTCATCGTGGAGAGGGAGGTAAGAGTGATTGCAAATGAAACCATCAGCCAGAATCGCTCTAGTTCCTCAAAGCATGTGCAAAATAACACCAGACTCGTGTTGGCTGCTTGCAGCAGTCGCTCTAAACCTGCCAAATGCTTGGCGATGTCGGAAGCCTATGAACAAGTGACGTCTTTGATATCGCTTCCCAGCGCTTCTCGAGATTCTCGAACAAACCTTCCAAGAACGCTTTCATTGAACTAATTCTCTCGTTTGTTGTTGGGAGAAGATGCAGAACTACTTATTCATGGTAAAATGATAACAAGCAGAATTATTTACCTTCGAGTTTGCGGTTAGAATGAAAGTACGATAACCTCGTGTTCCTGTCGGTTCCCGTGTAAATAGCGTTCTGTATCAGTTAGTTCCCTTTACGCGTGCATGGGTAGGCATTCAGTAAATTGTCACCCACACTTTGTCTGCTTATTCTGTTATTGTCAGTACAGAAATTTAAAAACCATATTTTCTAGGTTCTGCTAGAACATGTGTTGCTCGGCTGAGTACAAAACAAAGCGCCTCATCCGACCTGTCTGCACAATATCGGTCACAAAGGAAAAGGCAAAGCAAGGGAGACAATTCTAAATCTTTCAGTGATTCTTACATTTCTAAACATTGCAGCAATAGTTTTGCCAACTCGATGGCTGCACCTTAAAAAAGCCACAAATCGTTTAATCTCAAACACATTTACGACACAGTGCTCAAGGCGTATCACAAACAAATGGCACATCACACAGACACCTGAAATGGTCATTATCATCAACCTTTCTGAACAATGCACAAACAAGACAAAAACCTTCGCCCAAACACCCAGTGTGTATCATTAAGCCAGAAAAATAAACAATTACTATGTATATAGTCCCACCAGAAAGAACTCCCACTGGGTATAGTTCTCCAATAAACACAATTTCGCGAACAAGGTTTTACTCCATCTGCTTCACAAAGCAGGTAGCATGTCTTCCCAGAGAACCCTTCCACCTGTCTGCAGTGGCAGCCACATTTTACAGTGGGTATTTCACCTGGCCATACTATGGGCGTTGTCTTGAAAAGTTGATAATAATGGCCATTCTAACATAAGCACGAAGCACACTCATAAGTAAAATTTAAAGACATTTAAAATGAGCGTTTTAATCTGCATTCTGGGTACACTTATTTTCATTCCTGTACCATTCTCCCACTCCACCCTCCAACGTTTCTCCATTTGTCAGAAAATCCAGACTCGTATACACAGTTCTCACCAGCCCCCCCCCCCCCCCCCCCCCCCCCCCCCC
>SMGT01006187.1:44551-98564 GCA_004794575.1 Lanistes nyassanus
CACTCCCACCAACCTTACCTCACACACACAACAAAACATTGTGGACTCCGAAAAAAATTAACCTACACTCAATGTCACACTATCAAGCAGTGTCTTCATGCGACTACTAGCAATGTCCACTGGTGTGTTTCCAAGGCTGTCTTTAATTCCTAAATCTGCCTGCCAAGATCTCAGCAGCCGAATGATGCTTTCGTGTTCACAAGACACAGCTGAAACAAGTAATTTGCGAGTTAACTACTGCCATCCAAGTACCGTCCCTGCATAATAAAAAATGAATTTTTAATGCATGTTTCATGTAACACTTCGCTTCCACCCGATTCATCCAATCGTGACAGACGCCAAACTAGGCCTGCGCCTAAACTTTATTTTAGGCGCAGGCCTAGTCCCAAACTTTATTCATTGAGAATATTCTGTTGCGGATGGTGGCCGGCTTAACTCTATTACCTGTTCCTTCGTCTAGTGGCTATTATTGGACCTCTTCTCTATCTCTACTGTCTACCCTATTGGTGACTCAGACGGAAGCCTGGCTTTCTCTATTCTCTAACCTTTGCCTGGCCGCTAAAGGCAGTGGCTTCTTCCAGAGTAAAGGTCCGTTGTGCAGCTGCAGCGGAGGCGCACAAAGAAGACAGTCCTGTGGCTCATCCTCCACTGTGCCCCTCAGTCTTCTGCCTGCTAACTCCTGCTTTGGGCCTTCGTGGTCAAAACTAAGTCCCATGGCCAAGTACGCATAGCCCTATGGGCTGGGCGTAAGCCCGAGCAAGCTTCTTCCGTCTGTGTTTTCCTCTCTCTTCTTCTCTTGTTCTCTGATTGTTAAACCCCCTCAGACCTCGAGTCGCCTTTTTATTTCTCCCTACTCCAGCGCCTTCTACATCATATGGTCTATCCTCCTCACGTGCCTCTCTCCTTGTAAACAGCATCACGTGCATATTCACTCATGAACTGTTGACAGGCATCTCGAGTTTCCAAGTTGACCTCCCGGTCACTGCTAATGCAGTGTACTTGGCTGACACCATGCTGTCATCTCCTGTCCCTGACTCTGGACCAGGGAGGTTGATTACCCTCCCTCCCCAGTACGTACTGTTCTCTGGGAGAGCACGAAATTTACTTTCTTGAACTGAGCAGGCTACCCTCTGGTTTAAACTGAATAACCAATGCTAGTCTTACGCTTGCCAGCTCTCAATTTCGTTACATTCCACACGTCCGTGTACTCACTTACTCTCCAAGAAATGGTGCTGACAGTTTTGTTTACAGAATAAGTATTTTGCTGTTAAGCATCAGCATAATTTACAAACCTACCATAATGCATATCTGTCTGTCCATCGGAATCCTGCAAAGCATAGCCAGAAGCAAAACAGTCAAATCAAACCTTTGCATTCCATATCTTACAGATATCATCTACTAACAGAATCTGATGCTCTCTCAAAAATGTGTAACATTTATCATAAAGCTATGAATGTTGGTGATTTCCTTGTCATTCCTGATGCTGACAACAGCATACGTTAGCATGAAAAAAACCAAAAGCTTTCAGTAGCAATGGAAAAACACCGAACAACACCTACTCATAGAACAGGGCTGGAAATGTTCAGGGCTGAATTTAGGGTAAATATTACGCTTACACCTGCCACTGCAGTGTTTCTAAAAGTCCGTGATATGATAAACGATTTAATAAACTCTGATAGTGCCACACGTGGGACTGCTGTCGCAACACGGGCCTCAGTCCCCCCCCCCCCAGTCACATTATACTGACACCGGGCCAACCAGTCCTAGTACTGTTCCCTGTAGTGCCAGACGTCTGGCAGGGCAGCTACTAGATTGACAATTTTGAAGTCTTAGGTATGACTCGGCCGAGACGCGAATCACCGACCTCCCGCCTCGGAAGCGGATGCCTTAACCACTAGACCACCGAGGCGGTCTGTGTGGGACGGGAACTTTTGCATGGGTGCCTGCGTGCGTGTGTGTGTATGTGTATGAATTTGCACGTGCGAGTGTAATAATTGGTGAAATAACCAATTTTATTTTTTAAGTCCTATTCCTGCTGAAGTCGGTCAAGAACTAGCTGACTCAAAAAGGACAGTGGACCATACACAGATTTCCAGGCCTTCAATTCACCTCCTAGGGCGAACAGAGGTCAAGATACAGTGCTCCCCAGGGTTGGGTTGCGCGAGTGTTCGTTTGTAGCTTTCCGGTCATAAGAACGATCGCAAGACAAGTTTACCCTGTGTCGTTCACGTGCATCTTTACGTGTGAACAGGAAATACGAGATTTCATGCAAGCCAACCTTGTTCTGCGCTGTAACAACTGTAACAAAGTAGCAAAGGGAAGTAGACAAGGTTATGGAGGGGGTGAGGACTGGTTTCTACTCCCAAGTTAATGAGATTTGAGGGCAGACTAAGCTTGAAGCGCAAAGGTGTACTATAAACTCGCTTTGCTGTGTTGGAGACAGCAATGACAGTTAATTCAGCGGTCTCTCAGTAAATAAGTTTTTAGATGACACCTTGCTACAGTGGATCCTGTGCGGGTTGTCCGCCCAAACTGCTGGCTTGGGATCGAATTGCTAAACATGGTGGAGGACGCAGTGTAAAAAATGATGCAGGAGAGTTTAGGGGCTGAACATAACTGTGGAAGCAATTTTAGCTCTCGTGACGAGCTTTTGTAAGCAATGTGGGAGACGTGCTTTGATTGTATATGTGCTGATCGAGGATCTTCAGCCATGCAAATCTGCTTGGAAAAATCTTAATTGTTTGTAGAACAGAGTCAGGTCTTCAAGGTGATGTTTACTGTGTCTGGGGAGATTAGTACGGCAGCCTGCTCTTTTTTATGTGTAGCAGTTTGGAGGGGGGGGGGGGTTCTGGTCTGATTGAATTTTTGTGGTGAGCAAGAGTGTAGGAATTTATGCAGGGATTTCTGACCTAGATGCTGACTTTCGCGGAAGGACGTTTAAACACTGGAGGTCTGTAAGAAGGCATGAAGAAAGAAAGAAAAAAGAAAAGAAAGCTCACGCTATTAAAAAAAGCAACTCGTTCTGAGTCGTGAACTTGTAGGGGTAAAATTCATTACAAATTCCAAGTTTACAGCCAACCCAGCAGAGCTGCGAGGAAGGCCGCGCGATCGACTGGCGTCAAATTAAATTTTCTGCCTATAGTCTGCACAACTCCAGCTTACCCAGCCTTTTGCACCTGCGCTGCCTTAATCGCATAACACCTGCGACCAAAGGTACAGACAGGTAACAACACGAAGAAGTTCCGCGACCATGAATGAATGCAACAGAGGGTCACTGACATCTTTTCAAATGAAGTCAGTTTTTTTCCTCGGTACCACAGCGTGAGGTTTTTGATAAGCTTTCTTCTAGTCAGCAATGCGCCGCGTCTCATGAAAGGGTTTAATGGAAGATATCAAAGTATCAAATGCTGTTTTGCGTACTTTGGATCAGGTCACGTAATACAAACCAGAACATTGCATAATGCAGACTATAGACGTAATGCAAGTCTGTGTTCCCATACTGCCCTTTGAAGAAAGACGGAGTGTTTCTTTTCATAAGGCTTTATATATATGAGTGCAGCACAAAAGTACAAGGGCGGATTATGGGGCCATTCCAAGTTGAGCGGACCGCCCCACCCACCAAAAAAAAAAAAAAAGAAAAAGAAAACCACACCTAAATGTAAAGAACAAAGCACCCCTCTCTAAAAACCTACACTCACATCGCACACACTGTCAGCCAGAAGCAGATTATGGGGGGGGGGGGCCGGATTTGATTAAATTAGCAGTCAATTCTCTGAGCAGTTGTCGCCATGAATGCCATTCAACCATTGTGGTGCATGATATAATGTAATAGTATTTTGTTTTATATAAGATAACCAGGTGAGGATCCCCCGCCCCCCCCCACATAAATAGCATAATGCTCCTCTTCAGTAACAAAATTTAGCCTTAAGTCGTCTATCGAACTGTTAAAAGACTCAAACTGGAGGTGTAGCCACACACAAATTCTCGGCAGGCGACGAGCGGTGAAAGCAAATTGAAGGTTATATTATGTATACTGTGTTTGCTTCAAAAGTTGTGACATGTTTCGACCCTGTACGCGATCTTTTATATATTTTTTCTCAATTTCTGCTAGGACATGCCAAAATCTCTTTTGTCTAAAGGGGTGGCTGGTCCGGTTCGATACAGCACCGTGTGTAAGTGGCGCCACAGTGGAACGATTATATATGGCGCTTTTCAATAAGACAGGGATTGTCATGGGTCATGGGTCATGGGTCAGGTCTTGTCCTGCCTGCGGATTTGTTTTCTCTTTACAGACTGGGCTGGTGGTCGCCATACATCGCAAATTGTTGTCAGTAAAATGTACATGGAGCGCACAGAACACAAGTATTACGTAGATATAATAATATGTGTGCATTAGCGTTTGCGGAATAGAGCAGCAGACGACTCGCACACATAGAGAAATAGACACAGATACAGGCGTAGGCTCCCAGACTAACACAGACAGACAGACGGAAGGCGATCAGGTAGAGGTAGGGAGGAAGAAGCTATTCACAAGAAAAATAAAACACTTCCTCTGGTATCTCGCTACTTCATGGTATTGTTATATTTCAGTATATGCGAGGCTTGCCGAAAGAAGTGGCCAATAAACCTTTGTAGGCAGTAGGTTTATCGAGGATCGGACGACAGTTTAGTTTGGTAATCTGTATATAGATACACGGAGGAGAGGGGTATACACTAACACTAGATCAAAGACAAAACTCATTCTAAAGAACTTAACTGAACTTTATTGAAAAAAGCCTTCTGCACATTTCAAGGGAGAGTTGGTGGGCGGATGTTTCAGAAGGGCTTAATACGTTGTTTTACATATACATAAAATGAAGCTAATTTTGATGGATTCTACAGACATGGAGTGGGGAAAAGAGAAGCTGCGAGAGAGAGAAAGAGAGAGAGAGAACAGTTATAACTATAGCAGAATGACAGCGTGGTGACACCTGATCACTACATATTTTGAGCAGTATACACAGCTTGAAGTCCTGAAGCACCCCGTGCTTCGAACTAGAGGCACCGGATAGTTTCCGCTCTAGTGGCGACAATCGGACCACCAGACCTACAGCGTGTATACCCACAGACTGAAGCTTTGTTCTTTCGCTCGCAATCAGTCGAGTCTATCTCACCTGTCGTGACCAGCAGGAAATCAACAAGACAGCTACTGGGGCATTACACGCCGCTATAAGGCCTGTGCTGCGCGTGTGCAGTAACACAAGAAAATTACGCTACTGTGGAAGTTTTTTTCTTCTGTTTTGATTTGGACACTTCTCTGGCTTCGCTGAACAGCGCAAGACGTCAAGCAGTGAATAACGCCTGAGACACAGGTGGTGCGGGTGCTAACGAGGACGACAGATGTCTGAGAGCGTGGTTTGTGACAAAGTTTGGGACTCGTCCGATACGATTTCTTGCCCAAGCTGGGTCAAACATCCTCTTCTGTGCAGAAACGGATCGCTAGCTACAATGTCGGAGAGGATAAATGCTGTTATAAAATATATATATATATTATTTTAACGGTACGTAACCTTTGGTATACAAAGTCAGTTTGTGTAATTTTACTTTTGACTTGAGGAAATCGCGTGACTCGCTTAAGGCGCGTGTTGCGCTTACAAACAAGGAAAACTCTTTCTGCAGAAAATCTCGCAGGAGAAGTAGCGTAATTTTGGAGGCTGGTGCCAGTAGGAATTTTGTTTGTTTGTTTGTTTGTTTAAATGTAGCATCATTAAATTCTTATCATGTTCAGTTGCTAATCGTTGTAATTATATTTACATTCTGCAGTTTATTAAGATTTTGGCAACGGTTCACTTGATACTGACATAAAGTCAACATTAACAACACACGTTATTAAATTGTTTCTCTTGATCTTCCTAGTGGATACGGCACGTGCTCTAGTGGACAGCTCGCGTCAGGGTGAAGGTTCAAAACGCGGCTGGCAGTCTCAGTGAGGGAGAGGTAAGGAGACAGGAACACGCACTGTGTGTGCGTGTGTGCGTGCGTGTGTGTGTGTGCGAACGACCAGGGAACAGCTCGCGAAGAGGAATCACTTGATCAGAATTGAATGATCCTTGTCCGTGGAAGTAAATGAGCATGAATATGAAGACCTTGCGTTCGACTAAGGAAAATAGCGTGTATATACATAGTGACTGGTTGCTTGTGCGTATATATATATATAGTTGTCCGGTGATAACATATGGACTGTTATAGCATCAAGCTTATTCCCTTTGTTTTCCTTCAGCAAGAATTGTAAACGCGGGCTCGTGAACTGATCATGACATAAGATGAGCCTTTTTCTAAGCATTAAGTCTTTAATTGTTTTCTTATGTTCAGTTGTGATGGAGCGGCTGATATGTTTAAATCAAGATCAACGCTCTGAAGTGATGATCGAGCGTGATATCCCGCGCAAACCCAGCATGCAATGTCAGGTTTGCCAACATAGTTTTACACATAGTTTTACTAAAAGCGTCGGCTGCTGTCGTCTGTCTCAGGTTGAAGTGATGACCTATAGCCTTGTTCGCGAGCGTGCGTCATGTCTGAAAAGCTTGCCTCAACATATGGAAGGCTCGAACTAAGACCCGTTGACATGGGGCATCCAAGGCAAGGCCTGGTGCAGATGAATATCAAACAGAAACAAACAGGGAAATGAGTTTTAAAGAAAGGTCGTGTACGTGTTTTGCATGGATCCAGGCATAGGCAGGGAAGTCCGTTTATTGGCCAGTCAACGCAGGCTTTGATGCAGGACGTGATGTGCTATAGAAAATCGTCGACCTCCACCTTGCACATTCGCACAAAGTCGCTCGGTGGCAGTCGAACGTGAGTCACGATTGTGGTAGGTGTTCGCAACAGCAACCGCTAGGTCTTCAATACTGTCGGAGCGTGAGTTTGTTTGGACTTCGCAGTCTTTATGGGATGCAGCTCAAACGCAGATACCTAACAGGTGACAGCTTCTTTCAGGTCTTGATATTTTCTCTAAACGTTTTTCAGGGTAATTGTCAGTTGCAAAAGTAAGGTCGCATATAAAGAACACAATATATAAATACTAATGTAGACTCCATAGTTAATGAGGGCTTAGAAACCAAACAGACAACCCGAAAAAACATTTTCCCGTGCCGGGAATCGAACCCGGGCCGCCTGGGTGAAAGCCAGAAATCCTAGCCACTAGACCACACGGGAGCCGCTTCCAACTTAAAAATGTAGCCATTTGATTGAAAAGTACCAGTGACAGGAACGATAACGATTAACAGTAATTATACATGGCCGATCATATTTCTCATACCTTCTACAAACCCAGTTTTAATTACCTAATCAATCAATCAGTCATTCAATCGAGGAACGGATCGAGTGGTTGGGATTGTCGACTGCAATCGACCGATTGATCATTTGACTGTTTGATTCATTGAATGCGGGTGTTAATGCTGTCAGCGATCGCCCAGATACCCGCTTAATCTGTGCCACCGATCCGGAAGGTTGCAACCCTGAAACAGCGAGCTGCTGATAACAGCAGCAACGAAAGAAGGCGCATGATACGGTGAAGTGAAACTCCATTCACTGACTGGCAGTCTTTTGCTCAGAAGGGATCCAGCTAAACTGATCAAACAAGGCGTGATTAGAATAAACGAATAGACCGAACACTGAGCTAGCAGGCACATCTTGTTGACATGTATTCAATTATGGGCTGTAATGAACAACAGCTTAGTGCGAGCTGCAGACACCAGCTACTAGATAAGCCGAGCAGATCGTTTTGTCGTGTTTGTTGGCATCGACTGGGATAATGACCCGTAGCTGATGGAACTGTTTCGAATTATTTTTCTTTTTAACTCATCTACCCAGCCAGGCAGCCATGCAGACAGGCAGTCATGCATCTAT
The DNA here is from genome assembly GCA_004794575.1 of Lanistes nyassanus. NCBI lineage: Eukaryota > Metazoa > Mollusca > Gastropoda > Architaenioglossa > Ampullariidae > Lanistes > Lanistes nyassanus. The sequence continues at coordinate 52,439 of SMGT01006187.1, forward strand.
ATAGCCAGCCACTTACTCGCAAACTCACGTGGAAAATCAAAGGCAGGTTTTGTTCCTTTTTTTTCTTTTTGGGGGGATTAATGTGTATCTGTTACTCTCTTCCCCACTTCCCTCTTCCTGTCCATTTTAACCTCCCCTCCCTGTGTGTTTGCGCGGGCACACGTTGCACGCACTCAATCTGCGTCATGCCCTACCAGGCTACCACACACACACACCAGCCGGTCACCCCTTCCGACACAAAGCGTTTGAACACAGAAAAGTTTGAAAGCTGTTTTCTACACGCCTAGCTGCCTCGACAGCTAAATCAACTCAAGGTGTCCATGTCCAAGCAAGGACCATATCGGCCATATTTACAGACAGCCCCTCTCAGAATAACCGACTGCACGAGCTATAGCGTGTCTTTATTTCTTCTGCCCACACATACAAGTGCCCACATGGCGTTCTTTCTCTGAACTTTGAGGACAGTTTTATGTTTTTAAAAGGCGATAATAATTATAGGAATTTACTTCGTGCAGCCAGCCCAGTCCCTGCAGCTGTAACCCAGCAGCCTACAAGTACAGATCTTGTTGAACGAAGTATGAATGACCGCTTTGTTCTGGCTTCTAGCGTCTTTTTAAGCGCAGCTTGCGGTTCCAGTCACCCCGGAACAGCGCTGTCTTCTAAGTGTGGCCAGGTTGCTGGGGGGCAGACACTTAGCCGAGTGCAGACCACAGGGCTGTTAAGGCGGTATTTCTCATACAACCCCCACCCCCCGCTTTGTGCAGACATTACCGTATGGTGAAGGTGGTGGTGGATGGGGAGGGTGTTGATGAGAGGGAGGGGTTCACACATGCCATTTTCACTACACAATGCCGCTGTGCGAGCGGTCCAGCAGAAACACTGTTGTCTGAGATGGCGCGTGTGGGATATCAACAGCTGCAGATACTGCTTCCTACATCGTCGTGACGCTGTAGATTGTAAGGACGTGGAACTTCTACCGCGTGTTTCATCCTAAATGAACAGAATCTCACAGTCTTCTTCATGTTTGATACTAAGAGAATGGACCCTCATCTGGTCTGCTGTATTTCATGACCACAACCTTACGGCGTCTAAAATGTTTTATCATTTAAAATAATATCACGGTATTTGTGGCAGATGAGGTGCAAAACCGGAATATCGATCACCGAAGTTGCCATTGCTTCATCCTTTCAAAATCGAGCCTCTCGGTGTTTGCCGGCCATGGTTTATGCTGAAAGAACAGAATTCCAACGTTTTTCTGTATTGTGCTTTGGTGTCAGGGTGTGTAGCTAATAGCACACACACTGCTGCTTCGGCAAGGTGATAGTGTAGTACCACAGGAACAATCGCCGCTACTCTGTTGCCACAGCAACGGTTCCTGTTATTGTCACCAGAAGGGGTTTAATGAACTTTACCTACACTGTACTAAAAATGTACATCTACATACAGTATGCCACCGCTGGTTTCATTGCAAGAATAGCGACTCGATGTGAGCTCTACTACGTACCACTGCGTTCCGCCGTATAAACAGTGAGGTGTAATGTCCCCGCTGCGTGTGGTATCGCGAGAGCAGCGTATCACAGAGTTCCTATATGTGTGCGTGGTGCCTCAAGAAATTAGGATTGTCACCGTGTGTGGTACCTTAAATAGTGTATCAGAGTGTTCCTTTGTGTGTGTATAAAATGTTTCAAGAACACAGGTCTGTCACTGTGTGTGGTACCACAAGAACAGTGTATCACAGAACTTCTTAAACGATCGCGTGAAGTGCCTAAAGAACTGTTCGTATGTGCGGCATCTTCTTCTTTTAACATAAATTCTCTTTAAAATACATGCCTTTCTCGATGATCTTCTTTGGAATTTGTGGTAAAACTGTGTTCGCACATGCGAAATTTTGTGTACGCGTTCTTCAAGGGCCTTGTCAAGGAGCAAATGTATGTGCGTGGGTCAACCGTATTTTGGGACATTAATTATTCCTACAGTGCTACAAGAGCTGGATCCCTTGAAATCTCCCAGAGATGCATTAGCTCCAGGGAGAAGGTCAACAAGCATACTTAACCCTTTCACTGGGAGAATGCTGCGCTCGCTCAGTCTAATTTATTTAACGTCTAGCCCGATTGTCCATGCTAGATATAGCTTACACACTGCAACATTCTTTTGTTTGAAATAGTGTGCACACTACTCATATTATCAGGAACGATTAGTATAAATAATTGTTAGGAAACAAAAATATTCTGCAGAGTTCATGCACCGTCGTCAAGCGGTGTCAGCGAAAGGTTAACTGCCAGTCACATAACATATGCAGTGCCGGGTATTATAGCCTACTGCCTCGCCATAACTGTGGGACACATTACGCCAAGCCTTCACTGCCTTCTCTCCTGAAAACTTAATAATGGGCCATTTCATTAACTTTATTCGGGTGGAAAATTTTCCTTCACTTTGGATGATTATGCCCTTGGATGACTGATGAAGCCAGAGAGCGATTCATTTGCAAACAATGCGTTATTTTTTTGCACGGGCCCCAAATATCGATCGTTTCTTTGTTTTCATTTATAACTCAGTGGCCATCGTCTTTGGTATGTCAACAGAAACTGCTCAAAACTAGCGATTTAACTGTCTGCTGCGTGAAGTGACTTTTTTGACATTCCCTACCTCAGCCAAACATTTTGCTGTGATGTGAAAATAAAACCCTCGATTGAAACACTTGGGGAAAACTACCGACCGACTGACCGACCACGAGCGAGCAAACGAACGAACGAACGAACGAATGAACGAAGAAACGAACGAACGGAAGGACGGACAAAGTACTTAAATGTCGGATCCTTCAGGACCCCGAAGAAAAGCAGAAGCTGCCATGGCCAAAGTGACATCCACTCGGCTTCCGGGCATCATGGCGCACCTCGTGACGTCACCGGATGTGTTGCCCTCCCACAGCGCAGTAGTTGGTCCCGTGACATCGAGGATAAAGGGCAGGCTGTCTGTCGGCGTGAGTTCGAGCCCCATGGGACGCGAGCCGGGAGAGCGACGTACCCTCCTGGGTATCGGGACCTACGTCATCGACACTCCCCGGGATCAGGATTTCCACTTCCGGCAGCGGCTGCGGGACTACCAGGAACGTCACCGGGGTGTGACTAAATCTCAGGCGAGTCTGTCAGAGATTCATTTTTACGTGTTTTTTTAAAAAGATACATTCTGAAACATTTTGTGAGCTGTGTGGTGCGCAGCATTTGAAGGATCTATATCAAGGCGTGCACACTGATCTTGCAGAACTGCCCAGAAAGAAATAAATGCCGTTCAATGACGTCATTTCCGAACTGTTTGTCCCGTGTCGTTTTAAAATTTTTTGTTGAGCTATCCTCTGTAAAACATAGAAAAGCCCATCTCTGTTATCTTGCCTTTCTTCTAAACTTAACCACCCACCAGAATCATTTTTAAGTTATAGTGTTTAGTGTGTGTGTGTGTGCGTGCGTGCGTGCGGGGGCGTTTCTAGAAGTCAGTGCTTATATATGTGTTTAGGTGAGTATTTGTTATTACAGGGTAGTGTCTTATTATTTATAACAAGTTAATATGTGTGTGAGCGCGCGATCTCGCGCGAGTACGTGGTTGTGTTGTTGAATGTGTTCACCTGGATACTGTGATCAATTCAGAGTGCGTTGGCATTACGTTTCTACAATTTCCTGATCTACGTTCCTCTTTCTACTTCATCAGACTGATTACCTTCCCGTCATTCCCTTTCGCCTGAACCCCAGGACGGAGGCTGGCAGAGACAACAGCCTGTCAGGACCGACGCAGAAGTCTGGGGTCTTCACGATCCCCACGACCTGCAGGCAGACCCCTTCGCCCAACTGCAGGCTTTCCATGGCGAACGAGCTTTACTCTTCAGCGGACAGGCTCGACTCCTGCGATCGTGTCAGTTCCTTCGAGAACCAAGTGGACCTCCACCCTGGCAACACAGACCTGGAGTCACCGAGAGGGAGAGGAGACGGATCCTCTGCCAGCAACAGAAACCGGAAGAGAGGCCACGCTCAGTCTGAGACTAAGCTCACCTTAAGGCAAGAACCGGCCGGATCATCGCTGACGCAAAGGAAAGTCCGCGACGCGTCGTCGCGCAGCGCCGAACCTCTGCCCGGGTTGTCGAACGTTGATGCTCAGTCCTGGGACCTTCCTCCTCAGACGAAGTCCTCCCCACACACGGACCCGTTCGACGAGAGGTCCGAGTCGTCCTGGCAGGACTATAACGACGACCCGGAGTTCAGACCGGTCCGATCGTTCGAGAACAGCGGTCCAACCAGCAAACATTTTTCCAAACAGACGAAAACGAGGCTGCTGGGCGACCTCATCAAATCTAGAAACGAGGCGGAAGCTGGCAAGGCAGTGAAGGAGTCACCGGAACTATTTTCTGCATACCATAAACGTCAGAGGATTGCTCAGATGTTGACGAAAAGAGGGAACTATTTTAGCTCGCGTGATATTCCCGAGAGTGACATGTCAGACAGAGATTGGATGAACCTCAAGAACGTGCAGGTGGTGGATCAGGAGGATTACGACCGTTATGCCAGCAGGCGCCGGCCTGGCGTCTCCCATGGCAACGAGAGCGAGAGCGTGACTCTCGGCTGCCGAGAGGCTGTGGACTTTCGCCTCCTTCACGCGCCAAACTCTAGGGTGCGCCCAGAGGTTTCCCAGCGTCCGGTCTCCCAGGGAAAAGTCCGACCAAGTCTTGATCACCTCTCCATAAAGCCTCGCTCAAGTCTCGATCCAAACAAAGTAATTCAGACCAAAGGGTTGACATGACAGCGGCCTCCAGAAAAAAGGAAAATATGCCTCTGTCATACCTAGCATGGCGCGGTTAGCCGTTCTGGACAGGTGGTATGTAAGTACTTGAAGACAATTTCACAATACAAACAGCTGTTTAACGCATGTTCAGTTCATTTCATAAGCAACGCATGCAGTATGACGTCAGCGGGCAATATGACGTCAGCGGATGCTGGCACCTTCGGTCTGCAGGGGGGGGGGGGGCTCAGGAGTGGGAGGGGATTATCAGTAGAACCTTCCTGGTCGACCTTCAGTCAGATGCTCCTTCAGCTGATTTGATGACTTTTTACTTCTGTTTGTTTAATAGTTACATCAAATGAGCTGTAATACAAGGAGAACCACTTGAAATAAACAGATAATATGTACACTTAATTACATGACAGATTTCATAAGATTCTCGGTTGAGAATCCTTAACTTTTCTTGATATTGTAGGGTTACTAGGGCTAAATCCCCCAAAATCATAGCAGGTCTCTGAGCTAACAAGACGGTGTGAAGGAAAGACTATATAATATACGCTAACTTAATAGCATGACAGCTCGACAGAAAGATGGCATCAGCCAAAATGGTTATACGTATGCCTATTAAGTAGACTGCTAATGGCTAAGACTAAAAACAAAACAAAAACAAAAACAAAAACAAAAAAACCAAAACAACCAGCGCCGCTAAGCTCTTGTGGGGTCTACACAGCCACGCGAATAGCAGCTGTAAGGGAGACCACCGTGGACCTTAACTCTGACGCTTCAACGAGTTACTCCTCCTGTTTAAATAGTGCGTGTCTAATGTCTAACGCAGGGGTTCGCGCCCGAGCAGTCATACCTAAGACTTAAAAATTGACAATATATTAGCTGCCCTGCCAGCTAGACGCCTGGCACTACAGGGAACAGTACTAGGACTGGCTGGCCCGGTGTCAGTAAAACGTGACTGTGTGTGACAGCAGTCCCACGTGTGGCAACACGCTGTCTCAAGCAACACCTTCCCGATATGGTCCTAGTTTGTGGCGGGGCGTTATTAAGCAATAAGCCAAGCGCTGATGACGCCAGTATGCAAACATACGCCTGTAGTGCACGGCGTGCACGGAAATTTATTGAACAGCAGAGATTAAAGAACTTGTTTGACAGCTCACAGATAACTCTTAGAAAATACAGAAAGCCAACCAAGTTGTCCCGGAGTGTTCGTGAAAGATCATCAAAGCAGATCGTCATAAAAGCATTTCATATATTATGCCTCAAACCAGTCTTGGCTAAGATGATAGCGTACCGGGCCTTGCGAGCACTGAGTACCGCATTTAAAGCTCGTTGAAAGGGGAACCACCCACCACAGTCCTTTGGTAAGGTTCTGAAGGTGCAGACACTGTACGGCGCACGTGGGCTGAAATGTGACTCGATGTATTAATGTCATGTCAAATGAAAACGTTTTGTCTGCTAGTGTGGGTGCGTGCGTGCGTGTATGCATAGGCGTGTGTGTCCGAGTGTGTGCGAGGGCGTGTATTTCGTTTGTTTGACTGGTAGGTTGATTGTTTTTCGGTCGTCAGCTTACGAACAGCGCACCGATAGGTTGCGGCTAATGCTCTACTTACACAGGTGAGCGTCGACAACCCTTTTCGGGTTTTTTTTTTCTCTCGGTGTAAGGGGCTGGTTAAGGGGAATTCAAAGTCTGCCTGGGTGAAGGTTAGGGGAGGTGTTCTTTACCGAAAGATACTAAAGGCTCTGTGAATGTATGAGGCACGCATTATTAACTCAAATTTGGGAAAATAGTTTCTCGTATTTCTCGTAATGAATTAAATTTAAAACTGATTTGAAAAGCATTTTGGGCTCAGGTCGGTTTTTAACAGGTTAAGTGTTGTCGGTTCCTTAAGTTTTATTCCAGACAACTGTCAAAAACATTTAGTATTATTATTTATCGAAGACAAAAAAAAAAACTTCTGCAGCACGAGCACACAAGTAGCTGATGTCTACAACGTTTGTTAATTGTTAGAAACTTTTAAATGCACCTGTATTGGTCAGAGAGCAAAGAAATTATGAGACTAAGAGATCGTTTTTCAGCCAGCCTGTACTTCCTCCTGCAATGCGTTTTGAGATTATGTGACGACAACGGAACGGCTCACGTGGAAGGGAGTGTGACCCATGAGAAGATGTTATGCAAGTGCATGTGCACTAAAATGCATTCTCCGCCAACGAAAGAAGACCAGAAAAACAGCAACACTAAAATAAAAAAAAATCCACCGGCCACCCAGAAGTGCGTTTGCAAGACCGTCAAAGCTGTTGATCAGACTAGCCTGCCAGTCATGCCTCGAGCCACAGAGATCGTCTCGAGTGCTAGGAAGGCGCGCCGTTTCCAGTACAATTGCAGCGTTCACATCAAATGGAAATCTCGTTTTCGGCTAGTACGGTGTCAGAGGGTGCAGCCACTGCTCAAAGACAGCCGGTGTGTGACTTGGTTTACGTATGACGCAAACTGAAATTTATGGGAGAAAGAAATTCATGGCTTTTATGTCTGCTGACGTGCAACCGTGAGCTTGGACGTAGCATGTGAAACACCACCCCCTCGCCTCAATCTTTGGATCCCCCTCGTTAGATCAGCTTTTTGTATTCGTAAAAGACAGAATCAGGGTTCCAGAAATCGAGGAATGAGAAATTAGCAGAGTGTAAATGTGCCTTCCTTTTTTCTTCTTTCCTTCTCCCTTTCTTTTCTTCTTTCCTTCCTTTTTTCCTTTCTTTTCTTTCTTCTTTCTTTTTCTTTCTTTACATCTCTCTCTCCTTTTTCATATCTTCTTTTCTTTCTGTCGTTCCTTTATTTCGTGTCTATCTTTCCAGTCAGACGTTGTAAGGCCCGCTCATTCCATGTATTCTTCGCACACCCTCAGGTATTTTAGGTGTAGACAGATGATACGAAGCCCATCTAACCCACCTGCGCTTCGAAAAATGCGCGCTCTTGTCCCAGCTTGTGGACTTACGCTTGAATTTATACATGAAAACAGAAGTCCTACCTAACATCAAGCCTTAACCCTACTTAGCTTAACATTAACTTCTGCTGTTGCAACGGTCGATGATTATGACTGCAAACAATAATTACACAACCAGTTCCGCTGGATTATGCCTTTTACACAACTCCATGACCCATATCTTGGTGAGGAATGCAGGTGGCGAGGCAAGGCACGTGAGACTGACGTCATTGTGTGTCTGCTTAGACCTTTACGCCAAACGGTACTGAAGGTTACGTATATCTTCTCCCTTCGTCTAGTCTTTCTATGGCGTGAAATATCCCAGTTCACCATTAGTGGTAGGCACATTAAAACGGACAGACTGCAACACGAGTAAAACACCTGGCCTTGAGAGACAGAAGGTACACCAACACGGTAGGTCGGGAGTTAACGCCTTGACACCTTTGAACATCCGAAGCACACTGCAACATCTGCACGCACGCACGTGCTGTCCCCAGTTAGCATCATAGTAAGAATAGCCAGAGTGGAAACAGTGTAGTATTTCTAGTATCGTAGGCCCTGTAGAGGCTGTTTTATTCCAATGTTGTGGTGACTGACCGAAAGAGAAGAAATGAAGCGGGCTGCTCACGCATTTGACCAAAAGTGAAGATTTACCAGCATGTCAAGTGTAGGTTTCCTGCGATAGTACAAGTGACGTGTCTGGTACCAATAATATAGGCTAAGAAGGTCCGTTTTCAAGATACGTCCTGTGTTAATGACTAGTGTTATGCGCTATCGAGTGGCAGTAAACACTTCCAACAGAAAAAAGTAGAGCAAAATGGTTTGACCAAAACCACAAAGAAGTGCTTGGGCTATTTTTCGATTAAAAAATACTCCCACAGGCGGTCGTACAGACTTGTTCTCAATACCCGAGACGGATGTAATGAGCACTGACAGAACCCAATTAGCTTCAAGGCAAGGCAGTCAGATGAGTCTTTTGAACATAGCAGGGGGACTCACAACAGGCTCGACGGTCAATGAGACCTTCAGAGACGTCACGTGCAGTCATCATCATTGCCTCTGCTTCTACAGGCACCGCGGCCTGTAAAAGTACAGTACATGAACCCCGCCCAACTCGCTTCTGTCGTTCGATGACGCCATGCAGGAAGTAGGGCAGAGTGACGTGGTTGTAAATCTTTTTATCTGTCGGATCTATACCTTGTCTGATTATTCTAGCTGCGGTAGGTTCTGTTCATCAGTGTTTTATCTGTTGAAAATTCGTGTGAATTTGTGCAATTCAGCCTGTGTGTATGTGTGTGTTTGGGTGCATGCGTGCGTTATCAAATTCTCGTACGTGCATGAATAGGTTCGGGTGTGCACCTGCGAAAGCGTGTGTCTAAAGTCCTCCTGTTCAGTCCAGCATCTTATGAAGCGTCTGGCTTCTGCTTCTAACGATGGGTACAAGAGTACGTAGAAATGGTTGACCATCTGTTTTTGTTTTAAAATAAACCTCCACTATACTATTAAGTAGATCACATGTGTTTAAAACAAAAAAATTCCGCCTTACTGTTAAGTAGACAACCTATCTTTTAAAAAACCTTCCACCTTACTATTAAGTAGATCACATGTGTTTAAAACAAAAAAATTCCAAGTAGATAACCTATCTTTTAAAAAACCTTCCACCTTACTATTAAGTAGATCACTTGTGTTTAAAACAAAAAAACTCCACGTTACTGTTAAGTAGATCACCTGTCGTTAAAAACAAAAACTCGATCTTACTATTATGAAATCACCTGTCTTTTTTTATTAAAAAAAACTCCACCTTAATTACTATTAAGTATTAAGTAGATCACCTTTCTTTTAAAAAAAAACAACTCCACCTGTCTATAGACGCAGACCAACTGTTCAAATCAAGCAGACCACTTGTCTAAAGAAGTAGATTACAGGGCCATATATTCACAGACACTTCATTCCCCGCCACTTATCTACCTATATACGAAACACGAGTGGGGCATATACCTGAGCAGATCCTGACTTGAGTTCGCCTGCTTTTCTGCAGATGTTTCTATTTAATGGCAATGTTTGTTGTACGTCATTCCAGAGAATCGTGACAGCTTAGCTCCTTCTCCGACGCCAGCTTCACACAATTCGGAAGCATCTAAAATGTTTGTCTTAATTTGCCAGCAATAAAGATTTTCCCTCGCCAACACAGAGGCGGAGATAAGTGCAAGCAATTAATAGATCGATGATCCTTGTTTTTTTACGAAATGAAACCACATTTTCGTGCGCAGCAAAGATTTGGTCCCTGTCTAATAAAAGGAGATCGAACATACAAGCTGATGATTTCGGTTTGCTTTCCGCTGCTTATGTCAACTTTTGTTAGTGGGGATGTAATAGCAGTAATCTCAGCTGTCCGCCTTTCGACGGGAAAGCCTCGCCCTTGTTTGTGAAGCTGGAAAACTGCATCCCTTCAAGTTTTGTTGTGGTCTTTCTTTTTTTAACTTTGGGGTTCTTTTCGTCTGTTATTTTGCACGACATGCGTGCGAGAGTTCAAGCCCACACATGCCCACACGCACACACGAGGGTCGTGTATTTATGAAATCTAACTCGGCTGCTAATGCAGGAAGTGGTGCCACTAACTCCATGACACCGGTGTGACAACATCTTATTTCAAGTTAAATGAATTTTCTAGTGTGCAGGCGCAACCTTTAATCGATATGCTAAGTTAAAAGCATTTTAAATCTGTTTCCTGTTCCGCGATGAGAATCTATCTCATGACGTGGAAGTCGCAGCAATAACTGTGGGGCACGAAGAGAGAGTTTTCCCACTCAATACGGTTTGTGGCATGCACGAACATCCTCTGACTGACACGACACCTGATTCCTTAGTTTGACTGCGATACACGATAAAATTCAAAGTCTGACTTAAGATTCGGAATTTCCAGTTAAATATGGTCGACGCACTCAAAGAACTATATTTCGAGAAAGATGGGCAGGAATATGCTATCCCACCTGTCCCACCAACTGCGAGTAAAATGAATCTGGTTTTCTTGACCTCGAATCATGACCTCGAGAGGCGGACCTGGTTGATCGCCCACACTGTCAGCCATGTCACCCGTGTCACCCATGTCACCCATGTCACCCACGTGTTTTCCCCCGCTGCTAAGCTGTGGAAAAGAGCGTGCCCGCCTCTACAAGACTAAATAAGTGCACAGCTTCGCGGGTCGTGGTTTAAATCCCATATTCTCAAACATCTTTTCTCGGTCTATAGCCTCCATTTACACAGTCGGCTGCACGGCTTGATGTAGCCTTATAAGTGCTGACTCGGCGTGATATGCCAAACAAGCGCGTACGTATATTATCTGACGGGAAGACAGGTGATGGCTGTACGCACATCGTGACCTATCTGGTAATACCTCTGATGAGGTCTGCCAAAACATTGCCGTGCCTGTTGTTTTAGGGAGAAAAGAGAATAATTGTTAAATACGTGCCTGAGGGCTGGCCTGGAGGCTCGCCGATATAACTGTTCATTGATCTTCGGCCATGTGGTACATTTCGTGCATGATAATACCTTCTAGACCGACTTTTGACATAATTATTACCACTGTTGTAAATGTGTCTAATTTTTGGTCTTCTCTAGATAAAAGTTCCCTTACACTCACTAGATCGGTGCTATAGCATTTACTGTATTAAATTATGAAATAATAAAGTATATATCTATTTAGCTTTTGTCCCTAGATAGCGTAAACGCAATCCGAAATAGGTGACTGTTAGTGCCAATTTAGTGCCAATTTAGTGCCAATAGCCTGAGCTGTATCTAAAATTCAGAGGGAAAAAATGTCAAGAGATAAAAAAAAGACAATGGACTTATAAATTATTGATATTTTGGATGTGGTTCTTTCTTCTTGGTGTTTGTCTTACTATCCGAGACTGGATCTGTTTCCTCTTAACAAACAGGCATTTTCTTTCTTTCCATCGTGATCGTCGTTAAGATCACAAACTTTCCTGCCTCATCTCTAAAGTAAGGGAAAGCGGAGGCCCGAATGGTTAGACCGCTGGGCCCCGAACGCGCTGGTTCGATCCCCGTGTGGCGCAGCACGTTTTCCCTTTTTACCAGCTGAAAATCGGATCCTGACCCACTGGTCAGGGGAGGTAAGGCAGCGAGGTGGAGGAGATTGGTACCTCCCTCACGACGCTGACCCACAGAAAACAGGTCACCGCACAACCTTTACCTTTGACCTTTGACATATGTATAATGTTTCATTAATTTGTCGCCCTCATTGCCAGTAATCCTCATCGCTGTCATCACAGTTACATTTTTTTAACGTTGACGCCGGCATACTCTCTCTCTCTCTCGTCCTCTTTCTCTTCCTCCCTCTCTATCCCTATCTCTTTTTCTTTTTCTCTCTTTTTCTCTCCTTCTCTCTCTTTCTCTCTTTTTAACTCTCTTTCTCTCTCTTTCTCTCTTTTTAACTCTCTTTCTCTCTCTTTCTTTTTAACTCTCTTTCTCTCTCTCTTTCTCAGGTACAGAATTTACAGACTTACAGATTGTTTCTACCAGGACTGGCATTCTGCTATAGAATCGCGTGAATATTGTTCTGTATATACATTGTTCAAACATTCACTGTCTCTCAGCCCCCATTTAAACGTTGTTCGTAACATTCATATCAGAAAAGCCATTTGAAGGTGTTTAATTGAGATGTCATTTTGAATTGTCATTTTCTGCAGTAGAGAACAAATTCACATGTCATGAATGCAAAATGTCCCTTTTGTCTCGACCTACCAGAGACAGAAACGCATTTTCTATTGATCTGCCGCAAGTATTCCGACATAAGAAATAATCTTATTCCACATAAGTACCCATCGCTGTTCAAATTTTCTTCATTGCTGTCTGTTATAAATAATTTAAATCTATTCTCGACAGACTTTGTACTTATGTTTTTACAGCCTTTACAATTGGGGGGGGGGCACAGTATGTTTTTTACAGACTTTACAATGGGGGGGGGGGGGACAGTCTTGAGACTTGCGAATGACTTGTGTTCATATGAGTGGCATTTTCTTAAACCAAAAATTGCACTGTGGACCCTGTTGTTACGGGCCTGAAGCCTGACAAACTTTTTGAGTCTCTGTCTCGGGTCGTAGGTCAAGAACCCGTGCCAAGCAAGTGCACTTTCTCTACACCTGGCACCTGTACAGAGCTGGTCCTCGGGGATTTTCTCCTGCTGCTGATCCGGTTTCCATCCCATTCCTCCCCGTATCACTCTCTCCCCAACGCACCCCGATAGGCAAGATAGGCTGCGTTGCTGACTTGACATTAAGCAACAAGCAGCAACGAACCGACTCTCTCTCTCTCTCTCTCTCACGAACACGTGAGCTTCACTCACGCTGAACGCAAAAATGCTCGAAACAAACACTATACTGCTAGGGAAGAAGAATTGCATGGTGCATGTGCTACACGCGCGGTGTGTAAAAGAGAGAGAGAGAGAGAGAGTCAGAAGCGACTGGGTGTCTTGTGCCTCCAACAATCACGAGGTCTGCAATAGTCCAAAGACCACGCGTCCTCCAACAATCACGAGGTCTGCAATAGTCCAAAGACCACGCGTCCTCCAACAATCACGAGGTCTGCAATAGTCCAAAGACCACGCGTCCCCCAACAATGATCCACTCATCACCCCTCCTAACCCCGAGGCTCCCCCGTGTCGCGCTCTATTTTGTCACGGCGGGCGGGTACCTTATCTTATTGGACTTCGACTTTCCAGAATCACTGGTCAATTTTTATGGCGCTCTTGTAAATGTAGATTTAATTTAGCAATCGTCACCAAAACCTTTACTGCTTTAGGTCAGTGGTTTCTAAACCAAAGGGTGACGATGCTGTGAAATAATGTGAACAACTAGAGCAATCTTCCGAGGGAAAAGATTCTCATACTTCGACACGCTCGCTCAGTCTCTCACAGGCAAAACACCACTTGCTCAAGAGCCCCCACCCTCGTAAAACACACAACTGCAGCGAACTGTTATTCAGCATATATTTCAAAAACACTAACTGGCTCGACAACATCAAATATCTACAAAGTATTTACAAAGAATCACCGTGCTCGTGTCTAGGGTAACACGCTGCCTGATGACGTCATACCACGTGCAACAGACAAAGGAAATAATCAAATCAAATGCAAGAGGGAAACCAATCTGCCAAACCGGCCTATGATCCCGTACTACGAAATCTGTATTTCGTCCTAGTGGTGGTTATTTAGAGGGACAGTGCTTCCACCTCGCGGTGATTTCGCACTATGGGGGATGGGGTCCTATTACTAAACTATGCACTGAAAGAACCACCAGACTGATGGCTGCAGTAGGATGGCCGGTGCGGACAGGCAGTTTAATGTGCGGGGAGATGGCCGAATGGAGTTTGGACAATGTTTAACTCCAGGAAATAATCCTTGGCCACACCAGGATTCGATCCAGCAACGTTCCACCTGCTAGTCCGCAGCTCTGCCAGCTGAGCTATCCAGGCCCATTTCGTCCTAGCCGAGGCCTCTTAATTTTTCAGTGAAGTTGGGGGATCGGTTGGAGAGCTCCTTCTCTACAAAATGCATCGTCTGCGTATTCTGTTAGTTAGCTCATCACACAAATCTTGGAGATCAGGGTTAACTGAAATGACGAGTCATCACCCTTTTCACAGGACGTCACAATGACACCTATCAAATTTCACCTGCTAGAGCACTGACGTCAGGACCAATATACCATCATTTGTGATTCTCGCGTCTGTAAAAAGAACGTACTTGTGTTGCGTAAATTATCTGCCCTTCAGCAGCAGATGGTCCGCTGTCTACATCACTTCCGGCGTGGTTCTTAGCTTTAACAAAAAAATATAGCGCAGTTCGTGCACACGACCGGAGAACTGCAAAGCACGCCGGCAGCTTCCTTTCATCTACCTCCAAGGCACCTGTTATCATTCGATGCTCTCCCTTTGACGTCTCAGCTGGCCAGGGTAACAATTTTCAGTCACAAAACTAGGATGTGCCTCACGCAGACACCACTATGCACGCAGTACACAACTAAATCTTAAGACATTTCTTAACGGCACGAATTTGCGTCCTATAGTTCCCTCAACGTGTCTGTGTGTGCGCATATAAACACGAGACTATCGGCATACACAAACCATGCACGTCCAACGAACTAGGATGCACATTTGGTTAAGAAAGGACCATGCATATCGGACAAACCCATCTCTTTGTACTGGCGTCACACTACCGTAACCACGGCTGAACAGCGCGACTGATCACATGATACTTGGCACATGATTTGTCCACTAAAATAATCCATTCCAAGTGAATTTGTATAGGTAATGTGCACTGATCGATTGGCCTTTCGTGAAAATTAACCCTTCGTCCTTCCATACTAAAGGGAGGCGTTGGATCCATGTGGATTAATTTTTTTTCTTGTGATTGTAAGAATCAAGAGAAAAAATTCGAAAAGGACTCCCGCTTTCATTACGGGACATACTCTACGGGATATACTCTACGGGACATACTGTACGGGACATACTCTTCTAGTAAAGGTCAGACGCATAAATAACAACGTACACAAATTTTTCTTTAATTAAACTGATGCTCGGATAAAGAAGTTGGAGATTTGTTAGAGAGCTTCAAGGAGTAGAACACAAACTTAAGCAGCTCCATACAGCTGGTCGTATTTTAGACACGTAAGCTGTGCTCCCGACAGCGGTAAAGTCGCGTTTGCCCATATGTTTTTCAACTGTCGCTGGCGAAATATTGTTTGTGATAGCCTGAAATGCCAAGGAGCATCTTTAGTATTTACTCGGCAGTTTATCAAGGAGTGAAGTGTTGTCAGCTTGTAGTCCCTTGTTTTACGTTCGGCTAGCGAGAGAGACAGGAGAGGAGATGGGAGGAAAGATCCAACATGGGGAGGTGGGAGATGGATGCAAACATAACTCCCCCTCCCCGCACACACCGAACGCACGCGCACGCGCACACGCACACGCACACAACCACACTCGCACGCACACAAATGAATCTATTCATGCTTGGTATGTATGAACGGATGGACAAACGGACAAATGAACGAGATAAAAAAAACCATTGCAGCGTGGTCTAAGTTATAATGGCACGTGGGTTACATCCTCATGTAGAGATAAAACACTTGCCTGCTCCTGCCTCCCAGTTTGACAAGAAGAAGCTTTGTGTGTGTATTACTCTCAGGAAATTCTTTCTCATTCTGGTCATGTGGAAACGTGTCTGATTTAATGACACCGTTTGCGCAGAGTGTAGGCATTGATGACACAACACTCCAAAGAGGACCCGAGGAAGGAACAAAGATTTATTGTTGTGATTTGTTATCGCATAAGGCAAACACAAAAACTGTGTCTTTCAAATGTTTTGGCCCGGATCTTTTGGAACAAAGCTGGTCTTATTGTCTCGGACGCAAACCTTTTTATGAATAAATGTAGACATTTTCTAAAGCTAAAGTCATTTTACTAAGCTATTCTAGCTCTTTAACTCAAAAAGCATTCAATAAACTTACAATTATTGTACAGTGTTACAGATAGTTTATAGAGCTGAACATCTTTAACAGTTGAGCCTCTTTCACAACGTAACGGCCACAGCGAACAAAAAGGTTAGATATTTTACAAGGTTACAAAAGTGTATAGTCTTATAGCGATTATAAGGTAAAGCAATGGTACAATTTTGCGGGTCTTTTAATTGCTTGTGTTGTTTCTTAATCAACTGTTGGTAGATCTGTATGTCTATGATGTGCCAATTTAAATATTACGTCTTATATTTCTTTGTGTAGTGTCAAGCGCTGAGTGTGCTCTTTTAAGTGATTCTGCGCTGTACAAGAATTCATATAATAATAATAATAAAAAACAGAGACGTGTATAACATTTTGTTTTCAATCTTTTACTCATTACAAGGTTCCAGCTACCGAAGATGAATCATTGTGGAGGCCTGTAGCTTAGTGATGAAGCGTGCTTGTCAGAGGGTCATGAGATCGGATCTTAAATTCTTGTGTCCATTCAGTCGTCTTGAGTATTAATCTGCACAGACCCGAGTCAACTTCGGTAAAGTGCTTCGCATTTGTCGCCTGTTCCGACAACTCACCGTCTTGTCATCTACGTCATCCTCAGTTTACAACTGAAGCGAAGGCGGGTTTTCAAGCAAGATTAATTTCAAAGTACTTTCTATGCCTCGTTGCTAATTACATTCAAAACTTTGGTGTCGGCTTGATACGAGCTGAGACGGACAGTACCTTTAAAAAATTACCAGATTAGTTTCATCATGGAGCTTTGAACAGTGTTCTAGTGAAGTACATGCAACTTAGTACGGTATACATCTTACATTTAAATGAAGTGAAGGTAGGTTTGATGAGCACTTTGCATGTTGATGTGAGTGAAATAGTCACTGCTAGGGGAAAGAAAAAAATCCTCGCTTTTCCTTCTCGATCCCGCTCCTGCCCCACTTCTCAGCAAGCCTTTCACTCTATCCTTTGTCCGTCGCAGCTAACTTCACCCGGCCTTGACATTGTGACAGTATAAATTAACAGTACATACAAAAATACTGGTTTGTGAAACATTAGGGTTCCTTTGATCTTCTATGGCGTCAGTTCATGTTCTCTGTCACTATCAGCGTCTGTGTCTTTATGAAGATCTGTCTCACGTGCTCATACGGTGTTGAAGCGCCTCGGATCAACTGTTTGGTAACGACATCATGATCTTGCTTGACGATCACCACAAAGACCACAGGATTGTCGTTTTTTAAACCTGTCGCCATGACTTGCTTTGTCGATGGTCATCAATGCGGTAGGGACAAGACTTTCAGGTAATTACAGCACGGAGACTCCCCAGTGATCAGACAGAACGCATAAGACACGATTGTTCCGGGTTTTTGAGGGAGCGGAAAGGTCAGTTAGGAAGCCTAGCAGCCAGATAACCAATCCCTTTAAAACTAAAGGACCCTTATGAATAACGCAAATAGGTTTGCTCCCTTTTAATGATTGGACAGTAGACACGTTGAATCAGTCGGTGCATCAGAGCTGCAAGAATTCTTATCCGTATAGGCACTGTAGCCAACTGGTCGCAGTCTCAGACTGGGCGATTTGTATACGGTGACTCGAAATCTGAACGTAGAACCTGATCCCAAGCTCTTACTAGTGTGAATCTGACAGTATTTGCTCGTATAAGTGGGAAGCGGAGCAGATTCCAAGAAAAGAACAGGATATACGTGTACCATGCAGCAGAGGGAGCGGTGGGTGTGTGGAGGAAGGATGTAGGGAAGAAAATCCGTGAGTGTGCGTGTGTGTTTGTACTTTGAGAGAGAGAAAGAGAGAGAGAGAGAACTGCACTCATTCAACAAAAAGAAAAGGCGGAAATACAATGACGTATGTCCTATTCGCTAAATTTAACTTAGTCCAGTGGGCTAAAAAAAAAAAGTGGGCGAGGAGAGCGGGAATAAATATCTTCCTTCACAAATAAGTATGGCAGCGAAAGCGCAGGAAATTTACAATGCACTTACAATGTTGTTGCGTCTGTAGGCGTGTAGCCTTTATTGGTATGTCTACATAATTGTTTGTACTGCCAGCATCTAAGAATAGTTGTCTAGCGTTGAGCATATTTCAGGGTCAAGAGGCCTGGACGAACTAAATCCACTGTCATCTCAGGGCCTGTTAGTCTCCCTTTTCCTAAAAGCTCTGTAAATAGGCATGGTTCTTCTTGTTTCCCTGCCCCGACAACCCCAGTCAAGTGATCTCTTATCCCATTCTTGTCGACGAGAAGTGGATATGAAGCTGTGGGTGATAACAGCCGTCTAGTACCTCTAAGAACCAGGTGTGCCTTGCTCAGGTGCAAATAAAATCTGTTCAATGCTGACTGAGATGAGAAGCGAGGTGCACACGAGAGTCCTAAGCGCACTTTAAGTAAAAAAATTATTATTTTGCTTCCTCCTGTCTTTGATGTGAGTGAGTGAAGATATATAACAGTTTATTTTCTACTCCTCTCTCTCTCTCTCTGTTTCTTCGTTTATTTGTTCGTTTCTTTCCTTCATCAAATCATTTTCCTTCTTTCTTCATTCTTTCCTTCTTTGCCTTCTTTCTTTTTGTCTTATTTGTGTCGTTTTCTGTAGAACAAGCGCACAAAATTAATTTTCTGTGTACATCGCCTTAAAAATTTTGGAAGGAACTTTTTTTTTAAACCAGAGCTGAAGACTGTTTCACTCGGGCAGTAACCACGGGGATCAAGCCAGGGATTTCACCTTCTCTCCCATCCTAAGCCGAGCAAGTTCAGCACTTTGTCGGACTTTGAGATGCTACGAAATATAGGATTTTTCTTGTGATTGTCTTGGTGCTTGGGGACATCCATATTGCCCCCAACTTCCGCAAGATGCGGGTGTCTTCCTGGTCTAAGGCGGACTAACTATAGAAAGTCGAATCGCAGCCATAGGGAGAGAGGGATTGTCCTAGCGGAAAAAGCTTAAATTTAATTCTCGGGCATTGTTCCTTAACTGAAAGTCCAGTGGAACAACAACAGAAGCCCCATTCGTGTTTGTTTTAAAGTGGTGGCATTATTTTATATTTCAGTGGAACAAGTTCTTCGGCCCCCTTTCTCAGGAAGAAAACGTAACTCCTCACTGTGTCGTGAATCCCTCATGCAGCGTCCGAACTTTGATGATCCTCATTTTATATTCCTGAGGCTGTTCCGTTCGTGAGCTGTGTGCAGAAACACCCCGCAGGCTTTGGTGATAAAAAGAACGGGGAGTGGGGAGGCATATTTTCTTGTCTGTGGTCACGACGATAGAGGCTTGGTGTCTATCTTTCTCCAGCTGCTGTCTTCAAACTATGAGCTTGATCGGTGTCAACAACTGCAACAAACATTTAAGAAATCGATTTCATAGCCAAAGGAATAAAGTAAACAAGCAAAATAGGGCGTACCTGTCTCCCTCTTATACGCTGTGCCAGTGCCACACCTAGATGAGAATAAGGGAAGGGACCGAATAAGGAAAGGGGAAACGAGGAATCAGGATAAAGGTGACGAGAGGGTTCAGTATGCAAATAAGGGTCGTATGCGGAACAGAAAACATCTGCATGTCACTTGGATCCTGAAGACTTACGTGTACAGGGTATTAGGAGATTGAGGATGGAAGGTGAAGAGTCTTTTCTATCAGCAGTCTGGACCACGTTGAGCAGTTCAATGCCTCAATTCTAAAGCGTTTGTCTCGAACAGTGAGAATCGTGGGTTAATAGTTCGAATCTCGGGTCCCGCAAGCGTAGTTTCCCTGTACTTCGCTACTTGCCACGGTTTTTTTTTCTATCCTCTAGATCCTCCTCCAGAAATGCTGGCTTCATTACGTGATCCCATGACAACGTAGGCAACCCGAGGACGAAGACTTTAATCATTTGCTTTTTTCGTCCTCCTGCTTTGTGTAGTAAGGTTGGAGTCGGTTTCGACGATCACTGGGAATTTGAACTGATTATCCCTGTGTTGTACTTGTTTCCTGGCTGTCGGATTATCCCTGTGTTGTACTTGTTTCCTGTTTGTCGGATTCGCTGCACGATCATCACGTCGACGTCGAGACGAGCGGACTAGCAGATGAAAGGTTGCTGGTTCGAATCTTGGTGTGGCCAAGGATTATTTCCTGGAGTTATACATTGTGCAAACTCCATTCGGCCATTTCACCGCACATTAAACTGCCTGTCCGCACCGCCCATCTTACTGCAGCCATCAGTCATTCGCGGTGACCCTCCTCCAGAAATATTGGCTTCATTAGGTCCCTTCACCTACCGACCCACAGTGGTTCGTCATCAACAGCTGAAACGGTTCGTGGTCCCATGACAACGTAGCCAACCCGAGGACGAAGACTCAAATCATGTGCTTTATTCGTCCTTCTGCTTGCAACCGTAGCCTTATCATCCTTCGGGTTCTTGAGGTTCATCGATGCAAAGCAATGCATCTGCTGAAGACGTCAATACGCTGTGAACGAGGAGAGGGGAGGAGCTAAGGGTCAGGGCAGTGGAGGGTGGAAGCGTGGCCTTCGAAAGTACTTTCGAAGGCCACGGTGGAAGGGATCGCTGCGTCCCGCACGAACATTGTAGGCCTACGTACCGGAGACACCATTGGCTGTCGTTACGTTCAGGATGTGGTTTGAGGATGTACTACACACAATTATTCATGCTTTACGTAAATAGCACTTTCTATTTATCTGTCCCCTTAGTTTTCTTGTGTTAGTTATTATGCATGAATATGTAGTGTACGCGAGTGGTGTGTGTGTGTGCGTGCGTTTGTGTGTGTGAGAGAAAGAGAGAGCTTGTGTTTGTGTTCGTGCTTGTATGTGTGTGTGTGTGTGTGTGTGTGTGTGTGTGTGTGTTCACGCATGAATACGTGATTATCTGTCTCCTTGTATTCTTTTCTCTTTCCTCCCATCTCTCCATCCTTTTCCTGTACTTGCTGGCGTTCTGTCTCCTCGGGTTTTCGAGTTCCATACCCGAAAGCAGCTGTCCATCCACACCCCGAAAGCTTTCCCCAGGGCACTGCATAAATTATTACAGTTTTCTCAAGTCTTGTTCGCAGATAATCACACACTACACCCCCAGACATAATTTTTTTTCTGACAACCAGACGGACTGACAAGGACGTAAGAGAACGAGAGACATCTCGCCTTACCACTTGCCGGCGCTGCTGTACCGCGAGGTGCTACAAATCATCACAGACCTCAACAAAATCTGACGTGTGTCGACGGCCCGGGTAGACTTGATACTCCGGGGTGTGAGGGGGAGGGAGAGACAGCGATAATTTGATTCAAAATTGTTTTTAACAGGAGACGCTGAAGCAGTGGATGACATGTAGGTTAAGCCTCCCGCCACATTGGAAGTTTAGCGTATGATAAAAATTGGTTTTAACGTAGGTGCGGCTAGCGAAAAGGTTCTTGGTTTGAGAATATACAGGAGAGTTCCCTAAGAGAACCGTAAGAGATCTACACGATATTACTTACCTTGCTTACCTGTGAATTCCGTACTTTCCTGCCAAACCATTACCTACCTGCAAAATTCCGACGCTCCTGTTAGACAAAGTTTTTGAAATCACAGTTTGACTGTTCTTTTCAAGCAATGTCCTCAGTTATGACCGATACAGCTGTACAACTTCTGGTAATACAACTGCAACTATTACTGCTGCGGAAGGGGGAGGACAGGGGAGAGGAGAGAAAGACTTGAGGGACTTGATTCTTTATTGATCTGACCAGTCGGTCATTAAGGGGTGTGAGACTGCAATTCAGTTTATACAACGCGAACATCAATGAAAATGTAACACGGGTTGTCAAACTTACACAAGTGACATTAGTGGTGTGAAAAACTACAAATTGTTATTAGGAGAGAGAAGGGACGGGGAGTGAGAGAGATTTGACATTCGATGTTTACTTTTTACTGACAGAGCACGTTCTACTGTAATTTAAATAACTGTTTAACACGATGTTGCGAACTATTAGTTACAAGAGAAATGTATCTTATAGTAAATAAACAAACTTTAATAACTTTGACTCCACATACCTCGAACAAACACAGATGATAATGGTATCGAGGAGAAGGAGAAAAAAGAGGAGAATTTTTTAAAATCTGGGCCACCCTTTGACCATAATAAGCAGCCGGTACTTAAGCAGATTAGTTTTTCTGTCTTCTGCCCTGTTTGATGGTTGTGTTCAGAGAAAACGTCCAGCTTTGATGCTGGCAAATGTGCGATGAAACATCTTTTTTGGTAAGTTCGTATTCTGTGGCTTCACCTGGGAGAGCAGCCAGGCTCGATTTTCGCTTAAAGTTTCGAGAGCAGTACTACTCGCCTCGAATCACATTATTTGAGACCTTCACTATAATGGCGGCATTGTCTGGATCTCATCTCATCTTTCGTCCCCTCGAAATCTCGCCTCTACGGGAGCTGCAAGCCGAGACAAAAGACATTCTTTGACGTCACACAGGTAGAAATACATAGAACTCTTTGTCACCCTGGGACCTCGTCATTCTTTTCCCACATGATCTCTCCCTTAAAAGGCCTTCATTTTTCCACGCCCGTCAAGGCGTTTAGAATTTTAACCATTCACCCGTTGCTTATCAGGTTCACCTGAAACAGGTAAACCCTCCATTGTCATATCATCTGCCGCTTACCAACAGTTGAAGTAGTGATTGCCAAATATGAGGCAGGATGATCGTTTATTGCTTAACGTTTATTGCAAACGAGGTGCCTGTCAGGACGGTGTTGTTTGAGACAAGTTAACGTGCTGCCACACTAGGACTGATGTCGCAACACAGGCTTCAGTCCCACCCAGTCACATTACACTGACACCGGGCCAACCAGTCCTAGTACTGTTCCCTGTAGTGCCAGGCGTCTGAGAGGGCAGCTACTAGACATCGCCATACTGTGCCTTATCCGGCTTATCCGTTTTCTGAATGTCAATAGGCTTCGCTAAATTTCTCCGTCAAGTGTCTTGTCACTCTCGTCAAGTCTGAGTATATTGAAATTCTTATCGAACAGCTATTCCTACATGTACGCGGAGCTACGAAGAAAACACGATTACCTTTTTTTCCCCAAAAGAATATAGCTTGAATATGGATGAAACAGGACTGTAATATTCACCAAAGAGTTACTTTACAAAGTACCTAACCTGCCATGTCTGTCTGATGAAAGTAGACAGACTCGCACCTCGTCTGTCTCTCACCCGCGCATGCAATCATGCACAGCGAGACACGCTTGAGAATTTACGCACGAACGCACTCCTATGCATCCACACAAGTATGGAGGGTTAAAGTCCCAGGGTAGTGGACGTGGTCAGCAGTGAGCTAGACTCCCCCACCCTCTCTCTCTCTCTTTCTTTCTCTCTCTCTCTCTCGTTAGCTCTCGGTCTCTCGGTGGTCCTGAAGGGGACGGTTCGTTACTTAACAGTAACGCTCGCTTGTCACCGACAGAGTTCGTGGGTTTAGGTCTCGTGCCAAGCACGCGTACCTTCACTGCATATGACATCTGGTTACGAAGTTGTTCTTCGGTGGGGGAGGGGGCTTCTCCGGTTTCTATCGGTTTCCTCCCCCTTCCTGTTCCCCTCCCAGCCTGAATTCATCGCCCTCACCCTCACCCTCCCAGGCACGAGATCCGCTTCTTCGCTTGACAACCACCACTGCGTGAACTCGCGGTTGTGCGCAACGTGGAAATTCGGTCAGGCGGCAGCTGGACCTTCCAGGTTTCACACCATAAATATCTGGAATGCTGAAGAATCCTGGAGAGGTCGAGATCCTGAAAGGCAGCTGAAGACCGATGCTCGTTTAGCAAAGACAACAGAAGCACGTGCAGATGACAGTGTTGTTTGCAGGCGTGCTTAATGTCCTGGGTGAATGGTTAATTGCAGGTGCATGCTGGTGCAGTGACGTAAGCCAGAGAGAACGCGCAAAATTCCATTACCTAGAGTCGTGTTAGTCCCCAGTCTGTGTTGACTAGTAACTGAACAGATCAGACGACCAGTGCTGGATCGTGAGCGGGTTATATAATAAACAGCGTCTCTTAGTCTTTCAAGTTCTCCCTTCTTTCTGCTGTTCGTCGTTTTACTCAATCGCTCGCCGACTCCCTCATCACTCATTTACTCACCCATCCACCCACCCACCCCTCACACACACCCACTCACTCGATTATGATCGCGCGCGTGCAAGCACGCAAGCACATATGCATGCTGACACAAAAACACACAGCCACCCAGAGAGAGAGGGGGGTCAGGGGCACGCGATCAAAAGGGTGGTCACAGCTAACAGTCAACGCTTAGAATTGATCGCACAACACTTCCAACCCTTGATTTTTTAACCTATTAATCAATTAGTTGTGTTACTAACCATTTTTTGTTCTTTTTAAGTATATAGAATTCTCCAGATAGCACCTATTCACATGTCAGAAGTTTTTAAAAGTTCCAGTCTACATACCTTTAAACATTATGTATGAGAGCACGCGCGGGGTTTACCCATTCGAAGTGGAAGGCATTCGATATCATCTCCGAGCAACAAAGACAACTGGAGGCCGTATACCAAACAAAGCATACACTCCTTTGCTCCTTCAAACTCCTTCAAACCTGTGGGCTTAATCATGCACTGTTCAATTTCTAAGTACAAAACATAATTTGTTCCTATATCTTCTCAAAGGCAGAATGATAGCACACATTCACCAGATATAGGATGGTGACACGAGACAGAAAAAACTTTAAAGTTCACTAATCCTGCAAATGTGCCCTTATACCAGCCTTTGTCTGACTTCGCGATCGTAAAACTTGTTAAAGGGACGGTTTGAAATGTTTAGGCTTGATGGTCCCAATAACACGAATAAAAATTGATTTGTCAGTAAGAGGCGAAGATGTCAAAATGTCTGCTGCTTCCACATTGGATATGTCGAGAATGGTAGTAGCTTTTGTTTCGCTGCTCCAGATACATTGATATCCACGCTAACTTTCTCAGTAATGTAATCTCATCAGAAATGTACTGTTAAACACTAGTACACCTTTTCTCAGTTGTTCGGGAGCGGCCCGTGGCTTTGCGATGCCGTGCGTTTGTCACTAATAGGTGTCGTGAGGTCAGGCACACGCAGGCATACTTTCTTTTCATGCACATAGCATGCATGTGCTTACAGGGCTAGCTCTCCGAGGTTTTCTTCAGGTGCCCCGATTTCTTGCCCTTTCCTCCTCCCCCAAATCCCCCTATCCCCTCCTTCTCCAGGCATATGTTGTGGCATTGCTCTATCGTATGTCTAGGGGTATTGCTTTTATGTGCTTTGAATAGTCTGCCCGTTAACCAGAAGTACATCATACATACGTGCAAAGAAGGGGGAAAACTTACAATGTGATCCCTGCCTGATTTTTGTGTAAACCTCATAACTTTCCGGGTCTCAATCCCCCACCCCCTTACTTGCCACATGCACAACTCAATGAAAAGAGGGCAGCGATAAAATACTACACTATTCTACAGTTACAACGAATAATGCTCCATTGCACAACTACCAACACATAAGTTATAGAAGAACCACTTTCACTCTCATGCACTCGTCACAGCGACATACTACACGTATCTACACGCACACGCTATTTACAGGATGATTTGTTAAACTTCAGTGCCGATAGTCCAGATTGGTGAATCAAGAAAACCATATCTTTACCGAGAGAAATGTCCCTCCTCTGTACAACTTGGTAAATGCGACTATCTCTAAATTGAAGTCACTAAGACGTTTTTATACTTTCAGTACAATCGACCGATGGTAACATTGGCTAAAAGTATTCTCACTACACCCAACTGGTCCCGACTGGGTGAACCGACTAACCAACAGTCATGGTGTATAGCTTTGGAAGTTACTGAACAAGTTTACAACTGACTGTTCACGGCTATTTCCTCACAACTATCTTTGAGTTACGATCGTGTAATCTACTTCTCCACACTCACTTATTCAGGATGCCGGACAGGACTACAGCAGACCGTTGCTCCACTTCCAAGCAACGGTCCGGAGGCTGTCCAAGTTCCTTTCTGACGGACAAGAGTCGCCCCTATGTTGCTCCACAGCTCCTTTCTGCGACAGCAGCTGGCTCTGTGTCCACGTCGCGGATAACTGTCGTACTCGGCTATAGTAACTACCCCAGGAGGCTGGATGTAATCGGCGATTCCCAAGGCTGGGTAGTTGGTTATTTAGAATGACAGTGCTTCCACCTTGCGCTGATTGCACTATTGGGGGTGGGGCCCTATTACTAATCTATGCACTGAAAGAAGCACCAGACTGATAGCTGCAGTAGGATGGCCAGTGCGAACAGGCAGTTTAATGTGCGGGGAGATTGCACAATAATCCTTGGCCACACCAGGATTCGAACCAGCAACCGTCCATCTGCTAGTCCGCAGCTCTACCAGCTGAGCTATCCAGTCCCCAGGCGAGTCACAAGGTTGGGTGGCTGGTTATTTAGAAGGACAGTGCTTCAACCTTGCGGTGATTTCGCACTATTGGGGGTGGGAGTCCTATTACTAATCTATGCACCAACCAACCAAGCTAGCAACCTGCTGCCTTTATTCTCCCGGGCGCGGCTTTACTAAGGAGTCGCAAATGGGCTGCCCACCCGTTCGGGGTGGAGGGGTTAAGCCGGGAGGGTAGTTTACCCCCACCTACCCCCGGCCACCTGTTCAGGGTGACGGGGTCAACCGGGAAAGGGGTGGGGCGGGTTACCTTCGCCTCTTGTCCGGCCACCTCCCTCGTTCCTCTAAGCGCTTTCTCCTGACTGGCTGGGGAAACGAACTGCAAAAATCATAACAGATGGCCATAGTCGCTGATTTGGCTTTAGCAATAAACAAAAATCCACTGTTCTCGTGTAGGGAGAGTCTAAGCTTTCTTAAAAACAAAATCTGTAGTGTTTTTGAAAAGTTGCCGTTTAAGGTAAATGAGATAGAAGATGACTGCGAGAAGGGAGGGGTAAAAAGAGCCAGGTGTCACTTCACTGTCCGATGTGCATCGGAGATTTCATGCTCCCTTTTCAGTGAGTCTTTCTTGTCTCGTCCGATCATAAGCGTTCAAACGCCAAGGATAATCAGACACAAGCTCACCTGATGCTGTTCAAAAGCCAAGGATAATCAGACACAAGCACACCTGATGCTGTATTAATTGAAATCTCCAACGGGAGTGTCCTGCACACCTGCTCTAATCCCCGTAGACCGCTAGTCGTTCAAGGACTTTCTGGACTGGACTAACGAGGTTCTATTTCCCCGAACTTATTTATCGTTCGACAAACTGAACTCGCATTCGTCCAATCAAGAAATTATTTTAGGGCACACTCTTTTTTTTAAGTCAGATGAAAGCAGTGATATGCGTAAGCAACTTTCAGTCACAAAACAGGCGTTTAATTTCGACAAAACTGGATAAAATCGTCCGTTCAACGTCATTTTTAACAGTCGTGCGTTTGTATGTGTACGTGCGTGCGTGGGCGCGCACGTGTGTGTGTGCGTGCGTGCGTGCGTGTGGGAAGAAGAGGGGTTGGAGCTGTACGTATTGGAAGGCGTGGGATCTATTTTGGATTAAATCCTGGATCCGGAGAATTGAGTTCGGTCACTTCCTTGTATCTCACTTGATTGAACCGTGTAAATCCGTGTTTAAGAGTTTACAGCCATGCATACGCCGGGAGCGAACGAGCGAACCACTGAGTGAGCAGAAGACGGATGCCAAAGAGTTCGCGCATTGTTTCTGCGCGTGTAATCTGTCTCCATATCACTACATTCAGACCCGTGTAATCTGTCTGCACATCACTACATTCAGACCCATTCAGAACGACATATCGGGAGGCCGGAGGTGTACGTATATGTATATAAGAGAACACGTGTGTTTGTGTGTGCGTGTGAGTGCGTGTGTTTTTATGTTTGAACATCTGTACTGAATATTCTATTCGACCCCGTATTTGCCCGAATAATGACAAAAGTTTAATAAGCAACCAAAAAAGAAATCAAGCAGTTACCATGCGAATAGTTAAAATAAAAGTTTAAATCTGCCAGGATTGCAGGATACTGGGGTGTCTTAAACTTGCATGACCGTTCTTATCACCTGTCGCACGTAAAAGCTCACGTAAAATACACAGAGCGAATGGGCCGTACGACTATTTTTATGACCTGAATGACAGATACGAGCGCTCGTGCAAGCCCTTGGTGCAAAATAAATGAATTACGAAAGCTAGACCTAACCGATGTTTAGTTCAATACAGTATCACCAAATTGTAATTTAGTGTAAAACTACTGTTAATAATACTTACTAAGATTTCATGAGAGCAACAGTAAATAATCAGTACTGTTAGCAAATGCTCCAGATTCGGTTGATGTACTGTTCGTGTTCGTCAGAACAGTATAAGAGAAACACACTGGTAATCGGGACATTCCTAAAATGTATGGTTTATGCGAACTGATATGTCGGAATGTATATGTGTAACATTCACAGATGGGTGACTTTGTAAGGCCGATGTTTAATTTGTATTACAGTTAGTCATTGATGTTTAGTCTATATTGTCCAAAAATAGATACACACGTCTTTGCTGCTCGTGTAACCCACGCTCTCCTGTCTTCTGGTATCGCATCGTATATTTCCCTATTGTTGTATAATTGTGAACACTCGGTCATGTGTGAACAGTCAATAAACTACTGGTAACAGCGAACTAAGATCGTTTGACCTTCGCAGTCTCACAAGGGTCATACCATTGACTGCGAACTCACGGCCGGTTTACCAGAAGCCGGGAAGAACGCGCAGCTGACGCGCATGCCGGCTGTTCTCAGCTCCGCCCCCCGGACACAGCAGACGGTATAAGGGTTCTCTGGGCTTTATGGCGAACCGAGCGGTTACCCCATACAGCGAAGGAACATCAGCCGCAGAACGAGGAGAGAGAGAGAGAGAAACTGAAGAGTGCTCTTAATACCGGAGTTCAACGACTGCACGGCCGTAGCCAGAATGGACTTCCGCATGATTTTGGTGACTTGTGCTGCACTCACACTGCGGGTTCAGTTTTGTCAAGGTCAGTTGCGAATTGTACTCGCTTCTCAGGCCAAAAGCACTAAAATATTTTTTATTGTTGTTGTTTTTGGATTTTCTTGTTTTACAATGCCTTTTAATTCGATTTTGAAGTCTTGCATCTTCAATTTATCTCCTCTCGAAACGATGGTCGATTTTGTTTATTATTTTAGATTTCTAAGAGTTTCCAACTCTTTCTCGTGGTCCTCTGACATCGCTTTCTCTCTTTTTTTCTCTTTTTTTTTTCATCACGAAATGTCTACCAACAAATCCCTTTTGGCACAAGGCAATTTCAACTGTCGATTTCTGCGCTCCGTCTCTCTGTGATCTTTACTTCGCCCAAGGAGTATTCTTCACAATTATTTTTCCTTGTGGATATGCAGTTCTCTAAACTGATTCATTTCTGCTTGTAAAACAACTTGCCTTTGTACAACACCTCTTCAAGGAAAAGGGTAATCGCAGTGAGATCTCTGAACGTTTTTGTCTGCTTATCAAGTCATTCATAGTAAATGATCGAACTTCCTAGATCGTAAAGGAATACCTTAGCAGGACGTTTGGAAAGGAAAGCCACCATCCAACCAAATAAGGGGACGAAACTCTCTTAAATGCTTCTGTTCTTTGTACCTACTAGCGTGACCTAAGGCTACCCTTGTGTGGGAAGCGTCTGTTGAGAAAATAATGTACAGCCAATCATAGCGACAAGTGGAGGGGAGGGGAGGGGTCAGGGTTAATGATTTATAACAGCTTGGAAATGTTTAATAAAATTGCGTTGCTATTATGAAGCTTGAGAAAAGCGGAAATGCTGATAACAGTCTGGCTAACAAAAGTTCAAATGCCCAGTCACCACGCCGGCTTTACATTGGGAATCCCCATCAGCCATGCTGATTAACGGCGTTAATAATAAGTGTAAGATATAACAAGCGGATCTAGAAACCTGCTGGTTGATTTATCTGATCGGTTTTTCTTCCTGCTGTCTTTTCAATTATTTATTTTTAAAAAAAACTTGCAGATCTTTTCGCACGTTTTTTATCCACTAGCGAACAGAACATACATAGCCCATGTTTCTGGATGAGATAGCGTGTTTTCTTGAGGTCTAATTTGTACTCTCTTGTTCATTCACATGCCCGAGTACTCATGTCCTCATTTTTCGTCACTGGAAACTTCCTCTATTGTCAATTATTTTCAGGGTTATGTGGTACTCGAGGTGCTTTAGTCTTATTGTCAATGAGGGGCTTCTATATTCGGTCCACTAAAAACCTCAAGAAGGCATTTCTTCTTTCTTTTCCTCCCCCCCTCTCTCTCTCTTTACTGCAACTCCTTGTCTGTTCTCCAAATGTGAGACACGTGTGCCCACCACGAACCCTATTTCACTGACCCAGTCTCCTCTAAGATCCCTTGCGAGTTCTTTATGTAGATATATTATAAATTGGGGGGGGGTTGTTGTTTTTTTAACATAAATACAGGCTGAAGTCATTTTCCAAGGCTGCTAATGAGATTCGGGGCTGGCCATTCTGTTTCAATCCACGACCTCGTATCATGTCTGCACGCCCGTCTCCTCAGATGGCAGAACTCATGTCTCGCACAAAGCTTTTGTGTTGCCACTGTTTTCTTTTGCCCCTCCTTGTCGTCTTTCCCTCTCTCCTCGATCTTCCCATCCCCTTCTTTGCTGGCGAATAATGAGCACGATTCTTCTTTTTGTACTTCCGGTCACGATGTGCACGGGCCTCATTCATTCGAGAAGCGGAAACGATCAGTAGTAGAAGACCGGTACCAAGGCAGAGATTCGAGCGATAAAGTTGTTTGTGTTAGTGCCAGTGCGCGTGTCTATGCGCGTGTGTGTATGCATATGCGCGTGTGTGCATTTTTTGTTGCTTTATGTCAGGGTGCGTGAACCTGCGTTGTTTTGTGCTTGCCAAGAAAACCGATTTTATTTTTTCAGCTTATATGTATGCAGCCTAACTGTGCGTAAGAATGTGACTGCAAGGTGAAAACTCTGGGACACTCAGAATGTTAACAGGCAATGCTGACCACAAAGCGATGATTGCAATATAGACAGCAACACGCGCTTGTTTTGTTTTTTCGACGTCATGTCAGCAGCAAAACTATCTCTTGACTTGGTTGGGAGGGGGAACGGGTGGGGAAGAGTGTGGGGAACGTGGGGAAGAAGCAGGAGTTTCCGGAAAAATCCGCGACGCCCAGCTCTGAACAGGCCCACGCGCAGAGAAAATATGTGGGCTGGACACGAGATTCGAACCACACGATCCTCTGTATCGATGGAAATCACGTTACCGCTATGCTAGGGGCCTCCCACACTCATTGATTGCTAACCATATGCTGCGGTCCGTGCGAGAACAAAGGGGTCTCACTAAGCTGTTCCTGTGCTCGCCTATGCCTGTCCTACATCAGGGTAGGTGGTCGCACGGGGCTGATTCAGGTCTTGAACGCGCGGTGAAGGTGCATGTCAACTGGCCCTCCATGTCCAGGTGTCTGATGCGTGCGAGCGCAGGCATGTGTATGGGGATGTGCACGCAGAAAGCGCGCATGTGCTAGGAATGCGTGTCTTCGGAAACTCTCGCTTCCTCTTCTGTTATTTCCAAGCAAGCTAGTTTTGTTCGGAAGCACGTGTATGCCTGTGCGTGTGCACATACAGATGTTTAGGCGTTCCTCTGCAGATGCCATGGTTGCGCACTGTCGGTAGGAACGACAATTCGTGCAGCTCTGTGGGAGTGACGGCACCTGTCTGACCCCATTATACTCACGGTCGTACCAGCCAGATATTTTCGTGGGAAAAGGTTTTTTTGTGGTGAGAACCCTAGATGTCCCTCAAGTACCCCTCTCTCCTGCCCCACCCTCCTTATAGTCTCCTCTCCGTTCTCAGATACAATGTTTATCGTGCATAAAATTTTCAACGCACATCAACTTCAGAAAAAAAAACCAAATCCTTTGTCATTTCTATGGTGAATGTGAAGATGCGACTAAATCACGTTCTGTTACAGAGGGTTTTAGATGACTGGCTTAAACAAGGCATGTACACTGACGCATATGTGCGTGCGTGCGTGCGTGCGTGCAAGTCGATCGAGTGAAATTTTTACAATGTTCAACCCTTTTCCAATTAGCCGGATGTCGTAACAGTTCCCATAATTTCCGCCGGTGACAGGGCAGTTAGCTCGTTGTCCACGACCCTGACGGAAAGCGGTGCGAGCAGAAAGCACGTCTGACCTCAGGGTTTTTGTTTTGTTTTGTTTTGTTTTTTTACTTTAAATCTGCACTGCACACAGTTCAGTTAACAGTTCATACCGTTCAAATAGTTTGGTTAATGCCAGTATAACGCATGCTGAATGTGTCCTTTGTGTGTTGGCATGTATTTGGAGCACGTAAGTTAACATTCATGATGCCACACAAGCGTACTCTCCCTTCAGCAGCCACTAACCTTCCCTGCTCCAACCCAGAAATCTTCTGTTTACGTTAGTTCCACCGATGCCGTATGTCTTCATTAAAGTAACCAACCCTGGAATATCTTTGCCCCTTAAAATAAAAATACAGCTGTGATTTTTTTCACTGGCGCCTAAACTGGCCGTGAGGCAATTTTGTGGACGATTAAAATGTCGTCTTGAGAGTTTCACAAGCTGAGGGTTAACATAAAATGGTGGCAGGATTTACAGACAAGGCAATCCGTGGTTAAGCCAGAGTGAGGATTCTTGCTTCCTTAAAAGAAAAAGTGTGGGGGGGGGGGAGGAAGCACATGTTCATGTTTATGTGGTTTACATCCCAGTGTGGTGGTGGGAGGAAGCACATGTTCATGTTTATGTGGTTTACATCCCAATTCGCAGATTCTGTCAAAAAATGTCTGGAGGGCAGACACCCACTGTCGGACATAGCGTCGTGGCGCCACCATGTCGAGCAGAATTTTGTAAGCTGACATCCATCACGAAGCCCATCGCGATACTTCACCTGCAAAGGGGCTCTGCCCCTATCTCACTCCCATTTTAATAGCCGCCCTGTGTAAGCAAACTTTGGCCAACACTTGTCAAGAAACCAGTTCCTTCCTGGCACCAGTTACCCAGGTATTTATTCTTATCGAATAAGACCGGCACTGTGCTGGTCATATCTGTTAAATGTCCAGGCTTACGAGTTTTCTGTGGAGAGAAGGACTAAAAAGCTTGTAGTCTACTTTAGGTTACAGTTGCCATGGGCGAACGGTGCATTATCTTCAGCCGCAAACGTTTGCTGTCCCTGGAAATGAGTTTTAGAGTCATTTGGACAAAAATATAAACTGATGTTTCAAAGAAAAACAGGAAGTACAGTTGTGTCTTAAATCGACAAAAAGCTATGTGCCAGCCAGCTCTCTCGTCTTATTCAATGCCTGATTTCACAGCTAAATTCACGTATGACTTCAATACCGTCCCAGCGGTATTAAAGCCTCATTCACACTGTGTGTGTGCAACTGTAGTTGAGAAATGAGCGTCCCCCACCGCCAGTCTTTTTAAGCACGTGTGATCAACCCCTCGTCTGCATTAAATGTACCGTTAGCGAGGCATCAGCTGTCTGTTATCTTCCCTCTCTCCTTCCTTATTCACTGGATCGTTCCTTCCATCCCTCGTTATCCCTCTTTATCCTTCCTGCCTTACTATCGAGCTCTGCCCTTTCCGTCAGGGGTCTGCTGTGTCAGTTTTTCTCGCTGATTCTTGATAGCTCCGTTACAGACCCACTCCTTCATTCGGGGAGCATATTTGACCTCTTCCTCACCCCACTTTTCCCACTTGGTAAACCAATATACACACACGCTTTAATCCTCCTTCTGGTCTTCACTTAGTAAACTGTCCCTTTCCTCCACCCATCCTTTACTCTGTGGGGTCAGCGACAGGGATTGAACCTTTTAAATAAAGTGTTCCTAATTGGTGAAAGGTTTTCTTTCGCAGCAATCCCAGCTCTCTCCGTTCCCTTGAACCGGTTTTATGGATCATCTTTACCAGTTTTGGGAAGACTAGCCATTTGACATTTAATATTTGTGCAAACTCAGAAGAAGCCATACGCAGGACCTGAACATGTGTCGTCTGTTAATGCTTCTTGTCCTGATGTCGCGTTAACGACATTTCCACGAACGTTGAAGGAAGTGTATCCAAATACGAACTCTCATTATCCCGAGAAAATTCGTGAAATGTTCGTTGATTTGAATTGTCTAGAACAACCAGTCGATTTGGGGATGTTTTTGATCGTCATTTGAAACTTTGTTTAGTATTTGACGAAGTGTATTAAGAAAAAAGAAAAGCCCATTAAAAATATTTGAATGTTTGGACACTGTTAGTAGGAATACAAGAGCAAATATTGTTAATACAACATGACTTGGCAGCAAGTGAGGAGCTGGGCCAAGTTACGTACTTTGTCTCGAGTGCGGAAAAGTCTACTCTTTGTTCCGGAACATAAAAGCACAAAGCAGCGCTCTATTCAGACCTCTGGAGTCTTGACCTTAAATGACCTTTCGCTGCAGTTTGTAGCCATTTGCAGACGACATCCACCCTAAGCAGGTCAGTACAGAACTATATTTTCCTGCCATCATTGTCTAGTATGTCCATCACACAACATTTCACCTTTGCCTAAAAATAATCCAGTGTCAAAGGTAAGGGTTGCGTACTATTGTTTACGATCTTTGCACCTATAGCACGTGAGGTGTCGCTATCGTCTTTGATGGAACCTGAAATAAGAAATAGAAGAAATAAAGGTCATGAAAGTAGTAGGGACTGTAAATCAAGTAACAAAGCTTACTGTACATAAGCCCCAGAGAGATAATTCAGTGCCAGTTGTTCGCCATCACGAGGCCAGTTTGTTTGGAGAAGATGCCTCCTGGACTTGCGTGGACCACTTCGCACATGCCCATTCGCTCCAGGACCGAAGCTTTCTCCGTCCTTCTGGCCTTCCCCCATCTCTGTGTTTCTCGCGTGAATTTACAGGGTGGCTAACAGTTTGAATGTGAGATTCTAGACCGTCAGAGTGCATGCGAGTGCACGTGTGTGTGAGGGAGTGTGAAGGATGAGCTGCGAGGGTAATCGTAACTTCTGTCCCATCCATAGCCCCTAATAAGCTCTGATATTTTAAAGACGAGTTTATGTATAACAAAACAAAATACGAGGCTTCGTACAACCAGTCCTAAAACCAACAAAGTGCGAGTTCCGTTAAGAAATGTTTCTCTTTAATAGACTTGGCTCCTTATCACATCAGTTATTATCTGTTAATGGAAGTACCCATGCTAAGTTCAGCGCCACTAAGTAATGTGAGATTCATAAGTCTCGCGATAAACTTTCCTACAAATTCTCCAGAAGCTCTTTAAACGACTGAATCCTTATTTCTGAAAGAAAGACCACACAGAATCTTAACATGCTAATACCTGTCCAAGACTTAATATACTAATATCTGTCCAAGAGTTTTTCACCAACAATACATTTGGATACCTCATTTCTTTATTATCATAGCAGGCCCAGACTTCTAGAATAAGAATTAATTAATCTCGAGCAACTAGCATGACACCATAGAATATTCTGGATTTAAACAAAAATTATGGTTGATCACAGAAATTTGGTTCTTGGCAGCGGGTCATTGGCCTTAGTTACTTTTCAAGGACGAAGTGTTGGGAAGGATATTAATAAGCAGGTTAATAGGGCGGTGCCTTTGTTGTCTAACGACCTTTTCTATCGTGCGTGGGCAAGAGACAGCCCCTTCCTCGCCCAGGGCAAGCCCACGCCCCCCACCTTTCCCAGCTGTCTGTCCCATCTCTGAAACACAAAAACACCTGACTGCGATTTATGACTCTCACGCCATCCCACCACGTGTCATCCCTGCAGTGGTACCTGATTCTGCAGACAATAAATTAATGTCCGGAGAGGTTGCTGCTGACTGTCTGAAGTGGGACGACAGGTCGGGACTTTGATTACTTTAAAGGAAACATGTACCTAACTTCAAAGAGCACAGAGCTATTACAAGATCGTCTGGTTAGAACTGGTTTTGAAGTAAGCGTTCTGTGCATGAAGAACGACATACAAGCAAGTTATATGCGGCCTGTCTTGAGTGGCAATATTGTGTGACAACTGCTTGGGAAGTACTTGAACGGGTTTTGTCCAGTTCGCCTCTCCTTCCTTGAACAATCCGACTTTCTTCGTGTACACACGTTCGTGACACGCGAAGTATCGCAGATCCGGAAACTTCAGTTTCAGTTTATTAACAGTAAGCCCTGCTTGGCCTTTTAGCCAATATAATACAGTAGCATATGTCTGGTACTGGTGTACAGAAAAAATTAAACCGATAAAAATAAACACACAAGTAGAAATAAATAAAATATTTTTAAAAGCTATAAAGTATTACTGGTAAAAGCAGTGCAGCAAATGCGCTTATTCTGCGCAAAACGTGACCGTTAACTTTATGCAGTCGTTGGCCTGGCCCTGTGTTCATACCAGACTATTAACCCCGTTACGGCGGGCCAACCGTCGCAGGCGACTGTAGTTGAGTCGCTTGGGTATGTCATGGTCATGAACATCTCATCGTCAACTCGGCTGACGTAATTTTTGTTCATCCATTTGCTGTAGACGTTGTAGTCTCGATAAATATGGCTGCATTTTAATCATTTCCAAGTGAAGTCGAACGTAGTTCGTCAGGGACAGGAATAATGATAGAGACCGATGCTCGGAGATCCTAACAGGCCACAATCGTGGGATAATTTACGCAAAAAAAGCTAGAATGACGCAAAGATTACCAGGCTAACCCTAGGTTCTTTTTTCTTTTTTATACAAAATCCATCAGATTTCAGGCTAGAAAGTCATTTTGACCCTGGGTTTTAAAGTTTTCCAGAAGCACCGAAGTCGCTGTGAATATGGATTTAAAGAGAAAAGGACCGGTCGCAGTAATCAGAGGTCTGGAATCGGCAATCATCAGTGTCTGGAAAGGAAAGTCGCGGGTTCAATATTCAGACGCTGGTTTTTGAAAACTGTACATTAGCTTATCAGCGGTTTACACTTTCTTTAAATGCTTCCATGTCGTCGCGTTTGCGTTACGATCGCATAACCTCGACAACTTTAACTCCAATAAAATGTGCGTATCTTCATTTGCGTAAACGCATGTTTCAGGACATTGTCACACTCTAGCTGGGTTTTTATTGTTTATCGAATTGCTCGCCCTGCGTTCGACCATCAGGTTTTTAAAAAAAACCCAATGACTGCCCTAGCTTGAATCCGTTCCTGCTGCACGTGGCGTGCCATGTGAATAAAATCGTTTCGGTTCGTTCTTCACGGTTTGGTTCTTCTGGCGCGCAGACGTAACCCGACCGCGCATCCAGTGTCCGTGTCAACTGTGTAAGCGAGAAGATGTCTAGGTTCTTAATGGTTGGACTTATGACGCCAGCTGGAGGTCAATGCACGAATGTTGACGACAAGGCATTCACCTAATTATTATTGTTATTATTATTATTAATGACAAATTATTCTTCTTGTTGTTGTTGTTAACGTCAAGTAAGCAAGGCTGTTTGATGATGTGATTACGAGCTCTGTGCTCGCAGCTGTCATAAACCTTCAGGTCTGTTCAGCGCCGGTTTACGTGTCCTCCCGCGCTGTTGGTGCTCTCGTTCCCCAGTCCAAAATTCCACAGTTCTTTGAGCTGCATTCTGGAATTGCGAGAGCTGAAGCTTTGACTTGTCAAAAGTCGTTGATTGTATTTTTACCGTCAGCCGAAAAAACCGGCAGATCACTGTTATAATATTGTTTCTGATCTTCAGTGCCTGTTTGTCTTTTCGAAAGGCACACTAACAGCGAAATACACATTTCCTGTGCGAGCTGTACTGTAATTACAGATTCGCTGTACGCGATACTCTTATGTGGTTCTCCAGACTCGAGGGGAAAAAGAAGGCCTGTTGGAAATGCCACAGGTAATCCAGGCAATGTTTCAGTGTAAAGGTCAACAATCCAGCAGTTTCTAATACACCAACGTGCCGAAGCTTTGCCGCCGGGGGCCTTAAAGAGAGCAGACAGTTGAGGGGAATTCTAATCGAGGTCACTCATGTATTTTGCAGGAACTATATTGCTGGTCCTGACCGAAACAAGTCAAAACCGAACGAAACAAGTTAGGGTTATTTAGTGTATTTGATCCCAGCGTCGAGTGCAACTGAACAGAAAAAGTGAACTTTGAAAAAATAATCCTCCAGCTGATCTTAAAAACTTTCAAAGCAGAAAACATATCAGATCTGGCCAAACAGAAGTCTTTAAATGGTGGCGAAATCTGGTCCCTCACCCCCACCCCCCCCCATCCACACCAGCAAGTCCCAAACTTGATAATCATGTAAGTCGGGGGGAGGGGGTCAAGAGGTCGGCAGAACGTGTTTTTGTTACTCGGTTTGTGGTCTAGCTCGCATGTATCCAGTTTTTGTTTATTTTCCCGATATCGGTACAGCACTTTTCATCAACACGGGGAAGACGTGGGTTGGAATTCTTGCTCTGGGTCTCTGGGATTCATACTTTCTCAGCCTTTGGCACCTTTCTCGAGGGCTGGCCTTTGGGGGTTTTCTAAGGGTACTCCGGCCAAATTCCTCCCTCTCATTGTCTCCCTTCCACACACCCACATGCCCATGCAAGCCTGCATGCACATTCACGCGCGCACGCGCTTCGTCACGCTGAGGTTCCCCAGTCAAAATTTAGCCTTGGTTGCTGATCCCACTAAACAATATACAACCACCCAACATTGTCTTGTATATTCTCAAACAACACTGAACCAGATTTGTTTTGTTTTTATTTGGGGTTTTTTTTTGGGGGGGGGGGTCACTGTGTAAGCAACTGCAGTCAGTCTCTCTCTCCTTCCGACGCGCCTTTGAAAGGCTTTCATTTCACTAGAAACCTAATTCAAACAGAACGGATTTGTTAACGGCATTGCATTTCGCTTTTTCCGTGAATGTTAACATGATGCAGGCATATAAAGTTTCAACCTCTCAAAATGCCGTCTTTCAACGTGTCGTACTTTCACAGTCCTCCGATGATTGTTTTTTTTTAACACCAGATGACTGATTCATGGTTACGACAATAGAACCGATTAAAATTCAGCGATGTCGCAACTCGCATCCTCTCTCCTCGTGCATTGTGTGATGT
The DNA here is from genome assembly GCA_004794575.1 of Lanistes nyassanus. Taxonomy (NCBI): domain Eukaryota; kingdom Metazoa; phylum Mollusca; class Gastropoda; order Architaenioglossa; family Ampullariidae; genus Lanistes; species Lanistes nyassanus. The sequence goes on from SMGT01006187.1 coordinate 91,812, forward strand.
AAGTACTGAATTGTATCATCCAGACGGACACATACCAAAAAAGACTGAACTATGGTAACAGTATTTTACATCCTGAAATTTCAAACAGGAATTTTACAGTAATACAGTGGGTAGGCTGGTAGGTAGGTTGCTTGAGATGTTTGAACAAACATCTCAGCTAGCAAAATTTGGACGACTTAACAGAATTTTTTCGTTATCCTATTATAAAGTCCCTTCCTTTTATTACAGTTCGTCTGCTGTCACCCAAATGTCCTGTCATAATTGTACAACTTACATATGCTACAACTTCGCTTTTGTGGTTGTTGTTTAACCCATTGAATACCTTCATTCCACCAACAAACCAAGTGGTCCTCACCCACTGTGTACTCCTTCCATGAGGGGCTGGCATAAGGTTAATGTCCTACGGTCCCGCTTCAATTCAAAGTGTTTTAACCCCTCCCCAACCCACTACCTACAACCTTACCCTCTTTAATCTTCACCACCTTGACTCTTTCTACTATTTCATCGTCACTTGCAGCATCTATTCTTTCGGTCCTCACCTGCACTGACGATTAACACCTTAGGATCAAAGCCAGAAATGAAACGTGAGTTAGGCACTGACAACAGTTTACAGGTCATCAATTAAGGGTTCTGTCCCCACCCCACCGGATTCTACGCCCTTACTGCGTCAGTGGGAATGCAGTGAAGGTTTAGACTTAGTCAAAATTCCGGGCACTAGTTCCGGAGTTGTGAGAATAGTTATCCGACTCTCCGGGAGTTTTAGTGCGCATGCCCTCTTTATGTGTATGTACTTCTTTCAAGTTTCTCCGCGATTTATTTACTGAGTTTTAATTGCTAAGACAGTGATCTGCAAAGTCTGATCGATCCATTTGCCCGTTTTGCTCTTTGTCCTTAAATACACCGAAATACTTGTTTTCTCTTGAAATCCTTGCATTTCAGTACACTGTTATTTGCTGATAATCTTAAATTTTAAAATTGAAGTGTTTTAGTTGGCTGTGGTAATAAAGGTTTAAAAGCATGATTTTACTTAATTTTCCCTTATTTATGTTTTCGTTGCCTATTTCACACACGCAAAGGCTCTCACACATGAGCAGTGAAGCCCTCCGGATACCGGAAAACTATTCTCACAACACCGGCGTCCAGCTAAGGGGGCGGTGGTGATTATTTAATCATCCCCCACCCCCTCTTTCCTGTTTACACGTCAAGATGAACGTAAAATGCACGGGGCAGCCGCTGTTATGAAGGAAGTGCAGATACGAACGCTCATCAGGTAGTGGTTTTGCACGACAGAGAGAGAGGGGGGGTCCGATTGCTAAACTACGGAGAGAGTGGGGCCCTGTTGCTAAACTATGCACCGAGTGATTCACCAACCCGATGGCTATTGTACGATGGTCGATGCAGGTCAGTTCAACATTCGCAGGATTGTCACAGACGCAGACAATGTTCGTCTCCCAAAATAAGTGGCCACTCCGATATTCGAACCCACAACCTTCCATACCCACGTCAATGCCCGAAGGAAACGGGAAGCGCAAAGTCACGTGCTAAGAAGCTAAGTAGGCTAACAATTTGATGCATGAGTGAAGCATGATCTGCGAAGTTCTGGCATGTGAAGAGAATTCAAGGCTGTGGCGAGAGTAGGTGAAGAGAAAGAGAGCCGATGTCACCATTATGGGGGACTCACCGGGTTGTGTCCCTTTACGTAAGTCTTTTTTACGCAGATTAAGCTGCGATCCTTGTTAGAGATTTAACGCCTTCGGAGCACTTTAGTTCTCGCTTCTGTCTGCGTACTGCACACCGATACTACGCTGCCCACGCTTCTGCAGGAAAATGTTCTTAATGACCATCACCTCACCGTGATCCGGACCGGTTTAACAACGATTGTCTGTATGTCCCGACGGACCTGAGCTCGTGTGACAAAGGAAAGAAAGGAGAAAAAGTTCCCCGTTTTAGACTCAGTCTTTGTGAAAGGCAGAGCTCGTGAGATATACGGCATTTATAGCATTTTTTTAAAAAAGGTCGAGTACTTAGATGTCACGTTATACACTAACCGCCCCTTGATGCATTAAAAAATCGAACACTGATAGCCGCTTATGGCGTTAGCAAGTCAATGTGCCCCCTTGAAATTCCGCTAGCGACGCACTTCTTGCACTCTACTCTCGTAATCTTTGAACTTTGAGGGCCTTCTCTTACATCATATTACGTAGTAAGCATATGTCAATCCCAATGCTCTCTGTGTATAATCCAATGCGCAAAAAAAGATCCCTGTGAATATCCGTCATTGTAATGCAGTTTTAATATGATTTAAATCTACTTTTTCGGCTGTCTGATTTTGGTAGTTAAACTTCGTACCTAGAATTCGCATATATTTTGTTTGGAGTCAGTTTTTTAAAAACAAAGAATGTTTCATCGAAATTAATGTCGTAAGATGGATTCATTCTGCTTATTAAAAAAATTGCCGTAGCCATGAAAAAAAGCTGTCCTCTAGAAACCTTTGAAGAAAACTTTAAGTATAAGAACGCTTCGCAGTTAAAAAAGCGTAGTTCTTGAAGAGGAAAATCTTTGCCTTCGAACCTATTTCATCCAAAAGCACTTGCTCACATATGTTATGTCCGTGATTTTCATTGCCAGATTTAGGTCTGCTGCAGCTGGGGCAAATTCTAGATTGACTCGGGGCATGTCACTTGAATGCCTGTTGTGTGGCAGGAGGCACTGTATTTCCAAGGTGTCGTCATGTCACCGTGGACAGTAAATATTTTAAGTCTTTTTTCATATGCTGTCACACGTCCGTAACGTGAGTGTTTTCCTGTGTTGCCGATGAGATGAAAACCTTTCATTTGAAGACCTCACGGGGTTAACATACAATATTTGCTCAAGTCACTGCTAACAAAACATCCCCCCCCCCCCTATGTAGGTGTGAAACGAATTTGTCTTTATTCGCGTCCCCCAGCTAGACCTGCAGTGGATTTCAATGACTTTCAGTGCCTTTAAATCGTTTTCGGGGGACATAGCATGGCGGTGTGTACAAGAGGGTAATGGAGGGAAGGAAGAGGGGGTAGCAACGGCTATTATATGTAACGTGTTAACGGAAAAACAATGTCGTGAGTGAAATTATGGATTATACAATCTTTCTGCCATTCTAAGACTACCCTCTTTTAGTATAACTGTAGTTGTTGCTTCATCTAACACAATAAGTGCATGATTGACCCCGAACAGTCGCCGCCATCTTAGCTTAAGCTATGACATTGTGTGACCGGGTCAGCTGGCAGGGCCAGACGGTTCCCCGATATCACCAGTGCAATAGATCAGCCAGAATCTGTCCGGGATCGACCCACGCACGCGCGCGTACCTCGAGCTTGAATTTGTTTGAAACGAAGTCTAGACAGCCAAAACATAGTCACTTTCGGACAACAGTCCTATTTTGTATAACTGCATTACGCTGATGAAAAGATAGTAGCAATGCAGCGCAAATTGCTTGCCGTTTTATTTTTAAGCCGTCAGCAGCGAAGGCTTTATCATGTCGGGGAAGCAGGGCGAAGAATACAAGAACTGGGGGAAGGGAGAGGTCAGAGGAAGGACGTGTCACTACCACGGGATCTGAACCAACAACCCTGTGTGTCGGAAACAAGGACGCGTTACCACTTGCTACGGACCTAATTGTTTTGTTGTTGTTGTTGTTTTTAATGCAGCCACAGCTGATCTAAACATCTATCAGTCCAACTGTGCAGATGTACACAATGTGACAGTGTAGGGGAAAAAAGTTTCTTTGATTACCTTCGTCCTGGTTGTTAAAACGTCCAAAAGTTTTGCACTGTGGCATGGTCGTCTGCTCGATTGCCTGCTCGCTAAACCGCTCCTGGTCAACGTACCAACTTTCGGGTTGTTTCATCTGCTCCAGATACGTGCACATAAACATGGCGGCCTCCTATGTGACTAAAGCTGGACTGCTAAAATTATTTTGTTTGTCACAGGAGCCACCAGCTGTCACAGGAAAGGTTTTGATAAACAAAAAATGTGTAGCCCTACTTGGTTTTTTTTTCTCTTTACTGTCCAGTAGCTGTCTGGACCAGCACAGAGTTTTCAGCTGGCTTTCTGTCGCACGTGCGAAATTATCAAGAGTCGGTGACCTTAGTATCTATTTCCAGTTTTAATAGTGGTCGTTATTAGGTCTTGCACTACTAACGAAGTAATCCAACCAGCCATCAGGAAAAAGACAAAAAGGGTAGAACCCTTGGTGCGGGGGGTGGCAATAACCTCCCTACCGTTCTCACCTCACTCCTGGACCAGCTACTGGGACATACCCCTTCACTGTTTGCTCAACGCACACTGACGTTTATGCGCAGTGCAAACTGTAGACCGAGAAGCTGTTAACGAACAAATTAAATTTACAACAATGTTTTCAAGTGTCTCGTGACAACTATCCAAATGCCGTCGTATTTTTTAAAAAAATTTTAAAGCAGGAACCTAATTACTTACCCAGGGAGAGAGTCGATTTATTTATCTATTCATTTTTTTGTGTTCCTCTTTAATACCTCTGAACTTTTTCTGATCTGGTCCTGTCCTCTTCGTTTCAACTGAACAATTTTTTTCCGGAAACTGTATTTGGGTTTTCGTGACGTTTCATTCAACCGTCCTTCCTGCAGATTTCAAATACATCTCTGGTAGTTAGCAACGGAATTTTCTGTACGGCAGTTTTGTGGTCGATCAGTTTAATCAGCATTTTAAGTCGGTTTAGTTAGAGGCATCAGTATGATACAGCTTAAAGTCAGATTGAATGAAGTTGTCAGTAGGACACATCTTAAACAGTGTAGAGGGATTGGGTTTAATGTTTGGCAGATCTGTAAGTGATTATTTACAGTACTAAATGCGGACAGAGGTGCAAACAGATTTAATTAACTTATCTACAAGATCAGAGATATTCCTAAGCACTTTTATACCGGGTATAATTCTCCAGCGTGTTCTGCGTTCATAAACGTCAGGAGCCATGGGATCACCCGTTGATTCCTTTGGTATTTGCTCTAGAGTACGTTTACAAATGTTACACAAAACTAACGGAATGAAACCCCGAGAACACTGCGTATAAAAATCTCCTTTAACCCAAACACGTAAATTGCAACGAACATTGGTATCCATTTAGTTCGTCCCAGGGCATCTTAATTAAATACCGCCTTGGATTTCTTGTCTGCTGTCTCGTAAGATATGCTGGGGGTGCGTTGAGTCAGCTTACTGCTCCGGAGGTAGCCGTTATACACTTTATGTTTGAAACTTTATGTGACATTTTGATGGAAACACCGTTTGGTCTTTCCGTTCTTGTCGGAATCGGGTTTCTTAGCGAGTGGCGTGACCTTTCTTTCACTTCTTTTTTCTTCTTTCATTCCTTACTTCCTGACAATCGTTTATTAGTTTTGTTTCTTTCATTTATTTTCTTTCTATTTTCTTCTTTCATTCGTTTGGTTTTTTATTTTCTTTTTCCTTTTCTTTTTTCTACCTTTGTTTGTCTTTCCTTTTCGTCCATCTTAAACCTTTCTTTCGTTTCCTTTCTTTAAAAGGATACATAATTAGTATGATTAAAGCTGGAATAGTAATAATAAAATAATAAAGGAGACTTATATAGCGCGGCATCACGACAGAACGGCCACTCCGCGTGTTACAACAAGCGATAAAACAATTTTTTTGAAAAATAAACATTAACGCTAGTCAATAATCGAAAAGGTAAAAACAATAGGATAAAAAGCAAACATTACACTAAGCAACATTACGCTAAAACCCCATTACAATTTTATACTTGCAGCATTACATTAAACCACAGAGGGTAACTCAAGTTACTCCATAGTAACTCAAAAAACTATTTATAGAGACGGGATGCTAGGCCTGAATGTTTTCAGCCATGCATCGTTTGTAAAACCTCGACGAGGGGACGATTCTATGTGGTCTGTAGTCCTGTATAAGGACCACTCTACATATTCTGGATGGCTGCCCTATCAGCACCATACCTAATGAGCAATGGTGCTAATTATAGCATGTCCCATCCATCTCTGATCCGTGCCTGCAGGTGATGGGATGGCATGGTGCTGGCTGTTGTTGCTACTAAGCCCATATGTCGTGCAATCTGTCAACAGGGAGTGTGCTAGGGAATCATCATCTGTGATGTGGAGGCAAACTTCCACCTTGCCGGGGAGAAAAACAAAGTCCCAGGTTGTGACTGACCCGGCGATGCACGAACATCAGACGTTTACCTTGGCTCGTGCAATTTACATTCGCGGGATCACGCATGCGCAGAACGCCCTCAGGTGAAACACGTAATGCGCGTGAAGAAAGGAACAGGACGAATACGCTCTCTGGAAGAGCGCGTGCAGAGATCACTGTGCGGAAATGTACGTTTACACAAAGAGCAACTGCACGTGTATCATGTAAATGACGGGAATTGTGAATAAATTGTGTTGCCTCAAGTGTCTAGAAGCACATTTTCTCGCAGTGGATGTTCCAGCTGCGGAGTTTGCATACCTTTTCAATCGTGGACAAACTTCAGCAGATGCGAGCGAGTGTGTGCTTAAATATTTACATACCTAGACATAGACACTTCCGCTCAACGTGATCCAAAGGTGCACACTTTTGTACAAAGATGTGCGCACACAAGCACACACGCGGGTGCGCGCGTACATACGAAATTGGTAGGAGCAAGAAGGAAGGGTGGAGAGAGAGAGAGTGTGAGAGAGAGAGCAAAGGGTGGTGAGCAGACTCCACGGGGGGGGGGGG
>SMGT01006187.1:98580-119140 GCA_004794575.1 Lanistes nyassanus
GGGGGGGGGGGGGGGGTTGTGTCTTGAAATACTTTTTCCGTCACGATTCCACTCCGTCTGCAACTGCACCACCTGTCCAAACTTTATGTACCCTCAATTTATCTCACCTTCCCTCTTACACCCCCGTACCCTTCTTGGAAAAACAATTTTTCCTACCCTCCCAGCTGATCCAGATGGTGCTAACACACAGTATTTCGGAAGCTCACAGAAGGGGCCTTTTTAAGCCTGAACTACGTGCAGATCAACACGTACAGCTGGGAGAGGGGGGGTGGTCACCTCGCCAACTCTCGCGGCCTCTAGCGAGATGAGATGACTGAACGGATCGGCCTTCGCGACTTCCAGCTTCTCATGGGAGACAACCCGACGGTACAGGCGATAAGCAGAGTTGCGCAAACAGAAGCTATCACCCCATGCTGGGAGAGTTCAACTCCATTAATGTTCTACAAGCCCGGTGAAGAATCCTTACCATTGTCATAACTTTCTTATTAGATTACGGACGTTCCACGAGGTGCCCCGCTGAGACAGAATGTCAGCCTGCTGGGGTCGGAAAATTAATTCTGTAGGCGAGCATTTAGGATTGAAGGAGCTGTCAGACGGGAGAGCACTCTATGTGGCCCCTGCCGACAGCAGGAAACGTTTCTAGCGAACTGGGGCACGTTGCAGATGTCCACAGAGTGCATCTGGCCCCAAGCAGAAAGGATCCATTTACTAGTGTTCTTCTGAGTTCTTCCCTTAATCGTTTTCAGCATCTTGACATAACTCTTGCTTTGCTGCCGTTCCTTGTGCAGAAATGTTAACACATGACGTGCACAAGTCTGGGATCTCGGGGACAAAAGGTACTTGGTGGTGGATAAGTGACTAAGTCCAAACCACCACAAGCTGTTTTTCCCACACATCATCCTCGTCCGGGTTTTGCTGCACATAACACGCTGGCTAGAATCAAAATCTTTTTAACGACGAGCGGGATTATACGCGAGAAACGTTCGTTAGTAACAAACGGGCACGAAAATTAGCCTACGTAGATTCTTACGACTTGGCAACGTGTGTCATCTGGAACACACAAGCTGCTAATAATCTGCTAACATATGATCAGTACCTTGAAATATGGGGAAGGGATGTCATTTGAATTTTTATAAAAATTTGAGGTCCACGCGTGCGCTGGAAATTAATGTATATACATGTACGCACAAACATTCATTGCACAGCGCGTCAGAAAAATCGGAAAGTACTGGGGGGGGGGGTGCTGTGACCAGTATTGTGGATATCCACAGTTAATCACTTTAATTACGAACTTCCGTAACTGTAATCGTTTCCACTACCACTGACTCCACCACAACAACTGTCAACAGTGATTTAGTGTACACACAGATCCTTTTGTTAAGTTTTGCCCGCTTCTGCAACTGGCTCTGGGGTCGCTATGGCTTGGGGTGCAACGTGCTGATCTGATCTGACATTTTCCCTGTTTGTTTTCGTTGCAGAAGACTCTATGGCTTTTTACCATTATGCTGCACGCTATGTGCACGTGCACGTGGGTGTGCGCGTGCGTGAATGTGTAAGATGCTATTGTTTGTATGCACTTGTATGCATTGTTTGTATGACCCGAGTGCGTTGCGTTTGTGTTTGCGTTCATGAGTCAGTACATGCGTGTTTGCGCAGGTACAAGAATGCGGGATGATGTGTGTGGTAGTGGGGGTGAGTGTGTGGGCTGTGGGTGTGGATGTGGGTGTGGTGTGTGTGTGTGTGTGTGTGTGTGTGTGTGTGTGTTGGTGAGTGTGTATGTATGAATGTGTGGGGACGTGCTAGTAGACCTGTGACTAAGGGTGGGTGAGGTAGTGAGTCAACGAGTCGGATGACAAGGATTTTTCTTAAAATGCGAGAAGCTGTCTGTAACAGCGTACAGAAGAAGCTGCTGTTGTCGAAGCGCTTCCTTCTCGCTAGCCTTGTGTTCGTTTGCGTCGCAAAACACCCACGATGTTTTTGCTTATTTACTGACTTCCATACCCAAACAGGCAAGCACAACGCCACCACAACATTGTCACAATGTTGTAAAGATCGTTAAAATACGTGGGGCTTTTTCTTTTTCCTTTTGTTTTTGTTTTTCCTTATTAAATTTGCCCTGCCCGTGAATGTCAGTTTCAAAACAACTGTAAGTCATTCATCGTAGGTATGCTTCTCTAGAAATTAAGGACATGTTTTTCTGATGGGAAGTGCCACTTCACTTACAATTACCCTTAGCTATAAATTCGGATTTCTTTCACGTCATTCTGTTATGTATTAACACCCCATACTCGGGAACTGTCCGGGAACTTCTAACGTCAGTTTTATGATTATAGCGCAATCAGAGGGAGAGCAAAAGTGTGTAAAGAACTCTCAGAAAGACAGATAGCAAGGAACGCCGTACCCTCGAGTTGTCTTGTAGGACTTTTGACTGCTTTTTATTACACTTCGTGCTGCATGCTTACTTCAGCAATATTTTCTGTCCTGCACCATGACAGGTTTGTTTTTCACCCGTTTGTCAGCGTCCTTGACTTGTACATTGTGCATCAGTGTTTGTGTATTATCATTATACCATGCAGGAGGAAGTGCAGAGGGAAACAGCTAGAGTCACAAGTGTGCCAAGATCGAGTGCATGTTGAAGCCTGACTGCCACGATAACCAAACAACGTGTTTCTTTAGAATGAAACCATACAATATGAGGCTGCTACAGATACGTGTGTTTACGCGATCCATGGGTTGCCAAGTTATGTTAATACACATAGCAGGTATCCGACAAATTGAAGAATGCTCAGCAAGAGGGGAGGTTAGTTAACAGAATGGGACTGACTGACGGAGGGAGGGGGTATGCAGGCAGACAGTGTTGATAGATATGCTTATAGATATAAGAACTGACGAAAAGGACAAAGTTCTAACGTTACCCCTCTACTAAAACCTGCTTCGATTTCGCCTTCTCTGTATTAAAGACAGACAGGCTCAGGCAGTTATGGACTTCCTCGGCTTGGACGTTGGGCTGGGAAAAAGGTTGGTTCTGTCCTTCAAGTCCTAATGTCGGTAGTACGGGCCGTTCGTCCGGTCCATTTTGGGTGTAACTGTACGTCATGTAACGCCCATTCAGCCCAGCCCGAGAGTATAAATGTTTGTCCCGTCCGTAGAAGTTAAGTGAGTGAATCAACAAAGCGAGAATTTATTTATCTTGATGTGAAGATAAGTGATATCTTACCTTTTTTTCTTTCTTTCTCACAGGTGCTGTATGGACTTACGGGGGCACTCACGGTGAGTTCAAATGTGCCGAAGGAAGACGGCCAAAAAAGTCTGTCTGTCGATTTGGTGTTAATGCAAAGTTTTTCTTCTGTTTGAGAAAGGCGTCTTTTAACCTGACAGGCGCTCCACATTCAGAAAATGAAGGTGCTTTCATTTCAATGTCTTTGGGGCCGCTCGCACCTTCTCACGATCCGCTGGGTCCCTGCAGGTTCTTCGATACAAGGGAGACAGTTTCCCTTCCTGCCGCTTTATATCACAGGCTGTAGCAGTGGTGTTGCACCGTTCCTTGTGTTGGGAAAGACAATTTATGTGTGCGTGCAAGTGTGAAGTTACGTTTGTGTGTGACTGTGTGTGTGTGTGTTTGTGTGTGCGTGTGAGTGTGAGTGTGTGAGTGTGCGTGCGTGTGTGTGTACGTGTGTGCGAGTGTGCGAATGCGTGCGTGTGTGTGTGTGTGTGTTGTCAGATAACGGAAGACCCACAGTCTAACAATGACCCAGAGATTAAGCAACCCAGCAGGAGGGCTGAAAATCTAAAACTGTCGGCGATTGTAGACTATTTTAGACTATCGGCCGACATCGTCTTGCGTGCAGGAAAAAGAACTGTGCTATGTCGTGGTGTGGTGTGGTGTGGTGTGGTGTGGTGTGGTGTGGTGTGGTGTGGTGTGGTGTGGTGTGGTGATGTGATGATGTGATGATGTGATGATGTGATGATGTGATGATGTGATGATGTGATGATGTGATGATGTGATGATGTGATGATGTGACGGTGTGACGGTGTGATGGTGTGATGGTGTGATGATGTGATGATGTGATGATGTGATGATGTGATGATGTGACAGTGTGATGGTGTGGTGATGTGTGGTCCTGTTTTGTCAAAAAGAGAGAATTCAACAAACAATTAAAAGCCCAGGGAGGTACTTTATACTACCTGTGAGATTCCCCGGCCTTTCTTGTCTACACGTCTGACTGTGCTAGCTGTCTCTCCGATTTCAGGGGTACATCACTGGGCAGACGACTTCACCACCTGCCAAGGAGTCCGCCAGTCGCCGATCGATCTGGACAGCCAGCTGGCTAGTCACGACGAGGCTCTGACGGCCTTCCACTTCGAGGGCTTCGAGTCTGTCGACCTGATCTGGAACCTCGTCAACAACGGACACACAGGTAGCAACAGCAACAGACCGACACGGGACGCGGCAGGGCTTTTGATCACGTAACGCAGGGTGACAGACGGAACGAACAGATAATTACAGATAATGGTTAATGATAATGGAATTTCCACATTCACTAGTATTAGGATTTTCTAGAAGTGCCTGTGATGGCAGTAGTACGTCTTTCTTTCCTTCCTTTCTTTCCTTCCTTTCCTTTGCTCGCTTCCTTTCCTTTCCTTTCCTTCCTTCCCTTCCTTCCTTTCTTTCGTTTCTTCTTTTTCTTCCTTCCTTCTTTTCCTTCCTTCCTGTCCTTCCTTTCTGTCCTTCCTTCCCTTGGCTTCTTTTCCTTTCTTCCTTCTTTCCTTCCTTCTTTTCCTTCCTTCCTTTCCTTCCTTCTTTTTCTCCCTTCTTTTTCTCCCTTTCTTTCTTTTTCTCCCTTTCCTTTCTTTCTTTCCTAATTCCTTCAGCTCTCCATCTCTTTTTCCCCTTACTTCCTTCCTTAACTGTATCGTCCCATGTGACTGAAAGCTCCATGTTTAGCACCTTGACCAGGAACTGTGTGACAAAGAAACTGTTTGTATTACGTTTACTGTCTCTTAAGTAAAACAAGGAAAGAAGAAATAGCAGCTTACACTGATCAAGTTTAGCACGAGTGGGGCATATTCCCCTGTGCTATTACAATGTGTTCTAGAAAGGTAGGACAGAGTTACTTTTCTTTTACTCTTCCTTCAGCTGGCGTTTCCTTCTGTTATTTTTCGTACTGCAGTACAAGTGAACTTCGCCAAAGGAAATGCGATAGTCAGCGGAGGGGGCCTGCCTGGCACTTACAGAGTGGCCCAGCTCCACTTCCACTGGGGGTCGGACGACACGCAAGGGTCTGAACACACCGTCGACGGCGATGCTTACCCGATGGAAGTAAGTCACTGTGACGTAACGAGGGCATGTACGTCACTGATGAGCGGAAATGAAGTGAACTTTACACAACAGCATGACATGAATTGAAGCTGCTTCGAGTTCCCTAGGCTATCGACTTTCTGGAAGTCGAATTGTTTCACCTTTTGTAATATGTCAAAGTTCAGGGGCTTGTTGTGTGGGAAGAAGGGTTTCCTTTGACTGTGAACATTTTGCTGTAGCGTGGAATCCATTAAACACTTAAAACTTACGACAGGACATGTAATCCTGAGTAGACGCCTCAGCTCGGATACACGGGTCCGGGACGTTAAGGCGGAACAGGGGATGCTGCACAACACAAAAACATTGACGAGCGAAACAAAACTTTCGTGTTGCCGTGAGACATCTGTTACAGAGCCTGCAGGGCTACTGTTTATGTATATACTTGACGCCCAGGAAAAGTGCCTGAAGCAACAACTGAAAGTTTGAATTCAACGTGTTTAAATTAAGGCTTGGTCATAAGAGTAACATATTTTGCAGCTGTGTCAAAGCAAGGTTCTGCAACAGGCACTCTGCTGCAACTGTGTCGTCAACAAATGCACTCTACCATGACACAAGAGGAGCTTGTTGCAAACACAGTTGTAGACGATGACAGAAGATATCTACTATGAAGGGAACGTTGCTTTAAGTACAGGTGTATTTTTAGATCTGCAGTCACAAAGTATGGACGAAACGTTTAAACAGATTTTTTTAAAGAGGTCAATTCAAAATTCAGCACTTATGTCTATTACGATAAAAAAAAATCAATTCAGTACAGGACACAGAAGTCACGTTTCTCTTACCTGTAGAGGTGTTCGTTACTGCCAGCCACAGAACTCGAAAAATAAATAGAACTCTAATCTTGCAACAACGAGGAAACAGACAGCAACTGATTGCCCAAACCGTTTGTTGTAAATCAGGTCGCGTAAACTCTATAGTATCAATGGGCCTTAATGTCTGCTATCAAGGACAGATGAGCGGATGCAAACGCTAATGCAGGCCAATTCTCCGATCGATTCAATTTCACGGTACATCAAACCCCAACCTGTATGTGACACAACCACATGACGTATATTAATCTTCTTAAGATGTGTTATTGGGACTGTAGAGCTGCCAAACCTATTTTGCGTTCTCTTAGGCTCGTGTCCAATATCCTGACAAAAATAACGTAAAAAAGAAGTAAGTCAAGGTGATTCATTACACACTGCCTTGCTCCTTCGGTCCTTCCAGTAATAAGTAAATCACTAGGTCGCTTAAGGACAGCGAACACAAAGGGTCAAAAGTCGAGGTCGTCATGCGAAACGACAGAAACGTTCTATGCATGCAGTTGTCGCCCCCGTATTTAGTGAAGTTGCATTTTCCGCCTGTAGGCAGGCACTGGGCAGTCGAGACTGCTAGCAGAGCAGAGACAGAAGCATTTTTGACGCTTGGCCATCGTCAATTGGGATCTCCACTTTTGACCAGTGCGCCGCCTTTTATCAGCGGAATGGGTCTGGCTCCAGAACCTCTCCTTGTTGCGGCTGTATGCCCGTAATAGAAGGATGAGGAAAGTAGATATTAATGGGGAAGCATCATCGTACCCTCTCCCCACACCCAAATTCACAAGCACGCATGCGCGACCCATGGTTTGTGGAGTATGATTTCTGTCCCGTCTCGCTTACGAAACAGTGTTATAAGCTGTTCGCCTCTGTGGTGCCGCACCTTAAAAGGCTGCATCTCCCTGGTCATAGTTTCGAAGTGAACTGGCCTTCAGACCATTATTTATGTAGGGGGGGGGGGAGATGATGAAACAACCTACCCAAAGGTGACTTGATATTCTTTGTCATTATGGTTGCCTCTTACTGCTGTCATATCGTGTGAAAACCATTCGGTGTTCACGCTGGTTCTGGTCTGTGTTCTGTCTGGAAGTGTCTACTTTGCTTAACATTTTGCAGTTGCATATCGTGACGTACAAAACAGACTACGGAAATGTGAGCTCGGCCCTCAACCACGGGGACGGCCTGGCTGTGCTGGGCTTTTTCTTTGAGGTAACAGTTTCTAAACGTCTTAACAATGTTCGTGAGCAGTGATTACAATAGCCACCGATTTCTTTACTGCAAGCTAAGGCTATACACGGGTTGGCAAGAAAAAAAGAAAGAGTTTAGCTTCACCTACGAATGTTTGAATCCCTTACAGTGCCTCAGGTTCGTGTAAGCAGATGAGACTTAGAAGTGCTACGGTACACGGGGCTGGTTTTGTACTTCAAGAAAAAAGCACTGACTGACCCGTAGTTGACCTAGAGGGTCATCCAGCCGCTAACCCACATGAATACAAGCCCTGGGCTGGTATTCGTGTCCAGCCGCTAGCCCACATGAATACAAGCCCTGGGCTGGTATTCGTGTCCAGCCGCTAACCCACATGAATACACGCCCTGGGCTGGTATTCGTGTCCAGCCGCTAACCCACCTGAATACAAGCCTTGGGCTGGTATTCGTGTCCAGCCGCTAACCCACATGAATACAAGCCCTGGGCGTCTACATCTCTCTCCATTATCTCCCTCGCTTGTGTGTTGCTCTCTCACGCTCGCGCAAGCACGGACTATTCTCCGTCTTATGTAAGGCAGTCCATGGATGTATGTGCATGTCGCTCTATGCGGAGGAACGTGTGTATGTGTATTTGTATTGTATATGTATGTACGTGAAAGTTTTATGGTTGTGTGTGAATATGTATTCCTTTGTGTGCTTGTATAATGTGCGCGTTTTCTGAGCGTATATAATGTGGACGTATTGTGTGCGCATATAATCTGGGCGTTTTGTGTGCGTGTCAAGGACTACTATAATCAAGGACGTGCACACCTGAATTTCTGACTTTGCTAGCGAAGGCCATTCATTTTCTTCTTAACCGAGACTTTTTTTAAACAAAGGTCATCACACATGTGATCATAGGTGTTGTATTAAATGTCATAAAAGTAAATTTCAAAACAAAATGGGTATTTAACACGTAGACTGTGGAATTTCCAGTGTAAGACAGGAGTTACCTCTCTTCCGTAATTGTTTCATGGTAAGAGAGGCAACTCGTGTCTTGTCTCTTATCACCAGCATGTAACAGGTGATTGCCTAAATAATAATAATATGGAAAGAGTCTCTCATGATAGTCTACTTTTAACTGTATAAAACAAAAATACCTTACCAACACAGCCGATATGAATTAATCTGACAGACGAGCTTTTTGGATTGAAGTCTGAAGAAGTACTACATTCTTTTGGTGGTCCTTTTCCAGATTGTGAAGTCCACTTAAAAGTACATTTGCCAAATGTTTAAGTAGTTTATCACATGGTGGGCCAATGTCATAAAATTGCTGCATGGTGGACAAAATCACAACAAGTCTCTGGTGACAACATGCTCGGTGCTTTGCTTTTTTGACAAAACTCAGTCCATATCTTACAAGATCATATGTACACTCATGAGGGACCTTAAGTGAGCCCCGAGATATTTCCTCTATAAAATCCTTGACTTCACTTGTCACCAAAGGCTCCTCATCATCAAACTTGATCTGATGTTCACATTTACGCTCCAGCCATCCAGCCACATAGGCAGCACTACTCTCTTCATTGGTGGTCAGAGTGACATTTTCTATGCTACTTTCTATAGAAGCAGCATCAACAGTGCTCACAGGGCCAAAACAGATGTGTTTCTTTTCCTCCTTTTGAAATTCCAGTGACTCAAGATATGATGCAGCATGTCTGGCTAAGCGTTTCTTACATGCTGTAAGAACATCACTAGATGTCATGAAGGCATTTGCCCCCTTGGACTGTCGATACACTGAAAATTTACCTTCAATCCTATCACTTTGAATTTCTCGCAATAAAACATAGTCAAATCCTGCCTTTGTCACTAAGTGATTACAAACAGAAACAAGTCCACGCATTGTTTGAACCAACGCCTTCTTGGTATCATGAGTGACACACTCTTGTCGACTACCACCATGACCTGAATCTGCAGCTTCAAACTGATGAAGAAACTTTGTGAGATTAGTTGATTGCTGGTCTTGCAAACTTTGATGCGGATCATTCATGCGCACATCTTGTCCCTTAGCAGACACATTGACCATATTCCACCAGTCTAACACATTTTGAATGAAGCTAGCAGTTTCATGGTTCCCTTGTAACTTGAGTCCAGCCACCACTTTGTCACAGAATACTCTGAGAACATGCTGAACATTCTGAAGTTGAAGTTTAGAAGGACAGATTGCTGCTTGATTGAGAGGAGAAGTCTTTAAAATACTGTTTTTCTCAGCTTCATACAGCTTTTTCACGTCTGAGAATGATCCAACAGACTGTTTGTCCAGCGTCAATCTCTGGCACTTTTCAGTAATCCAATTGTTGCGGATACACTTCAATAGGTGCACGGTGTCAAATAAAAGATACCAGACACGCGTCTCATCCAAAGGATGGGTGGCTGTTGAAGAGCATTCAGTTGGTTGAGAGAAAAGCTTGCAGAATTTCTGATTCACTTTGTGGTTGTCAGTGATGGATCCCAAGACGATGATGGATCAACAACAACAAAATTTTCACGTTGAGGCAAAACATCCAACCATTTCTTTCTTTCCAACTCCTCTCTGGGCACTTTAAACACACGACACTTATTAGCATCATTATAATTTCCTTTGCAATTCACTACACCACATTTGTTAGGCATGATGATACAAAACAAGCTACAAAACTTTGAGAACAAAGCACTGAGTGACTGAGAAATTCGTATCGAACACGCAAGGGAACTGTACCTTCTTCCGGTTCTAAACTTACGCCTTCACTTATTATGGGTCAAAATAAAGAAATTTTATTGGATATCACATCCTTATTTGTTATTGAATAAACTAAATATGACATAAATAATTGTTAAAATAAACTATATTTGTAGCAAGTAATGAAATTGCATTAAATTATTTTACTCTATATCACTGCGCCGAGACAACGTGACATGGTGCTAAAAATAGACTGCTTGGCACTGAGCCAGCCGGTGTCGCTGGCTCAGAAACTGGCCTTCGCTAGCGAAGCCTGAAAATTAGCGGTGCACGTCCTTCATTATAGTAGTCCTTGGTGCGTGTATATCTGTGTGCATGCGTATACGTGTATGAGAGTGAGAGAGGGGGAGAGCGTAAGTGACTGTCAGAAAGTTGGACGAATTTCACATGTTCAGTTTGTGTGTATTTTTACATGTTTCAGCAGAAACCTTCACAGTTTTTGTTACAAAAAGTAGAATCCAATGGAAGTTGAAATCCACAGTTTCTGCTACAGTAATTTAAGAAGATAAATGGAAGTTCAGTAGAATCTTACACAGTTACTAGTACACAAATTTAAGTAGACAAATGAAAGTTCGGTAGAAATCTACACAAATTCTGCTACAAACTTATAAAATAAATAACGGGTGTACTCACCACATCTATCTAGACAGAATTTCATTGATAATGAAAAACAGTCCACTCTATAGTCATTCGTGAATGTACGTTAACTCACTGAGCTTAGGCCCCGACAATTAGTACCGAGAGCAGGGATATGGAAGAATCCATAAGGGGAGGGGGACCTGGATAGGTCTTCAGAGGCCAAAGATTATTTCCTGAAATTCAACGTTGTGCACACTCCATTTCGCCATCTCCCGTACATGAAATCCGCTTCCCTCCAGTATAGCCACCGTATTGCAGTCTGGCGGTTCTTTCAGTGCACCGTCCCTCTAAACTTACCTCCCTACCTACCATTTGGAAGAAGATCTCCAAAACTAAAATTTCTGTTCCTGAATTTCAGGCACCAGGGCTGGTTTGCACGACATTTCGCATCTGCATTTTCAGTCACAACAGTGGTCGTAAGGTCCATTCGCTGTGTGTAGTTTACGTACACCTTTACGTATGGGAGGAGATACGAACAATCCAGCAAGCCAGCCTATGATTTTTTTTTCGAAAAAAAGTGCAACAAATGAAGCAGGGGATAAGCAGCGACAGGTCGTGAGGTCGGTCGTCAGTTTAGGAAGAGAGTGATGTGCATATGTAAATGGCGACTAACGCTTGTGAATAAAGTGGGGGACAATTGAATTTTACGAAGAAAAGCGGATTGCATTGAATGAGGAGGTTGTTCTTAGATTTGCTTTACAATGGCGCGGCAGCTGACTTATTTTGGTGAAGGATAGAATTATATATTCTATTCCCTGCCAATCTTTTCCCCTTCTGCCAGGTTTCTCCAATCCAAGCAAGGGAAGAATAGAAGTGAATTGTTCCTAATAAGATTCTTGTAAAAACAGGCATAGCGTAGCGATCTCCTGTGCATTACCTCTTCTGTCACCTACCGTGAATGGTTTCTCGTCTTAGATATGACTTTTCTGTCCTGGAAAAAGCAAGCCAGGGATTTAAAAATGAGACCTGAGCTACAGGTGTGGAAAGGCGGGGGTGGGGGAATAAGAGGGGGTTAGTGGTGTCCCTGTGATGAGGTCATGACCATCTATATTCAGCGGACTGTCATGCATCCTGGGTTTTTTGTTCAGGTCAGCAGCACGAGGAATGGCATTTTTGACAGTATTGTGAATGCCCTGCCGAAAGTCAGCACTTTAACAGGTGACCATGTCACACATCAATATTATTGTTTGTCTGTGGGTCTGCCCGTCTGTTTGTTAGTCCGTCCCCCTCGGTCTGTTGGTGAGACCGACTGTTACAACTACAGAGATTGTATTACATCACAAACGCTGCAAACATTTCAACATTTTTCTTGCATTGAACTGAACGCCATGCTGGAGGGGCTTTTGATGAACTTTAATTTCGTCAGTAACATTTCGTTCTATCGAAGCTGGAACTCGGAACGAAAGCGAGGCCGGAGAATGTCGCCATCTTTTCGACCACAGTTATCTCCCTTTGCAAAGCAGATGCACTTAAACATTTGAATTATTAATTACTGCAAGGCAAAACACTTTCGGTTAAGCTTTTCTTAGCCGGGTGAATGTGCGCGTCAGTTTGCTGGATGCGAGTTCAAACAAAAATCTGATCTTGTCTACACTCATTACCACATTTACATCTGTTATCTTGTCTACACCTATCACCAAATTCACATCTGTTATCTTGCCCCTTGTAGATGAAAGCAGTCCCATAGAATCTTTCAACTTGCTGGATCTGATGTCCGACACAGAAGACTACTACAGGTATATGGGGGGTCTCACGACACCCCCCTGCAGCGAGGTGGTCGTCTGGACTGTCTTCAGAGAGCCCATCAAAGTTACTGCTGAACAGGTCAGACCTTTCTTTGCCGGAGCAATCAAGTTCGAGTGTTGTATGAAGCGAAAGTCTGATATAAATGTGTCTTCTTCCAGTTAGCAATCAAGTTCGAGTGTTGTATGAAGCGAAAGTCTGATATAAATGTGTCTTCTTCCAGTTAGCAATCAAGTTCGAGTGTTGTATGAAGCGAAAGTCTGATATAAATGTGTCTTCTTCCAGTTAAACCACTCTTGAATGGAGTGTCAGTCGGATCCAGTCAAAGTTCTGCTTAATCGAGCAGATCAAGAGCCTTGCGCATGAACTAAAACTATCGAAAGGGTATCAGGGGGTGCCGTTACCTGTTCGAACTATTCCTTCTTTTTGTTTCTATTCATTTATTCATTCCATCTTTCTTTCTTCGTTGTTCATTCATTTCTGATCTCCATCCTTTTTTCCTCCTTCATTCATTAGTTCGCTTGTTCGTTCGTTCGTTCGTTTGTTCGTTCACTACTTTATTCACTCATTCATTCCTGTTTCCAGATAGCTGCATTTAGAAACGTCGCCTCATCTGAAGCACCCTCTATGGCAAACAACTACCGCCCTCCTCAGAATCTGAGTGGAAGAAAAATCACAACCAGCTTTAAGCCGGAAAGCTCCTCTACCTGCACGCTATTAGCCTCTGTGTCATTTGTTTTGTCCATGGTCGCTGTGGCCTTGACAGTCCGCTAAAAATGGTCTGACCACTGGGAGATCTTGGACTTCCTGGTCATGTTCAGTGTCTTATAATTTTCAAATCAAACCAAGGCAACCTTTGATTCTGTGAAAAGAAATAATAGCATTACAAGACAAACTGACAAATTTTCTCTTTCCCCCAATATTTCTCTTTCTTCCCCCCACCTCTCTCTCTCTCTCTATCTATCTCTATCTCTCTCAGTGCGCGTGTGCATGAATATTTGTAATTTATGACAGCTGCCTGAAAGTTGAACGTTGCAGTAAAATATTTAAATAGTTGTAGCGTATGGAAGTTACTGCTTACGATTGTGACATTCACATCTTAGAATCCCAGTTTTTCACATCATTCGGATGTCTTCAATGCCTGGCAAAATGTAAATTGGTGACATGTTTTCTCCAAGTAAATTTCAGTCATGAAACAAGTTCGAGACCCTGATAGAAAGTATATGAAAATAATTATTGAGTGTAAGTAGAAAATTCTTTGAAAGAATCGCGAAAGAAATTGCTGCATAACATTTCGTAGCTGGCAACGGGCTTCCATGAAAGACTTGCTCATGGCAGGAAATTGCTTGAGACGTTCTGTTTGATTATCTGTCTTTATCTTCGAACAAAAGTGTGTACCACTTGTGTTATTACCATACAAAATAGAGAAACAGTGATCAAGCAGATCTTTATATCGACAAATTATTAGCAGCTATATCTTTTTTAAAGAAAAATTGCAATAAGCCACTATTATTTTGTAATGAATCATTAGTTCTTAAATACTGATTATAAATAGAGTCTATAGCCACTTTGAAGTTGTCACGATCATCTTTGCAAAGGCTGATTCTCAGAAGAGTATTCCACACATTTTGTGCAATATTCGGTAATACTGATTTCCCTCTTAATTTTCACTTTAATCGAATCGGTTGCAACATTTTTCCTGTACCTACCACAAAATCTAAAACCACCACCAGCACACACACACACACACACCCCCACACACACACACACCAACCACAAAGTAGTAGGATCTTCGCATGAAAAATAGATCATTAGCGCTGTACAAAAGCTAAAGAAAATGCGTTTTGCTGAGAAAAATGTCGAGTTCCTCGTGTAACCCCCGTATTACACATTACAGAGCTGTAACTATAAAAGGGACCATTTAAAAATTAATTACCTTTACGGTCTGTCGTTAGTGTCTCTCCTTCCCTCCGTTTAATTATCTCTACATCTTCCTCTCTCTCTCTTTTTTTTCTTCCCTGTTCAACGATCGCACAACACCCCAAAACGCTTCCATGCAGTTACAGGATTCATTTCTCGTTCTTCTGGGTTTACTGAAACCGCCAGTCCTCGCGACGTCCACAGGGAAAATGCGCCTCACTACTTCTATTATGACGGAAAGTGCAGATACGAACGATTAGGCAAGAAAGCCCAGGCCTCTTTCTAGTTCTAATGGACTTCCTGTGAGACTTCTCGCCTCGTTCTGACATTTCAAACCCTTTTGCTGATTCCGATAACATCTCGTGAATCCCTACGGAGAGCTTGAGAGGAATTCGTTCTTCTCTGAACGTGGGTTTCTTTCTTATTTTGAGACTATTCAGCATGGGAAAGAAAAAAAGGTTTCTGAAGTAACTGTAAATAAGGAAAATACATTTGAGTAAATGTTATACTTTGTTCAAATAAACTGGAATTTTCAAAAAAACTGGGTTTTTTTTAACTTAAAGAGAATGCGACGAAATGTCGTCATAATAAACGTTTGATTGTTGTAATACAATTATTTTATATATGCATTTTATTACATAATTAAAAATGATGAAGCCAGTTAAGGAGCACATATTTATAATTTAATATAGTCTACCACAATGTTCCACTTGGGTGTCGTAAGACGAACGTGTGGGCGTATGTTCCAGTTTCCCGGCGTGATGTTTCGTAGACAATATTACATTTGGGTGAGGTAAAAAAAAAATGCTTTCCTTGCCGACGTGATCTTGCAGACGAAGGAAGCGTGGTGAGTGTTCGAATGCTGAGCACGTGCGTGTTCTTGGGCAAGGTGAATGTGCAGGTGTTTCAGATGACAATGGCTCTTGAGAAAATGCCCAGACCCAGTACGCCTTACGGCGGTTTCACACAGCTCGGCAATGGCGAACGAAAGTATTAGAAAATAACTAATCAGAATTTTTTCGGGACGAAAAAAAAATTAGCTCTGGAAAAGAAAACAAATGGGTTAAAAATTTAAATGTCTAATTCTATTCATTTTGATGAGAAACTTGGAGGAAAAGGAGTAAACACGGCTTCGAGGCAACTCAGCAATGACCTGAAATTGTGAACACTACAGAAGTCAAAATTTAAATTCATGTCAGGCTTCAGCCTAACCGCTCCCCACCCCCTAGCCTTCTCCCCCTCACCCCACAAAAAAAGAAAACCGACTTCCATTATCTACTGAATTGAGTGGATCAATACGGCTAATCAAAATATTACACATTAAACGGACGAATGCATATTCCGTTGAGTCATAGAGATGCGGACAGAATAAGAAAAGGTCATGCATTTTATTCATATTATTCATCCGTCGGAAGCTAAGATTGGTGTCGTCTGCGGGATCTAAAACACCTATACGCGCACGCACGCACGCACGCACGCACACACGCACGTACACAAGGAGGCACGAGCTGACAGAGATGGGGAATGGAATGAGCTGAGAGAAGTTTGGTAAAAAGGAAAAAAAATTGTTCTCTACGCCTGCAGCTTCTTTGAAACGACAGGTTCCGACATTTCACAAAGGGTCTGAGTACAACTCAGACCATCTTGCGCTCACTGAACGTGAAACGGCGAGCGGGACTAATTCACCTCTATAGCCATATAAAATCAGTCTGTATTACATTATTGAGTTCTGTGGTTATATACGATGCACGGTGTATAATACAATTCGCTCTGTGTATGGTTGCATGGTGAACTTCGAACGCATCATGCATGTCTTTGTCATACAGACGATATCGTGACTGTTGCTAGAAAATGAATTTTATGCATCGAACACACGCATGATATAGTTGCAGAATAAAAATTAAATAGGATTTATGTGTATCACATAAGTGCTACGCAAAATTTCCCTCTTGGCGCCCCATTGTCTGCAGTCCTCATTATGGAAACAGAGTTAACATGCTCCAGACGCCTGTTTTTAACGCTCCAAAGTTGCCTCCCTTCTCTCCATCCTTTGTCCTTAGCTTTCTTCCTTTCTTCTTGACATAGATAACTTGTCTGATCATAATGTGATTAAATGCTCAAGAAACTAAAATGAGAACACTGTCATAAGAAAGAACAGTAAGGCACTAATGATGGCATAGCACCACCCAGAAGCTCTTGAGCTGACACTCGTTGAATCCTCATAGTCGAATGGTGTGAGACAAGCATAATCTTGATCTAAATCTTCATCTGAATCCCGTCTTTCTATAGAGCTCACCGCTGTGTTCTATAGCGTGGTTGATGTGCAAAAGGAGACTTGAATTAAACAAGCGCGGCGTAATGAGGAATAATTCGCCACTAATGAGACCAGAAAATCAGGCAGCATTGTTTGAGCCGCTGTCATTTCGCAGTGTGACCCGACTGGGGAAAATGTGGGTGATAGCATGCACAGCAGGCTGTCGCACAGACGGTTGTTCGTCCTGCGATGGCGCATCCTTTCACGACAGAGGGGGGTACTGGGACTCGATGGGGTGGGACGGGAGATCGTGTGCCAAAGGCAAACACATCTGTGAATATCTACATACACACGCACACGCGCGCGCACACACACATATACACGCACACAGAAGTCATCTGGGGGTAGCATCATCATTATCACAAGGACAGCATAAGCAGGAAAGGTACGGAACGTTTTTGCTGTGGACATCAGCATATATACACCGTCTTCGAAATCTGACGCAGCGATTGGCAATTTGAATAGTGTTAATGCATGCGTGTGGAGCGGCTAACATTCGGGTCCTCACGCCACCCTACCCCTACGCCGCACATTTCTATATTTGATACTGCTGTATCGTCCTTTGTGTCGGAGTTGATGGTAATCGAATATCTCAGCCTCTGACCTTTCAACAACATGTGGGGTTTTGAGAAAGAGGGGGCGTTTACTTAATACCTGTCTGCTCTCCCTCCCCGAACTGGTAGGGGACAGATAGACTTTTTTCTGGTTAACTGTGGACTGCACAAGAAACAGGAAGTTATAAACCATTAACACCCAATGAAAACGTGAAAGTTTTTCTTATCAAAATCATGTGATTTTAAGTACTGTGAGATGTAATGGGGAGGGAAATGTTCCTTTCACTCCGTCTCATCGTCAGGTGCTTCGGAAAAGATCACCTGACACAAAGTTTTGTCTCTTGTATCGGTGTCAGCTGTAGCAATTAAACGACCGTGGTCACCATTGGCCTCGGGGAGAATTAGAAAAAAAAACAATTCTCTCTATATATATACAGAAACAAAACTCTACATATTTACAATAAAGCAAGAATAAATGCCGACAGCCACCGTGGTCCTAGCACCGTAGCTGGTTTGCGGTCCAGAAAAACAGCCGCTCCCATGGCTTTCAACCATCGTTGCAAATAACAACACTGTAAACAGAGCGTAGTATTATATTTTTCGCTTTATCTTTGTCTATTATTAGTCCTGAAACAAATTGTAAAAATAAATCTATTAGCAGCTCATACTGATAGTTTGTAATTCATAATCTAGATTTTTCTGTTTTAGGCAGAAGATCAAGTCAAGTGTTTGTGATGTGAGATCAACTCCGATATCGTTTAGTACATTGGCTGGCTCTCACACATACACGCACCACATAAAGATATGACAGGCAGTTTTCAAGCTATAATATTTATTCTAACATTAAACACTGTGTCCTTTTAGTCTTGATCTTATCTTAATATGTCACAACAGCTGACGAACTGTGAACTGTTTTTGTATATTTGTGGTGCTTAGTTAACCCTGATAAGATGAATTGTTATCGCTTCATTTTAAACCCTCTCTCTCTCTATGTGTGCACTAAACGTTCTATACTGATAGCAGCAGGAAAGCGGGACATCAGACAAACAAACAGAAGGACGGACGGACGGACGGACGGACGGACGACGGACGGACAAACGGACGGACGACGGACGGACAAACGGACGGACGGACGGACGGAAAAGGTAGACCAAATAGACACATATGCATGCATCTACATGGTTCTTCCCTCTTTAAACACAGA
Organism: Lanistes nyassanus; assembly: GCA_004794575.1. Taxonomy (NCBI): domain Eukaryota; kingdom Metazoa; phylum Mollusca; class Gastropoda; order Architaenioglossa; family Ampullariidae; genus Lanistes; species Lanistes nyassanus. The sequence goes on from SMGT01006187.1 coordinate 117,071, forward strand.
TCGCCCCCCCCCCCACACACACACACAATATCACGCACACACATTGCACACGCATACCCACGCACACGCACGCACACATACCCATACACACATACACAAACACGCACACATGCACACCCTCACACGCACACACACACACACGCGCGCGCACGCACATACACACGTGCACGCGCACAGAGAGATAGAGAGGTTTTAAATGTCCGTCCATACAAACAACAGTTTTAAGGTTAGGTTATTGGACAAAAAAAGTGGATGGAATCAGTTTCTGAAACAATACTTTTCATGAGTGTCAAGCATATTCCAGACATAACACGTAACACTGAAGATACATTCCATTTTCACCACCCGTTCCAACATCTCCCTCCACGACAGGGTGCAATCCATAATCGTTATCTAACACAAATACATCTAGGAACACTTGACAAAAGATTAGAGAACGTCTACGGCATTTCATTTTCACATCCGACCTAAGCAGCTTAAATCTCGCGAGAGACTGGAATCTCGTGGATAGCGACGCGTGATCGCCCTGGGTCACCAAGGATATTTACTGCAGACGCGGCTAGAGTTCAGTGACAGGACAGTTCAAATGCCGCCTACTGTATATTACACACACCTCAGGTCTGCGGGTGCAGGTTTACATAAAATAAAACCCTATCCTTTATAAACCTTCACCTACCTGAGCGCTTTATATGCAATTACAGAACGGTCTGTCAGAGCCCTTTGCAGTAAAATCTTCTCTGCCGTTAAAAGAAATTCGAGAAGGTTGGATCACTTGTGGCAGACTTTCATCACACCAAGTCTCTCCCTACTGCAAATGACTATTGTTCGAAAATATATGTACACGTATTACAGTGGTTAGCTGTGACATCATCAAAAGACAGTTGGTCTGGAATGCAGGAGAGAGATGGGCGGAAAGAATGTGTGAGGAAAATGAAGGACGGACATGAAAGGGAGGGAAGTGTCCAGACGAAGGACAGATAGTACATTTGGAAGTTCTTCCGGTCAGTACACATTCTGACCTTTCTGTTGCCCACTCTGGCTGTTGGCTCGCTGGCTTCCGCTGAGTGGAGCTGTGTATACACCAAGGTGACCTCAGGTTTCGTCGGTTACAGTGCGTAAGGCAATCGCCCAACGACCACCTTTCAATCAGTGTCTATTGTGTCTGATTACTCCTCTCTCTCTCGTTCTCTCTCTCGAGTTCTCGGGGGTGGGGGGTGAACTGTGCTCGCTGGTTGTACGGACGTATTTTTGATCGTCTTCAAATTTTCTGCGTAATTAAGATTTACTACACTAATCAGCCTCGTCCTTGTGACCAAACTACGCCAAAGGACTATGCCTAGTGAAAGCACAACTTTCAGGTCAGTGTGTGGCCGCTTTATTTATATATTCTGGAGATATATGTGTGAACGCGCTCGGGGCAACATGGCTGCCTACTGCAAGGCAAGGACCCTGCGCTGCCGCTGTGTGCTATTGGCAGTCCTCTTTGCCAGTTTGCTGTTGTGTGCAGGGGACATAGAGCCCCACCCTGGTCCTGAAACCCAAGGAACTCCCACAGTTGCTGGTGATGACAATGCAGGTGATATACGGTCGATGCTATCGACTTTGATTGAGCAACAGCAGGCTGGCTGTGCTTTCTAATGGCCGAGCTAAGCTACGCGAGAAGGAGATAAAGGTGGCGGGCGACTTGACAACACGACAGCAACAGACTATAAAAGAATATCGTACTAAAGGACTTCATGCCTATTACCTGGGGGACAGACTGATTGTGGCTGGACCAGTGCAGCGTCGTACAGCAGATGGTCGACATAACAACAATGGACTGCCCCCCGCAACACAAGGGACCATGACGCGATGTGCCGCAGTGCTACCGGGCAACACCCATAGCCAAGGAGACAGCGTCAACAGCCGCAACACGCAAGCTGTGACGTCACCGACAGAGCTAGAGAACACAGCAGTGACCACGACAGTGACGTTTGCTCATCGAGTGCTCGGAATTCCCCTCGTGAGGGTGATGTCCCCACGCAGCCAGGGGAGGATCCCTCTGCCGGCCAGTCGGCGATAAGAAGTTTC
>SMGT01006188.1:0-15995 GCA_004794575.1 Lanistes nyassanus
CCACAGGTAAGTCATCATTTTGGGGGGGGGGGGTGGTGTAAATTTTGTTCAGAATTCATGTACTGAGAATGCTTGCTGCTTTGATTTCCAGGTTTCAGCGTTTGAAATCGAGGTCTTATCTTTATTGAAAAATCTAGACCAAAAAGCGACTTTGCTTAGGCTGGTAGTGTACATTTTGTATTCAGCTGATTTTTAGATTTCTGATTTAGAATGCAAAGCTGGATGTAGACAGGTAGTTTGAATGATGGCTTGTCATTCTGTTCCTGGTCTGATGGCGTTAAAACAGCACGACAAAACTTCAGCATGTGTGAAAAAGCACGACTGGCAAAATCAAGCAAAGAAAAAATTGTAAAAAAAGAGAATAGAAACAAAGCTGTTCAGTGAGTTCTTGTTTATGATCGTCTGCATATGACAGAACTTCAGCATGTGTCATCACTTTAGTTATATTCCTGTCATGCGTGAAATGTCCTGGCAGCTGGGTCACTTTATCAGAGAGAATTTTTGAAGGTTAACTCAATCTAATCACGCATCCTACAATGCGCGACTTCGCTGCAGTCACTGCATTTTGGGGTGATTTGTTGCGATTTTACCGATTTTTGAAAAATTGTTATAAAAAAAACTATGAAAGTTAGAAACATACTTTGAACGTTATTGGAAAGATAAATTTAAGTGGAAAAAAGGATTTTCCTACATGAAATCCGTCTGTTGCTGACGGTGTGTGGAAGACTGTGTTGAATTACGTAACCAAAGTGTATGTGTTTATTGACACCAAACACTCGATCGCGTATTACAGCCGTCTGCAGCACTTGTGATCCACACAAATGTAATCCATACAAATTTCTCCTCGTTCCCCTCTTCACTAAGATTAGTGAGGATCATTTTTTGTCTTCGGACGATAAATTTTCGAACATTTGTGACCAGACATTTGAAAATGGTGGCCGGTCATTTTTGCCCTCTCATGAGGTAGCACATTGTGAAGAGCACAGAACTCTGAAAACCTGTCTAGTTTGTGGTCTAAGGGAAGGAACTCTGTAGAGAAATGATTCTAGAATAGGAAAACATGAGTGACATCCCTTTCCATTGAATGACTTTCGTGTTTTTAGTCGGCACAAAATAGTGAGCATAGCGCCGAAATCCAAGCGCAATGATAATGCTGCGGACATACACCGGCTGCCACTTTTCCAGTGCAGTGATGCCCTTGGGCTAAAAGAAGGTTAAAAAAAAGGGGTCACCATCTGAAGCCAAAATTGTAGTTCCTAAAAGTTTGTGATTATCATTTTGGTGTGTGTGTGTGCACATGGAGGGACACGTGTGTATTATACACTTAACAAAAAGGTACTGAGCCAAGCTACATTGAACAACCACCTCCTCTCACGCCTTTCTCCTCCCTTGCTACTGCTAGGCAATTGGCTACTACTGCAGAGGAGGGTCGTGATCTGATTGGCCACACGTATGAACTCCTTTGCTAGCTGTCTTTTAATGTGAGCTCTGTCCTGTTCTTGCATTTCGTCTGAAGCTGTACAACCTCAAAGTGCCTTTTTTTGTGTGTTTTACTGTTCCTGTCTCTCTCTCTGTTTGTGTTGTCCTGATGAAGGGGGAATGCCCTGCAATTTGATTGTGTTGTTCAGTGTAGCTTGGCTCAGTATCCTTTTGTTAACTTAGGTTTATTTCCAAGCGGCCATCACATGTTCCTTTTTATTACATACTTGTGACCTTTGCATAGGACTGGGTTCCCCTCATTGAGACCGACATCCAGCGACAGAAGACCCAGCGTCCCCAGGGTCCTCTGAGTGATGCCTACCTTCAAGGCATGCCCCCCAAGCGTCGTCGGGTGAGTGCAACTGGTCATGGTTGTAGTATGGCATGTACTAAAGAAGGTTCTTATCATAACCCACTATTGCTACATGCTCGTTGAAGTTTCATCGACACCTGTCCAATGTAACCAGTGGGATTGCAACCTTGTGTAGATGTCATGTCAAACATGACTAACCATATCGACCTCAGAAACTTTTTAATGTAATCCCTATATGGTGCAGACTAAAAGGTGGGAGACCTTCAAACCTTCAAACCCTTTTTCAGATTGCCAGCAATAGTTGTCATGTAAATATATTTACCAGGTCCTTTTGTCAAGATTGTGTGATACTTGTGTGATAGTTAAGTTATTATGTAAATTTCTATCTTCTTGTTTTTAATTTGGGTGGTTTGGGTTGGGATTTTTTTTTTGGTGGTGGGTGGGTACTGGTCTGCAGCTCATGACCTGTGATCGACCCACAAACCTTTCAAACATGGCGGACTACTTGCCGACAGCAGTAAAGAGTGCAGCAACTCAGGCTGGTGTGGAGCCAGTGAGCAGCATGGAAAACCTTGGGGCAGAGGCCTCAGATGCAGAAGAACTGCAAAATCTGCTGGAAGATGAGGTGCAGAGGTCACTGGCAAACAGGCTGGCTAACGATGATGATTATAGTGCTGACAGGTAAGGCTTGTTTGCCCAGCTTTTCTGCCCTTTGTTTGTTTCTCTGGCCTCAGGTTATGTGCACAACATGCCCACACCCTCACACTTAAGCAGAGAGAGAAGCCACCACCTCTGTTGCACTCGTCAGCATGCTGAAAACCTAAAGTCGGTGATCAAAATGTGGCTTTGCTGAACTCGTGGTCTATGAAAACTTTTCTTTGTCAGTTAATGGACAGCATGCTGGTCAAGGAAGATATTGGGTTTTTTTCTGTTTTGTGCGTGACAAAATGTTTAGAGTTTTCGTAAATGTATTGTTCATTTAGTTTTGGTTACTTGTTTACAGATGCTTAACATCCTTATGACTTGCATACACAGGTAGCATTTTCATGTCCCTCCCTTCATCCTACCATTGCTACAAGTGGGCTCTTGTGCTTCTGTTGCAGGTTTCCAAATGCACAGCAGTATTTCAACTCGAAGCCCAAACCATCATGATCCTCCATGCATGTTGTCTAGTTTCGCTAATGGTACAACAGCAGTGTTAAGAAGAGACAGTCCTGCGCACACACATTTGAAATTTCTAGTGCCACCTTGAGACTTAATTTTGTATATATCGCCAGCAAACGTCTGTATATATGTATTGCCAATAAACATCCAAGGTGGTTGGTTTCAGGAAAGGTGTCATTTATTTTCACACTGAGTCACTTTCTTGCCCTCTTCCAATTGCTGGACATTCAAACTTAAAAAAAAACCCCAAGGATGTTACTGTAATTTTAGATCCTTGTTTGCAGTTTAAAGAGATGTATTTTAATTCAGAAGTATAACGACTGTCATTCTGCATGAGATGAGGGAGATGGAAAATTAAATGCAGTCGCCTTCTGGCGGATTCTCAAGACGTGGCAATCCTTGGTTCATCTTCAAGCATGGGTAGTAAATCAAAACCAAAAGGCATTTTGATGTTTCCTGGTGCACTTCACAGCACTGCTTAGTCTAACACAAGTCAAATTTTCTTCTCCATGCACTTTGTCGCTACCAAAATTCCTTACTGGCAGGGTGTTGTATTCGGTATATCTCCTAGTGTTGTGAGAAAACAATTTTCTTGACCTATGAGAAATTCGATGCGCTCTTGCATATTTGTGTTGTGCTGTTGGACTACACCTTGTCAGGGTTTGAGTCTTGTCCGAACTGCTTGAACAGGACGGCTGGCAGGACATGCCAACACTCAACATGCAGTTGTTCAAAACAAGGGTGAGGGCTAGCTAACTTTAACATTTTCATTTCTTTCTTCAGAAATCAAGATCTACTATTGATCCGTGTTCTGGTGTGCCCTTATGCATTCTTTGAGTGAATGTTTTGTAGTCGGGGAATATTTGGCACTTTGTCTTACCTTGCATTAATGTCTATCCTCCTGCAGTTAATTGCTGGAGAAAGGGAGCAACCTTTGATGTCAGCATTCATGAGTTGTGTGTGTGGTAGGATGTGGACACTGCTAGCACCCTAGCACACCCTGGTTTTAACCATTTTAGACGACACCATTGATGTGTTGCAAGCGAAATCCTTCCTTCAGGAGAAATTTCATGCAAGTGGCTAAACACAGTTGCTGACATTTTGCTGGTTTGTGTACATGCACAGGCAAAAACATGCATATGCAAATGTGCACAGCCACAGAGGTGCGCCTTCCCCTTTTGACAGAAAGTGTCGGCCTCTTGGAAGCCTAAAAGGGTTTCTTGGAGAGGCGGTGCTTGCCTTTTTGTTATATCGATATTGTAATACTTTCAGACGTAAGTCAAATGCATTAATTATAGGGCTCTGAAAAATCAGGTGAAGTGTAAACTTTCAACTGCCATGATGCTGAAGTATTTGGAAGAATTTGGGGTGAGCGAAAGGGAGAGAACTGATCTGGCTTGATTCAAAACTGCCTTCCTTTCTTTTCTTGTCTTTCTTTCGTGGATGGAGCAGATTAAATCCATTTTTGTTGTTATCTGCATGACCATAGCTGGCCAAAGAATTTTTTTCCATAATTTTCTTTACATGAACCTATAGCTTGAGTCTTGCTGCATTGTCTGCGAAGATCACTGGTAACTTTGGGATAAAGTAGGAGGAACCTGCTGTAGAGCCGGGTAAAGCATTCATGTATTTCTCGTGGGAGTTTTCCCGATAACGAATTTAAATTCTGTTCTAAGAACAATTTTAATTCCTGGAGAATCATCCTAGGCTTATTAATCCCCAACTCCCATCCTCCCAAAAAGAATGTAAGCCTGCAAGAGATAGATCATGGTCATGGCTTTTCTCTTTGTAAATCACAGTTTATGAGCTGCTTTTACACCCATTGAAGGATGTTAAAGCAGAAGTACATTATTTCTGTGGCAAAAATGTGATTTTTATGTTAGTTGGCACACCCTTTCAGTAATCTAGGTTGGATTAGTACCAAGAAGTCAATTACAGCTTAAATCATACGTTGATGGCTGGTGTATGTGAACTTATTTATATCTGCACTCGTCCACACACCCAGTCTATGCGAAAAGATGGAAAAAAATGAATATCTTGATGTTGGTTGACTTGACTATCGTGGCAAGCTTTAGTTGACTTTTTTTTTTAAATAAAAAAATTACTTTTAACTGGAATATGTTAAATACCTGAGGATGCAACTTGAATCTTGCAAAATCAAGGTGATTGTCAGGTAAACAGATTCTAGTGAGACTGCTTAGTAAAGTGTGATTGCTGGAATTGATATTGCTTTTTTTAAAAAGTCTTTTAAAAAATTTTCAGTTTAAATTCTTTGCTACACAGCCTCCAGTATTTAAAATTATAACCATTCAGATTGGTTATGTTTGTTTGCATAGACTGGATAATGTTAGAGGGTCCCAATAGCTCCTGTCAGTTAATTCAGTTTGTGAACAGGGCTGCATGCTGTGAAGTTGCACACTTCCTTGATGGTGAATGTAGAGTTTGAACACCAGACGGCAGCTGTGTTACCATAGTATGTAACATCTGAACCCAAAGAACTGCTTTGTTTTAAAAGGGATGTATTTGGATTGGGTTGTCAATATTACTGACGGTAAACATTCTGTTCGCAAGCATGGTGTTTATTTCCATCTTAGCTTAAAGAGGAGGTTGGGGAATGGGTGTTTGTGCTCATGTATGGGAATGCATGCAGGTATGTGTGGGCATGTGGGTGGAGGAATGCATTTATTGGGAGGGTGGGGGGAGGTGTGGGCATGATGGATGCAAAGAAGTGTCTGAAAAACGGTGTGAAAACTCTGTAGCCAAGTCTTGTGAGATTTGTTTGAAGTTATTTAGGAGTTTCAATCTGTGTGCACTAGTATGGTCACTTTGTCCATGGATTGAATTTTAACTGTAGTGTTATAACAAAAATGGAAATCACCCCCCCTCTTTTTTTGACAGGACTGTCTTAGTGTAATAATTTTAAGTCTAATAACCTGTTGTGTGTTAACAATAATTCCTGTGCTTAAATGGTTGTAGAATGATGCAACTTTTTTGTAAATATCATTAGACTGTACAGTTTTCTTATTCATTAAATTCTGGAACATTGCAAAAGAGAGGTTTGTTGTATGTTCTCACACATACACAAAAATGGACAGGCTACCCAAGTAGTAGCAAGTAGGTGTTATCCTGTGTGCATGTAGTTTATCTTTAGTTGTGGGGTGGGGGGAGGCAAGTTGTATACATCTATATAGCAGTATTAATGTTGCCATACAATGTATCATTAAAGCCATACTGCAGCAGTGGCATGGGGAGTTGGCATCGTTCAACTCGAAGACCTTTTGTAACTGCCCTATTGAAAATTGTTAACAACGACAGTTTAGTCATAATATAATGGGACAAGGAGAGGAAGGGGGATAAAGAAAGGGGAGAGAAATCCAGAAAACCCCTCGAGGTCCACCTCTCAAGGTCTCGGAAATTGTAACGAGATTAATATAGTGAATTTTCGATGCAAAGTATCGAATATGTGTTCAAACGCAGCTGAGAGAAGCCAGGTAAATCTTGAAAGCATTAACTGACGAAAGACGTCACTGGTGTCAAGCTGTTCAGGGGAAGCAACTACATAAACATCTAAAATGGCGGAAGTCAAAAAGATGCCGTCTGCTAGTGCCAAAGAGGTCGAAGGTATATTGGATTCCAAGAAAAGAGATGCTTTTGCAAATGGATTGTTTGAGTTGTTAAAACCTGCTGTAGACGAAATCGACGATAGAGTCAAAACAGTAAGGTAGGAGTTCTTTGTGCTTTTAGAGAGAAATGTCAAATTATGGGCAACGGGCACGTGACCCCTTGCTAACAAAGTAACATTCTATAATTTAGTATTTAGTACTGTAAAATGCATATAGTGAGACTTATTAAACAATAAAGCCAACGATTATATCAATCGTTAATAGATTTTTCACTCAACTGTACTGACATTAAATGTTTATTATATTTTACACTACATGCTGCACTTCTGCCACCACTGATGTAAACATGATTAGACCCAGTCTTAAGACTAATTTTTTTTACATTTTTAGTCTGCCAGATCTAGACGACCAATTATTGAATTAAAAGTCTGCTCTACGGCAAAACTGAGGAAAAAGTTGAAATGTTTATGCTGAAATATCACCTTACTTTCATTTTCCCGTTACAGGGAAAGTCAGATAGAGCTCAGGCAGCAGATTGACAGCCTCTGTGATGGTGAGCTAATGTGTAGCAGAGTCTGTTTTTCACTTTTTGGTGTCCGCAAGGATGTTTGTGGTGGTGGTGTATTATATGTCTAACTAGTACATCTGTGACTTTGGCATATCAGCTGCAGTTTTCTTGACTCAGTGTTTAGAATAATATAAAAAATTTATTTAAAATTAATTAACATTCCCGATGGTTTAATACTGTTTTTGAAATATAGACCTCAAGAAGATTTCAGAGAGCGAAGCAGTGCCAGTGGACCTAGAGCCATATGTAAAGAAACTCAACAATTCACGGCGCCGGGTCATGCTAGTCAACAGCATATTGCAGAATGTACAGGTACCTTAAATTTAGGCAGTGGCTATTTGCATGGCCCCATGCAGATAGAATCCAAGGCTATTTCCATGGGGTGACGTAATAATTTTCTTTCTGTTTAGTGCAAAGACAGGCTTGAATTTATACATATAAAAGAAACCCTTTCTAATACCCACTCCTACCTCTACTCCTAACCCTAGCACCTAACACAAACCATAGCACCTAACCCTATCCCTACCCCTACCACCTAACTCTAACACCCTCTCCCCCCAAAAAAATGTTGAGTGAATATGGGTTTTCAACCTGTATCATAACACCAACCTGAACACCCCATCCCTCCCAATAAAAAAATCGTGAACGAACATGGGTTTTGAACCTGTGCCATAACCATGAAAGCCCATTGTGCTACCACTTAGCATTGATCAATGCTTATTCAATTCTCAGTAACTATAAGAAGTGATGCTGGAGAGGGTAACGTCAGCCCATGCAAATGACCTTGGATTCTATGTGCATGGGACCATGCAAATGGCCACTGCCTTTAATGGAGATTGTAACAGTTTAGTTTTACTCTTGTTTGTTTGCTTAGTGGAAAAACATTGGTAGCCAGTCTTCTCATTCATTCCCAGTTGGCAAACCAACTTGCTCCATATATTGTGCTGTGGGACCCACCACAGTTACATGCAGTACAAATTTATTGATGCAAATGAAATACTCCTTCAGTTTTTTTCATACTAACTTTTACTAGGTTTACTTTGAAAGGTCTTGAACGTCTGCATTTTAGTGTTCCTGTAATAGGAGGAAAGGCCAATTATGAAGAAGGATAATATTTGAGATAGCCATGTTTCACCAGTTAAGGCTGAACTGAAAGGGTCATTTTGACTAGATTTTGTGGGCAAGCCCATAAGACAAAACAAATTGCAGATAAAAGTACACAAGGAGAATGATTATCACATCACCCTTTGTTGTGAGTTACGCCCTGATGGCATGACAAGTTTCCTCTACCCATGGTTGTAGCAGCCTGGGACTGTGGTGAGTTGACCAGTAAGCAAAATGTTCCACCTGGTAGTGATCACAGGAGGATGGACAGGGTGGGCTGTCTGGGTAAGGGCTTTGCACTTACAGGATTGGTGAAGACATGGGTGGTGGCAGTACCTGCTGCCCCCATCCTCCAAGAATGCCAGTTGTAATACTCATTCTCGTAGGTTAGTTTTAACAGTTGTCAGAGGCACATCTTAGCCTGTTGCATGGCGATAATGCATCTTGCCACCAATGCATAGGGTCATGGGTTTGGATCCCTTGTCCAGCACAAATAGTTCTCCTGCATGAGGCACCTACCTGTTCGGAGGATTTTGTTGTGTGCTGCTTCCTCATCCCCCAACATCTTTCATCATGCTGTTTACTCTAGTCTTACTTGTCTTTGCCTTGAGACAGCTTTCATTGCTGACATTTAATGATTAGGCTTGGAAAAAAACCCTCAAGTGTTGTAGTTATGGTTGACCGATCGACCTTATTTTTCTTGACAAAAGTATTTTCCCATTCCCCCAACCTACCGGGCCAATGTTTTTTTCCATGTAACATTAACATTTTATCTGGTCTTAACCAGGTCACCTTGAGTCTTTTCTTGTATTTGTGCCATTTATGCTTATTTCTACATTAATTTACATTTCCTCTTAACCTTTTCTCTGTTTAAGTGCTGTAATTTTTTCTTGTTCCTTTGAGTTTACCTAGGCTTCATATTGTTCTCTAGAACTTAATTAGATGTATTTCCTGATTGTGCAGGAAAGACTGCATAAACTTCAGAATAATGTCTCCAAGGAAACAGCACGACGCAAGACTATGCTGGATCCACCATCTCCTGCTCAAGTCAAGTAAAAGCCTCAGCATTAACTGCGTTGTTGGCATGTCAAAGGCTGGGATCTTGGATTAAGGTCACGTGCAGTATGTTGTATTCTTTTGAGGTAAACTGATGCCAACAGTAGATTTCAACAGAAGCTAGATTGCTGAGGAGTGAATGAGGACTTACAAATAATATTCTTTCTGTGCAATATTTTTCAGTTATTTTAAGTGAATATAACCCGACATTTTATTGTTGAAGGTTTTTGGTACCTGCCATTTCTTCAGAACATTGTTAACACATTAGTAAATGGAAACAGTCTCTACATTTGGTGTAGGTTTCAATTTTCTTGAGAGATATTAAAGCAGCCACAATATTGCTATGCAATTGAGGCAAGCAGTCTAGTTATGTCTGCGAAATACTTCCGTTTAACTGGAAAATTAGTTTGAAACCTTTCAGTACTAGCCAACAGTTGATGGGGATGAGATAACCTGGATTCAGTAAACTGTAAGAAGTGCAGGAAAGTAAAAGGGAGATTTGATGAAATGTTTGCCTGTGTACAGACTAAAAAGTTGTGCATTCCATTTTCCTATTTGCTCAGTCATGAGCATGCTAGGACAGTTTGCCAGTTCCTGAAACAAGACACAGAATGTTAGGCTGTCCTGTGTATGTTGATGATATAAAAGTGTGCATATAAAGGTAAAGATTATGATGCTCAGCTGCTTCATAAAGACTTCTGTTGTACCTAATTTTTCCCCCCTGTCTTGTTAATAAAAATGTACTCTTTAAACTGCTGTTTTGTCTTGTAGACTGTATATTAGGTTTTCAGTTAAGAATTTTAAAAATAAGAATTTGAGCTCAAATTGAGCTTTGCATTTGTGATAAATTCAATGTTAGAGTTAGGGTTAGCTAAAATGTAAATCCTAACGTTCGGTGTTCAAAAGCTAAAAGTCTGAAAATGCTGTCCTGACTTGTTCAGAGATTTTGGTATTTTCTACATTAAATGAAATCATCCTTCCAATATTGAAAATACTGAGAAAAAAACCTTAAATAAAATATTTTTACTTTCATGTGTCAGTACAGCTTTCTAGTGAAAAGAGTTGGAATGCAGACATGGAATATTTCATGTCAGTCGAAGTTAGTTTCCCTGGGCCATGCTATTTGATTGGCAGCGTTTCCCCAAACTGGAACAGCTATGTGATTGAGCCATATTGAACAGAATCAGGGAGTGTTAAGAATGCCTCCCTTACTAGCCACATCTTCCAACAAACACCGGATAAAAAGAATCGCATTATCTAGTGGCATTGAGCCGAAACATAACAGACATCACCTCACGTGATATCTGCTGTGGTTATGCTAAGTGCCCACCCCTGCATATGCACACACACACACACACAAAATATAAGGGTACACATAGTGCACTGCACTACTGAAAGTTTTTATTTCATATTGCTGAGATACCAGGGTCCACTGGAGAAAGCCTTTCTTCACTTTACTGATGGAGTATGGAACCAGACCTCCACACGGAGACATTTTTTTTAGAAGACAGGTACATGGGTGTTTCTGTGTACTGAGCACACAGATCTGGCTGTCGACACTGACAGAGTTGTGGGGAGGGTAGTGTGTGTAGAGAAGGAATGGACAGAGTTGACGAGCTAGGCTACATGTGCACACAAGGTCTACTCCTAACAGAAATTGGGACATCAGGCTTGCCGAGATCTTGAATGATTATAAGCAACAATTACAAAACAGAAAGAAACTAAATAGTCAGGTCATCTGCATGGGTGGAACTTTTTTGACTGGATGTTACAAATGTCAAAAAAATTCCCAGAGTTACCGCTGACTTAAAAAAAAAAAACTGTATTTAACAAGTTGCCACAAGTGTGTAGAATCTGCCTCCCCCTCCTTTTGGTAAAGTTTATTTTTCGAGCTTTTGCAGTTGCACCCATGCATGTGGATGTTTTGTAAAAGAGGGTTGACCCCTTAGTCCGACTGACTGTATACACGTCATGCCTAGCTTGCTAACATTGCTAACAAACACTTAGACTTATTGTACAACAGATGTCATGCCTAGCTTGTTAACAAACTTTCAGAAGTGCAATTTTCTTTACCCCATCTTAGTTTGGGACCCTACCATACTCCCTCCAATCGTGAATCCCTAGAAATGCAGCATAAAATTGTGACCATATGTATCAACATTATATACACAATGTCCAGATCTGTGTTGAGCTTTCGTACAGCTGATCTTCAGCTTTTAATTGAAAACTTAGGAAAATACCAATAATTGTACACAGCAGAGCAGGTCATGTACAGCTACTCTGAGAGAAGCACTTTTACAGACACCTGTGCAATGTCTTATCTGTTTTCAGTAGAAAATTAAAAAACAAAAAATTAAAGCTGCTGCTTCGAATTTAGGGGAAAAATTGTACAATCCGTTTATCCAGCTGTGGGTCTAACAGAGGCTAAACAATTTGACTACAAGAATTCAAGACTTCGGCTTCTGCATAAATGCAGTCACCTCTGAAACTTGTTACCTATTCGGTGAAAAAAAATTATATTTAAAAAAAAAGTAAAACAGCTGCTTTAAACTTTTTCTTTGGGAGAGGGAACCACAGTCTATTCATTGATCCAACTGTAGATCTAAAAAAGCTTACACATATTAAATAAAAAGACACAAGATTCTCCCTAAATGCAAAAGGAATCTGAACAAACTCAATGCAGACACATCTACCTGCTGCACTTGAACATGCCATCATGATCAAAGACTGTAAATATGCCATGCCAACAACAATTTCAGCATTCTATTTAAAATTCTGCACGTCAACAACAAATTATTGCATTTCAACATCCAGTGCAGGACTTCCTAATTACCACAACCTTGCTCAAATTGGTTCTAGGCTGCTTGCTGTAAGACAGACATAGCAGCATGCGATACTCTGAATTTCCCAGGTATCAGCCCCCACCTCCCACACCAGTTCCCTTTTAATGACGCAGCAATACACCTGAGATCTGCAACTTCTGTTCACGTCCAATCCTTTGACTAATTCAAACAGAAGTAACAGTAAATCAAAACAAAATCAACAAAATGCTGCAGAAGCAAATGGAACAAGAGCTTGGCAAACAGTCTTCAAGTGAGATGTGGATCTTAATTTTTATGGATCAGATTTTTTGCTTTAGTTTAGGAAAAATTCCTGTGAATAAACATGTTACAACAGTAATGCTTGTTTCTTCTTTAAACATGACAGTCTGAATGCCTCTAGTCCATATTAACTGCTGCATACACTGCATTTACATCAAAATAAATATATGCAAGAGAATGTCCCGTATGGAATGAGTCACACCATCACCACAAAAGATATAACAAATAAAAAGGGGAGAACACTACTGCCTAAAGTCTGCATGGCTGAACTACAAAAATGTGGGCAAGTTCTGAATGGACGTGCTGTCCAATCACTGAATTTGTAAATTCGAAGGAAAAATAGGATAAAACCAAACAAAAGTAAAACTAAAAATGATACCATATCCCCCTACCTTAGTCCCAGAGTTTTTTTTTTTAAATTTCAAAATGATATTGAGAACGTCATTAATTAGAATGTCACTGGAATGACATGCTTTTGGTTTGTGCAACATCACAATGTTGTGTCATGAAAAAAAAAATAAGTAAACTTGAAATAAATGCACAAAGAAAGACTCTTATTTGGTGAACACCTCTTTCTTCAGTTGGTCATAAGTCTCTTCTCAACACAGGGATTAAATCTCTCCCCTGTTTCTACAGAATACTGGTAAAAAATGTCAGAAGTCACCCTATGTCTTAGAGCATATCTGTGCACACATTAGAGTTAACTTGCTCTCTTCATGCTCTGCATGGCTGATAAAATGTAGACATATCAGTGCACATCACAGCCTTAGTTATAATGAACCACGGGGAGATAAGGAACATTTCTACAGCTGTCATAATCATGATACCCTCTGACCCCACGGACTGTGAAAAATCGTAAATAGTTTCGCCCCATACAGATTTGTGACTACTGTCTCTTGATCAACAATAATCACGTCCCATTCTTAAAAACTATGATAAAAATTGCATTGACGTGCAAAAGCACTCTGTAAGAGTAAAATATTATCGAGGAAAAAAATGAGATACCATTTCCACCAACCAGATAAGAGAAATAAGGAAAAACTCTATAAAAATGCTGGAAGTAAAACATTTCAAACCAAGAGGTTTAAAACATGATGACAGAGACGCAAGTGTCTCATTCCCTTGGAGACATTTTTTAATATATACACACGCCTATAGTTTATGATGGGTAATTACAGTCACCGTACAAAGTCCACGAGACAGGTAGCAACAGTTGAGACAGAGGGGACAGGGCAGAGGATAGAAAGAAGAGAGAGAGGAAAAAACAGCCATCGGGGAAGAGATGCTGTTGCCTTGGTGATAACCACAGGTCTACCCTTTCCTTGACTTGGGGTCAGAGGTCATGGTGCTGAAACTGGCCTTGCTGCTACCTAGATCATCCTAGTTGCCTCCTGCTGGCCGCTGGGCGTCGTCATTGTTTGGGGTGCTGGGCGTGTCATCGCCCCGGAACAGAGGGTTTTTAACCTCCATTTCTCCGGTCTGAAAGTTGACAGCAAACAACATCCCGGATAAACTCCTGGCATTTATGGATAATTTCCGCAAGGTATTATGGATTGCAAATGCCGCAAAAGCCTGTAATAGGCGATGGTGTCAATGGAACTTTTTCAAGACTGTGTTTACATTCACTTTGGTTACATAATTCAACACAGTCTTCCACACAGCTCAGTTAGAGATGGATCTGAGGTAGGAAAAGGCTTTTCCACTTAAATTTATCTTTCCAACAACTTTCAAATTACACTGCTATCTTTAATAGGTTTTTTTTTTTACAATTTTTTGAAAATTAAAAGATAAACAAGTGACTGCCGCTTGGAGGATAAGCCCAAATTAAATGTAAAACAAGGGAACTGTACCAAGCTAGAAAGGGACAAAGACGAAGACAATCTACATGTTTCGGGGCACTACCCCTTCATCAGGACGACACAAAAACGACTCACTGTCCCCTGGTCATTCTCCTGCCTTGCAGCCAACGCGCCACATCTACTGCAGATAAGTCTTTTTCTTTTTCGTTTTTTCGTCGTTTTTGTGTCGTCCTGATGAAGGGGTGGTTCCCCGAAACACGTAGATTGTCTTCGTCTTTGTCCCTTTTCTAGCTTGGTACAGTTCCCTTGTTTTACATTTAATTTTTTGAAAATTGGTAAAAATTGCCCCAAACACTGCGATTTCAGTGACATCACCCATTCTAGGATGCTGTCAAGACTGAGTTAATATTTAAAAAAACAAAACCAAGCTAGCTGTCAAAGGGACTACTCTGAGAAAAACACCGACCGGTGCAAGCCCCGGACACTCGTAAACAGTGTAGTCCCCCTCCACATTGTCTTCTTCTGACTCATCATCCGAAGCATCATGTTTCATGTCACCATTAGCTCTGCAGACAAAACGTTGCACAGGTTAGTTCATTTGCACCTCAAGAAATTGTTGTCCTTACAGTTGTATGAAGTTAGATGGTTCTGGAAAAAAAAGCAATGAAACCACAAACTTCATTCACACATCATGTACACTAATAATTTCAGAAGAGCGTTGAGTGTCCTTACTTGAGTAATTCCACAAAGTTAGTTTCTTAGATTCCTGCTTCTCAAAAATATAACCAAAATGTCACAAGGAAAGAGATTCTTAGTCATACTTTCAATAAAAGTCGACTGAGGGCACTCAGAAATTCTGGCACTTGCATTTATTAGTTATCTAAATTTACTTTTAATGGTTTCACTGGGCCGGGCCTTGCTGGTAAGGCTGGTAAACATACCCAAAAAAACTTCAGGCACATAGGACAGCACTCTCAAAATGTAACCCGCACTCACTGAGAAACTAACAGAGAATCATCTGCAGACAGAATTACCTTTTCGAATATATCAGTTCCATATTTTTCTGAACTACTGTGTAAACAAAGAACAAATGAGGACAGAGCGCTATAAATCATCAAATGACAACCCCAACAAAGTACTGGCAGCGCTAGACACACCCGTATGCTGACGTGTGTAACCAAGGGAGCCTACCGTACCCAAACACGTAGCAAACCCTGTACTTTGTTGGGGTTGTCTACTGTGTAAAGATATTTTCAGAAATCCCCAATGTGCACCAGCTAGGATGATCACTGTATGCAGCCTACAGGCTGCCGAAAAAAAGTCAGTATGATATCTTAATTCTCCGGGTAAATGGGAGGAAGGGATCACAAGATATGCGAGCCATGCTTTACTGTGCTGCAAGCTCTACGTTTCTAATCACCATAAGTCCTCACTGGTGGCAGGAACACACTTGTATTAGTCAATGCCTGTGAGAAATGGGCTGTAATTACATGTCTATCACTTCCAACTGTAATGGTAGCACCGGTGACCAAGGCCAAAAACTCTCTTGGTGTCATTTATTGCACTCTCTACCCTTCACCTACTGTTCACTCATGCTTCTCTTGTAGTTATATACAGGTAACAATGTTTCTGCGTGCAGTCTATTCCAGTGAAAATAAATGTGAGCCATCATTACCCAATGAGTCTCAGTTCACAATTCTGAAGTTTTGGGAATCTGCAGATTCTAATTGTTTTAATATCAAGTTTACAAAGTATTGCCAACAACCCCACTCCCCCCCCCCAAAAAAA
>SMGT01006188.1:16022-30642 GCA_004794575.1 Lanistes nyassanus
CCCCCAAAAAAAAAAAAAACCCACAGAGAAAAGTCTAGAAAAGCTGACATATCTACCCTTTTCAGACAGTTGGGTTTATGGATTAGCATACACATGACGATTAACGAAGGGCTGTTGAATAAAATATGTTTTAACAATTTTAGGTAAAAATGCCGTATTTAATACAAAGGACCAAAGAATCTATTTTTGCATAAAAACCAGCTTTAGCAAATGCCTTCCGACTTCCTAAGCCTCTTTTACAAAACCGCTGTGAGCTAAGACTCGTTTCATGGTGAGGGGCCACAAACAGGGCCCACAGTGGGTTAGGCGACTCACTTCTCCATGGCAATCATCTGCTGTTTCTGATGCTGATAATGGTACATCTGTGCACTCTGGGCCAACTTTCTGTCACCTGGAGAAGGTAGGCGATCCTTTGTGGGACCAGTGACCCCATATGCTGGGTACTCCACTGTGCTGGCGGCCTTTCTGCTCTTGTGGTACCTGTCCATATGAGTGAATACTGTATAGTGACCAGAGCACAATATGGTACCTGTCTATGCAAATGGAGATCCTTCCTGCTCCATATACACAATGGTAACTGTTTACTCAAACTGAGATTTTGTGTGAGAGACACATTCATTGGTACCTGTCCACATGAACAGAGACCACCTAAGATCGATACAAACAAGACATGAACAAACAAAAGAATCAAACCAAGCTTTTTTCCAACAAGCAGGACTAGTATTTTTTTTAAGCTCAAACCAGCTCAAATGACCCTTAATTTAAACACGCAGCCAGTTCAGCTTTGTGCCCAGGATGTACATTGCTCTTGCACCCCAGTTACACTCCATCCATCTTCCTACTGCTCACAAAAAAGCACACGGCAGACCCAAACTAAAGACAGTTTCAGACAACAACCAGGTTGATGCTGCCAACATGAACAGGTCTGAGCTCAGCCAGAAGCCTGATTGTGCAACGTGCTCTGTTCCAAAAAGTCAGCACTAAAATCCAGGGCACAAATACGGCCATCTATCACAACAGCTGCTGTCGGCTGAAGTGATGCTCCATCTAGCACACTGTTTGACTTGGGATCATTAACTGCTGCTAAAACCAGGTTCACGTTTATAGGCATTCCCAGCTGCATGTCAGTGAGTAAGTCCACCAGAGATACGGAGCAAGCCAGAATATAATCAAAAGCACATAAGATTTTATGTTTTATATTTTAAGACAAAACAAATTCAGAATGGCACGTGGCCATAATATCATGCTGTTCCTATATTAACCTCTTACAAAAATGCATCCTGACCATGAGTACACTGTGTAACTCCTTTGTGTTCATGGGATGTGAAAGACAGTAATCAGTCCAACATTCACTAATGTACAAAATATGATTATCTAAATATTACCAAAGTCAGAACACATGTACTATATGTAGTGAAGATCTGTGTGGCAAGAACACATATATTGGTAAACTTCCAAGTGGCCAGAACACATGCAGTACTAAACATCCATGCAGTACTAAACATCCATGCAGACAGGACACATGTACTACCACACTTCCAAGTGGCCAGGACACACATACTACTACACTTCCAAGTGGCCAGGACACCTGTACTTCCACACTTCCAAGTGGCCAGGACACACGTACTACTACACTTCCAAGTGGCCAGGACACATGTACTACCACACTTTCAAGTGGCCAGGACACACGTACTACTACACTTCCAAGTGGCCAGGACACACGTACTTCCACACTTCCAAGTGGCCAGGACACACGTACTACTACACTTCCAAGTGGCCAGGACACACGTACTTCCACACTTCCAAGTGGCCAGGACACACGTACTACTACACTTCCAAGTGGCCAGGACACATGTACTTCCACACTTCCAAGTGGCCAGGACACGTACTACCACACTTCCTAGTTGCCAGAACATGTATGCTACTAAACTTCGCTGTGGACAAAACACATCCAGTACACGTACTAAACATCCATGCATTTGGAGCACACATGCACTGCTAAGTACATGAATGACCAGAACACATATACATGTACTGCCAATCTTCCATGAGGACAAATCCAAAACGTTCCTGCGTATCTTTTATCTTACTTCAGGCCTTTTGCATCTTCCTCTTCAGCCTGTATTCCCAACTCTGACAATTTGTTTTTTTTTAAACTAGATATCGGTCAAGACATGCGTCTCAAGGAATGAACCCTGTACGTAGCAGCTGTTGCCAACAAGCAAACTCGAGCTTGGCTGTCGATTGGAAAATGTTACTGGGTTTGGAAGACAAGCTCAATACCGCCTGAAATTCTGACCTAAATTACCACTTAATGAGAAACTTTAAATTTGCGTACACAAATATGCTTGTGGACGAACACAAGCCTGTGTGTGTGTGTGTGTGCATGCGCATGCACACACACACACACAAATCCCCTCCACCACCATCCGCATAGAGTTTTCTTTTGTTAGGCCCAATTCAAATACTTCAAAGTTTTTGTGGTTTCAAAGCAAAGAAAGCGTTGATTGAAGGCTCCATTGGTCACAGATGGCTGCCTTGACCCCGTGGCAGAAACCAGTTGACCTTTTGCCCCTATTTTTGTGATAGTGGCTGGCAGGGTTTCAAGGTTTCGAAAAACAGAAAGCCATTCTATCCGCCCAAAACATTGAGTAAGACCAGTTCCAAGCTGGTTCAAGACTTGAAAAGCGTTTCAAAGGCATGGGACAATCTGTGTCTGAAATGTCATCATTTCTTTCATGACAAGTTCTCAACATCATTGTTGATGACATCACATGGGAATAAATGTAAAACAAGGGAACTGTACCAAGCTCCAGCTATGCAGCCTACGCGCCACTTCTACTGCAGATAAGTCTTTTTCCTTTTTGTTTTCTCGTCGTTTTTGTGTTGTCCTGATGAAGGGGTAGTGCCCCGAAACATGTAGATTGTCTTCGTCTTTGTCCCTTTCTAGCTTGGTACAGTTCCCTTGTTTTACATTTAATTTGGGCTTATCCTCCAAGCGGCAGTCACTCGTTTTTCTTTCACATGGGAATACTTAAAGAAATATCATACAGAAATATGTCAGTATCTTAAATCCCAGTAAATACTCCTTGATATCACCTCCTCTCTTTCCTCCCCCTCACCCCATTTTTACAAAAACGTAAAATAATAAAAAAAAAAAGAGCAAGACATCTCATCTGGAATTATGACCACGTTTACAACACGTACTGCACAACCTTTCTTGCTCCTCCCTTCAATAAATGTGTATGTTTTGAAATCCATGGAGACAGTTTTTTATGCACAGCAATTATTTTTTAAATCCCCAGTAAATGGATGGGCATGTGGTTATCTTTATCAGGAAGTTGTTGCCGACTTTCTGTCCCTGCCTTGCTGTCAACACTTTAAACTGCCGAAGTCTAGTCTACAGGAAACTGGCATTAGCATCAAGGACTGGCAGACAAAGCAGATATCAAAGCTACAGGAAACTAACGCTGATGGATATAATGGCAAACACATGCAAGCAATATAATAATCCATACCCAGATCATGTGGTACTGTGAATTTCTCTTTTGAGAGATAAAAAAGAGAGAGTAAAAGAGAGAGGAGGGGGGTTAAGGGAAAAGGAGGGAGGGGGAGAGTCAGTGTTTGAGAATAAGTCCTGTTGATGCCATGGTGCCAAAGATGATGCCAAGATAATGACAAATTATTTGCCAAGTTTTTCTGTGCAAATCCAAAGCTCTTGTTTTGAGCACCCAGAAAAGCTCTAAAGAAAGCTTGAATACAAACATCCTATAAATTGTGTGCATGCTTACATTCAAACCGCATATATGTACAAACACACAGGCAAAAAGAAATCCCCTTAAAAATTGAACTGGTCAAGAGAAATCATTCTGACATCAGTATCCATGTTTTCCACATAATCGCTTGCAAGCCTACATAGCCCACAGCATTCTTCAGTGTCAGCATACAATGACATGCTTAAACTATGTAAATAAACAACAAATGCTCCATTACTCCATTAGGCAAATGCCAAAGTACGTTTCTGAAAGACCAGCATATGAAAGATGTCTGAAAGGATCCTTTTCACACACCAGACCAAAGATCAATGAGCCGTTAACTTTAAAAAAAAATCCTGTCTTATCGAACACTGTCGATCTTCCTCCCGGGGGATATGCTCCCATGAACACGCAAGCAACTGCCAGCTTACCACTGCCTCACGTTCTTCCTCCCCATCTCTCTCTCGCACGCACACACATATACACACACACTCCCCCACTCCCATGCAATTGTGCATGCACATTCACACACACACACACTCTCCCACTCCCATGCAACTGTGCATGCACGTTCGCGCGCGCACACACACATATAAAACCTACATACAATTGTACAGATGCGTGCGCTCACTCTCTCTCTCCTAGAGTTCTGATTGTTTGCAACCTTTGGCATTTTCTAGATGGGACTTGTAATTGCTTTAGACAAAAACAGATTTGTCAGCGTAACATTCTACTACATAAAGCATCAAATGTCACAGAATTCACTCCGATAACAGAACTGCTTGTAGACAGATCACACCTACTGATGATGCAGTTTTATATAAATAGGATCAGGATGCAGCTCTGATTTTTTCCCCTTCCACCCACGAATCCACCCACCCCAATATGGAGAACGAGAATATGTGCGCCAGTAAAAGCACTAACTGCAGGACACGATTTTCCAATATGCCAAATGATCATGTCTGTTTAAGTTGTTTCCAGAACTAGACTACCGCATGATTCACTGTTCTATCTTTCCTCATCTCACTGAGACTGCCACTTTTGATTGATCTGAGAACTCGAGACATTTCCCATTTATAATGGCCTTACACGATTACAAATTTTTCCTCCAATTTTATATTTTCCCAGGAAACAATCCATACAGTCTGGATCAATGCTAAACATAATATAACGCGAACAAATGATATGCTTCATATATGGCAACCTCCTCTGGAATCGGAATGAAATGCATCTATCCATTTTCACTGTATATGATTCTAGTGATAAAGGAAGAAACAGTGCAAATTAACATTTAACCACAACAAAATCATTAAAAAAAATGTGAAGTTGTTTTGGTGGGATTTTGTGGGGTTTTGGGTGGGAGAGCTCCCAAAATAAAGCACTAACCGTCTGTGCATCTGCCACTTATAAGACCTCCTAAAACTTATTAAAATCTCGCTCAGAAGAAGCATTAGTAACAACGTGTATTTGCAGACTTTATCTCTCTTGCAATGATTTGCCAAATACATTACATCCTTTCTGTAAGAATGTGAAGCAGATTTTAACCATTATCTGAAAAGGATCTTTCCTTTCTGCAAGTCATACAGCTAAAGATACTGGCTTTGTTTTTCCGGCTTCTGGCAATGTATCAAATTTATGTTGCCACAGCAAACTACAGATCTGTTTGAGGACATTGTCTTCAAATTTCAGTCAATGCTGCAGCAGGTGCAGTGCTCTGTTTTTAATAAACAGGGCATCATTTCTGATCGGCAGCCTGCTGCAATCTGCAACTCAAACCACCTCTCTTGTTTGATGCAGCTTCAGGGCTCATCCATTCACGTCATCTCAATATGCTGCTGTAAGAGTCAAATATAACAAAAGAAACTCTTCCATTCCTGTCCCATCGTGCATTTTCATTCCATGTGATCTTTGGCACAGACAAGCCCTGATCCGATCCTTATAGGGGAGGGGTGGGGAGGTATCTTACTTCCAAATTCTGCACACACAAAGCCACCCTGCCCCCACACACGCGCATGAGCGCGCACATACTCCATGGAAATAACCCACGGCTGTCATCTTCTGCCCCTGACATCTTGTGCCTCGAGTTTGACTTCTACAGGAAGGGATTCCAAACTGTTGGCAATTTCTGACTTCACACCTTACTTTCATACTACAGCGTTTTCAACATGTGATTTATCCTAGATACAAGATTTCACAGCACTGATATATCAAATCTTTTAAAAAAAATCGATCAAGGGATGTGAACTGACATAAAATCTGCTCTCAGCAACAGTTAGCACAAGGAGATAGTGACGGCTTGGACACATACTGCCAATCACCTTCAATTTCATTCCCAGAACACTCAGATGGAGGCCACAAAGTGAAAGACAGACAGGTCAGTCAAGATGGAAACAGACCTGGCTACTCGAAACCTAAGGGCAAGAAAATTAACCTGGGACTCTGCACCTAGGTGCCCAAATGCTGACAAATGGTGAAAGCCCTTGGAGCTGCCTAATGTGTCACCTGATGATAAAGACACCTGATAACAGGATCCAGCTCGCTGATCCTCTACCCTGAGCAGCACTTCGTTTTTGACACATATCAGCATGCTTCCAATATTTATCAGCACAAGACTTTAGTGATCTATGGGACTATCACATTTAAAACTTATAGCATTAGTACAGATAACATTCACAGCAATAAGTGTATATAAGAACCTCATCCCTGGCAGCTGTATCAAGCCAAGTCAAGCAGTATTATAATTTTATATTCCACAATGTTATCATGGTCTAGAATTTCAAAGAGGATTTTCTAGCCATGGATTCTAGACTAGGTTGGTTTATTTTTTAATATCAAACTGGTGTGTCCAGATAATCAGCTACACCTAGTAAGCACCTCACTTACCCGTGGGAAAGAAGAGAAATGCTGTGGCCCTTAATCTTAGGTGAGGGCTGTTTAGATTTTTCCTGGTATCTTGTGACAAGTTTCATGAACTTTTGCCCGAAACACATGATGATGCGATTACAGCAGTCTGACTGAGACACACTGCACTCGTGAGCTTAACAAGGTCCGGCCACTTTTAGTTTCACCCCACACATACACTTCATGTGCAGGTACATTTAATATAATGTGCATTCACCCTGCAGAAAAATCCAGATAGAAGGATAACCACTGAACCAGTGCAAAAAATGCTATCCACTTTCTGTTCTTTCCCCCACACGTCTATCTGCATCCCAGCACAACATATCCCTACCATTAAAAAGCAGGTGCCTGGATGACTAATCCTCCACCTCATTTGTCTTCTGCAACTGGTGCAGGGAGCTACGTACAGACCCAGTCCTATTGTAAGCCTCCTGTCACCTGACAAAGCAGAAGCCAGTCAGCTGACTACAGGAATTCAAGGGGCTGGGTGGGCTGAGGGTTGGGGTGGGGGTGAAGGTAAGATTCAAAGAATGCCTGTGTGCCTTTTCGCAAGATAAAGAAAGACCGCCAAGACAACCGACACCTCTATGATTAAAGGTGCAGTAACAGATATGAAACCCATGGCGCTTGATGACACTAAAGTGTACAGGTACAGTACTGAAGCATAAGCTGAAAATTAGCAACTGAATTTCAGTCTGTGCATGAAAAGATTCCATAAATCCTTAAAAAGCTAGTTTAACTACTCTTTCAGAACAATATGGAGGTGTGGTGCAAATAAAGTTGATGAACACAGCAGCTGAGACTGATTCTGCAGTTTTATACGTATAGTGTAGCCACATATGGCCTGCAACACCTACATGTACTACAAAACTGACACTACCAGAAGACACTACAAAACTTAAAAATCAACACTTGCAGATATTCTTCCTTAATTTAAAAAAAAAAACTCAGGTAAATGTAATGAAATATTTGACCAAAAATGTATGCCATGCACAGGCTCTTTACTAGGTTGGTCTGGCGTGAAAATATTGTTTACTCTCTGCAGAGATGTGCAACTCTGTCTTTAGCTAATCAGGACAGCTGGATCTGAGACACCCTCTTTAAGCACAGGTTGCACACATGACCTTGACAATACCATCCTCACATCTAAGCAAACCAAGCCCTGGCTGATACCTCATCTCTCATGCCTGTTGCTGTGCAACGAAGCATAATTCAAAAACACTGGCTGGCAGATGTGACATGACGGGCCGTACCTTAACTTACTGGACTCGACTTCTCCAGAATTACTCAACAAACTTTTATGATGATCTCGTAAATATAAGATTAATTGAGCAATCGTCACCAAAACCTTTACTGCCTCAGGTCAATGGTTTCTACACCAAAGGGTGACGACGCTATGAAATAATGTGAATAACTAGAGAAATCTACCGAGGAAAAAGATTCTCATACTCTGACACGCTCGCTCAGTCTCACACAGGCAAAACACTACTAGCTCAAGAGCCCCCACCCTCGTAAAAGACACAACTGCAGCGAAGCGTTATTCAACATATATTTCATACACTGACTCGACAACATCAAATATATATACAGGTTATTTACAGAGAATCACCGTCCTCGTATCTAGGGTAAGACGTTGGCTGATTACGTCATACCATGAGGAATCAGACAATGAAGATAATCACATTCCAGAGGGGAAATCAAATTGCAAAACGGCCTATGATCCCGCTCTATAAACAAATACAATAAGTGACCGACAACAGAGCTCCTACTCTCGTCACTACTGAAACAACTACTTCTGCAACACACAACTCTGATGCTGTTCCACGACCCAACAATGAAGCAGTGACACCGCTACGACCAGCACTTCCCTCTAACTCCTCTTGGCTTTCGCCCGGCCACTAGCTTATGATGTCTCCTGTCTCTGGCAGGATAAAACCACCTATCTTAATAAACCCGAGTCCCAGACTCTAAGACAGATATGGCCAGAGCAGTCCTAATTCAGAAGGCACAACCAACAGTCACTTACTCGTCTATTCCGTAGGCTTGTCGGCGATAAAACAACCCAGTGTATTCAGCGTGATTGCTAGCTGTTGCTCCGATGTCCTGGCTAAGATGGCGAGGGGCAGAGGTCCGTGGGTCTACACGTGTCCGCGTCTTTTGGTTTTCCTACTTCATCTATCTGTCTCCTTCTGTGTATCCTCTCTCTGTCCTCCCCCACTCACGCTTTCCACAGCTTAAGTACTATGCGCCCTCACGCCTTAAACTTGATTAAACCGGTTCTGGCTGACCTAGAGCAGCTACCCACATAGCGTCCGCCTACCAGGTGTCAAGAGAGGGAAGGGCGAACAGGCTGACCTAGGAGTGACAGGTGACAACCTAGGAGTGACATGTGACAGCGGATATTTTTGGTTAAATCTAGATAATTAAAATGATATTTTATTTTTCAATTTTCAATTCAGTGCTATGAAATTCCACAACCATCTGAAAAAGGACAGCAGGAAATGCTGGGGGGGGGGTGGCTTGTCTGATACTTTACATAAGTCAGCAACTAAGGCATTACATCGCAATATGCAAACAGTCCGAAAAACACATGCCCGATACGGAAGATCACCTCTACCAGAGACAGCAAGATATAACAGCACAGTTCTCAGTCTACATTTATTTTGTGCCATAAGACCACAATCAGCTAAAAAGTTATGGGTTTCGGTTGGAGATGTGGAACACACGTACTATGCCTTCAGATTATACACACGCCACAATCTCTTTCTACTGAGCACGGATGAACCCACACAAAGACAGACAGGCAATATGCAAACACCATGAAGACATGAAGGATAAATAGCCAAGCATCTTGCAAAAAAATGGTGACATTTTAAACACGAAGTTCAAACCAATGTCCACACCTGCATCAGATGTGTGTACCACAGGCAGTCTACTACACACAAGGACATAAAAACTAACTCCACAAGTATGCAGTGCCAGGTACAGCACAAAACTCTTATTTTTATCACGGTGTGTTGTCGAAAAGAGGAGGAACACAAAGCTATTCAAAAAAGCAATAATTTAAGAAAGAAATGCCACGTAAAAGACATTGCCACTAATTTAGTGGAAGCAGTAACGAATTTCTGATTTGGAGGCAGCGTTCAGTTAACAAGAGAGAATGACATGGCAGTAGCTAATGCTACGATATATCGAAAGAGGAAACATTCAAATACGAAGTTAAAATTTCAGCATTTTACTCACTTGTACCAGCAGACCCCTGCCATGATGATTCCAATAGCAGCTGCCACACTGCTTGCTGCCACCGTCACTAGAAAATCAATATATTTACATTACCATAATCCCCAAATGTGTTTATTCAAAGAGGTGTATGTGGCTGGTCATGTGTCTGCAGTCTAAACGAAGGGTTAGTGACACTGTTTCACCACATGTGCAAAAATAGAAAGAAAAGTGAAACATATACAGAGGAAAAATACGTACAATAACAAAGGTTATAGAGGAAAGTCTACCAAAAGCCTCTTATAACCTATAGTATAAATAACAGGCTGGGGGGGGAGGGGGAATAACAAAAATCCAATAACATTTACAAGCCATCAAAACATTTACAAGCCTTTTCACTTTGATGCCCGTATTGGTGTCTGGCATTTAAATCAAGAAATATGTTAATTGTATATGCACGTATGCATGTGTGTGAGAGAGAGACAGAGAGACAGAGAAAGGGAGGGAGTGACAGAAAGAGAACAAAAAGACAAAGAGAGAAAAGAAAGCAGGGGTGGTGGTGAAGCGTGCTCACTCATGTGCACACTTGCAAGAGAGACAGCCATAGCAGCAGCAGGATACTCACTGATAAATATGATGCTGCTGCTCGCGACATGCCCGGATGGATCCACTCCCTCTTTCTGAGAAGATGCCTTGGTCGCCATCACGGGAAGAGCAAGCGGCCGTCTGCCCTCAGGATCGTCAACCACCTGAACCCTGATGTTCGTCAAACCCCCGTCTGTTTTGGTCGTCTTCTCTACTTTTTCCTCTTTGACTTCTACAGGTACAGGTCTATCAGCGTATTGGTCCCCATCTTCCCCATACTGGTCGTCTGGCTCCACAGCTGTGGAGAGAACGTCAGACACTGAAGGTTGCATCTCCTTTGCTCATAACGTTTTGATGACTACAAGATTAGAGTTAAAGAATTATTTTTTCAGATGGTTTGTACTGAATGTGGCAACACAAGTGTGCATGCATGTACCTGTGGACAGGTGTGCTGGATGGAATTTGGGGGGTGGGGGTGTCGGGCAGCACCAGTATCAGTTACAAAAACATCATAGAGGACAGGAAGAAATTGAGGACCATCAACATAGACACCCACCCTCGCCTGCACTGTATCGCTCCAGCATAAGCTGATCCTTGTTGAAGCGTTTCAGCAGTGCGAGGATTCCATCATTATTGTCTGCAAGAGAACAAGGACCATCAGCATGACAATGACATGAGCAAGAATAATGGCAGACATGTAAAGATTTGAACTTATATGAGTGCATAGCATGGCGGTAATGTGCATTTACTTTCTGAAGATGAAACTGCTTTATAACTTCATGTACACCCTGGTGAAAAAGTCTCTGTGGAATGTAACAACAATACAGAGGAAGTCAGGAAGGACTCAGGACACAACAGCCCACCATGTGAACTATGTTTTGAAAACTGTGTTACTACTTGTGGTTCAAAATTTAACATTCAAAATAGAAAAATGGTGATGAATCAAGCAAGACAGCAGAACAGCACAGCTGAAAATGAGTAAATGCAATTGCAACCAAGAGCTGCTTACCAAAATATGGTTCAGCTTTTTGTGTCTGTTCAAAAATCTTGCTTTATTCACTCCTCCTGTTTTTATCTTACCCCGAATAGCATTTGCAGACGACAGCACATAAAGGAATAAAATCTTTATTGGGTATAATTACAAGTACTGTAGGATACTACTACAGATTGTAGTGAAACCTAAATACCGGAAAAGCGTGGAAAACAGGCAACCACTTGGCAGGGGGTGGGGGTCGGGGTGACCCTAGGAAACTTATAGTGATACGCAGTAGACCTTCCAAACGTTACAGACGTCCAGTGCCAAGAGTAGACCACCCTGGAGGTACGGCGCCATTACCGGCTTTTACTGCGCGTTCGAGCGCAGCACTCAGATAAGAATGCATTTCTGTTTAGGAAAATGTGCTGGTAATCACGGCACTAAAAGCGCTTTCCAGAAAATCGATCGCCTTCCGACCACTGTCCCCGTTAACTACGTTAACTATGACAGAGATGCTGAAAAAGCAAAACCACCTGGTGAGGTGAGGGGTGGGGGAGGATGACGGCGTGGAGAGGGGTAGTGGAATAGACGACCAGAGGTGTGCGTGATTCGACGAGGGGTCGTGATGAAAAGAACCTACCGACTGACCCCCCTCTCCACTTCTTCCAAGAGTCTGCAGTAAACACTTCTGCGTCTTTGCAAAAGCACGACGTGAGATTTGCGACTGAAGCGAGACAGTAGCGTTTTAGCAGTTGTTCTTCGAGTCCGCAAACTCGCTTCTCTCCATACCAGGTTATAAAAAAAGGGAACTGATGAATTTTAAAAGCAAAACCAGTGACTTCGTACAACAATTTTACAACTCTAAAAGTGTGCATGTTTTCCAAACGGTATTTTCTTTTGCGGGGCATAACTTGCAATGCTGGGAGAAATTACCATGCGATGCACGAAAAAGGGAGAGAGAGAGGCAGACAGAACCTAACGTAGATGTCCGTGTGACGCCGCCATTTTAACGACAGCCACGCACGTGGTTCCCAGGAGTGTTTTCCAGAAAGATCCCCCACCCCCCCCCCCCCCCCCACAAACACGCAAAGAAAAATGACTCCCAGACACGAAAGCATTTCACTAGCGGCGTCGCATCCTCGACACAAACTAGCATCGATGGTTGTTACCGCGAGTCGTGTTCCGTTCACGTCTCGTCTGCAGCCGCTTTATCGAGATCGCAAAGTCTTGGGACAAACGTGGGACAAACTCCAGAGGTTAATTTTAAGAGACGAGACTAGATCCCCTGCTAGTGAAGACAGATCACTGTTTGTCTGGAAGGGTCGGCCCATCCTGGGAAGAAAAATCCCATTTTGTACCATGCTGCCGTTAGACCGAAAGTAGACCTAACCAATCAGGGTAAACATATACGTACGTTGCAACGCGGCCTGCAAAGAGAGAGGGAGGAACGGAAACGGGGAGGGTGGGATCGACACACAGGGAAAATATGTATTGTATTCGCTTACGTGCGTATATCGTGGGGAAATAATTCCTATCACTGCATACAGATGTCTGCCTCTGACCATGAATGTGCATATGTACACATTTAACAGGGGAGTGTCTTCCCCCATCCATTCAACAAACCCCTTTGAAATATTCCTTCCAATGCACCTGAATTCATGACTAAATAAAACAGCATATTTGTATGAATTTATTAGAAAGTCACCTGCAGGTCTGACAAAACTGTCTTTAAACCCCAGCTTCGCTCACGGTTTCACGGTACACTCAAAGCAGCTATCTACCCACAATGTTGTCACTCATCATTCCCTAGATCGATCTATTAAGATGCAGAAACGTGAAAAAAAATTGACAGTCGCGTGGAATTTCTTCTGTCTCCCTGCGCATGTCTAAAGAAATGGGTGAAATCACCATGGAGACCCCAAGCCATCATCATTCACGCCCCGTTTAACTAGCTTATTATACGGGTTGCGTCCCCCGGCACCCCCTCTCCTTCCCAGTCGCCGCAGCAAAATTATAGTTACTGCTGACCGGATCGGCGACTGATCACACAACACTTGCGCACGGAACAGATATCTCTGCACACACGTCAACTTTTTTTTAAAACCGTGCACAGGTACGCACTAAAACCGGATCCAGTCTCGCTTTTCTCTGCTGCCCCATCCGTCCGGATGATGTTGCGCGCGGGTGGGGTGTGTGGGGGAGCATCGCATTTCTTTTACACTCTTTCATCTGTTCTGCACTGCTATAAAATTTATTTTAAAAAATAAACAACCTTACCCCCCCTCCCTCTTGAAGCAATAGAGTTCTAGTTGGAACAACAGGGTTTACAGGTATACCATACAAAGAGCTTCATTCACCATCTCACATTCTCACATGAACACGACCGCCAGTCTGAAACGGCGAAAGGAAACAGTTTTCTTGGAACGGACCAGTCTTCCGACATTCAAATGCTGCAGTCAGCAAACAGTAAAGGTAATATTACACAGGCTGCAAGAAAACTTAAAAGAGGTTGGAGTCCGTGATGTCATGCAAACAAACGTTTACGTTTGAGTAAGTAATCTGACCTGCCGACAGTACTGTACTTCCTGCCGTGCGACAGCTGCAGAAATCAAAAGCATTTCTCAAAAACACAGCGACGCAAAAATACAAAATACGGAATCAACCCCCTATGGCTACGAACATTGTTACTGGGGGTAGCTAGCTGGGAGATGATAACAACAAACTAATAATAATCTGAACTGTTTTGAGGGGAAGGATGTTGATGAAAATTGTTTGTGCAACATTGGCATTCTCATTTCTACAGATCGTTTATGTTGTTCAAGCCCTTGCCCACTATCGTCAGACGGTGCGACTCAAGTGCCCGGGCGCTTTCGCTCTTTGACGCGTCGCCTGAACACTGACCTTTTGGCGCTTAAACTGGCAGTGATCCCAGCCGGCCGTTACTGTCCCTTGAAGTAATCCGTAATATCTTTAGCAAGTAAGGTAATAATGAAGGGTTTACAACGCTCGACTATTCTGGATAAAAGCAGCCATAAAATTGTCCACTTATCTGGGTCAAAACAATTTCCTTCGAATATTCTTGACAGAAACACATTTTTACCAAAATCTCGTGGAGAAGGACTTTGTTGGAGACAAATTTTTATCGATATTGGACGAAGTCTTTAATGCACGCGGTTGGATTATG
>SMGT01006188.1:30662-54726 GCA_004794575.1 Lanistes nyassanus
CCCCCCCCCCCGCTGCGTTCATCCGACTCATTCCAGCCTTGTATTAGTTGTAAAGAACGCATGATGATGGTCCGGCCGCCGAGAAAAGCTCTTTCCCAAACAGTCGAATATCGAACAGATTCCTCCGCAAGAGAAACGATCGAGATTCCATGTGGTTGTGGAATTTATGAGAGAGAGAGAGAGAAAAAAAAAAGACATTTACATATTCGCAGCATTTAGCATCAGCCTTTTCTGTGAGTAAACACGACTGCAAACTGTATCACGAGGTGCCGCCTACCAACTTGTGCATCCTGAAACCTCTGTTTAAAGTCTTTTACTGGTTCTATACACGACTGGAAAGTCCAAGCTGCGGCTCTTTTCATTCTGGGAAGGTAAGTTTTACAGCTGCTACGATCCTGAGCGCTGCAGTTTCACGGACTGGACATCACAACCAGCTTCTGCCAGAATCCGCGCTCATAAAACTCTCGTCAGTGGAGCCTGGTTCAAAGCTCGCCGCGTGATTGCGTCGACGGAAGGCATAGAAACAGTCGAGTTTTGGAGCCTAAAGATAAGCTTATCCAACCTCACTCCCCTTCTCTACAAAGAAAAATCTTTATTACTCTGCTCGCATACGCACAGGCGCGTGTGTGGACGCGCGCACACACACACATACAGCCTTGCCGCACGTCATAAACAATCCCATTTCACCGTCAGAGTCAAGGCGCCGACCAGCGTCGCTATGACGTCAATCCGGCCACCATATTCAGGCTGGGATTTACAGTCACTAGGACGACGGGCAGCGGGGAATCGATGGAGGACTCTTACCGCAAACGGGGTCGGACGACGGGGGCCACAGCGGTGGAATCGCTACCACACGTGGCAGGCATAGGCGCGCGGCGGTCCGGGGGATCGAAATTTTATGAATGGCAACATAGAGGGCAAAGCTGTCGTGTGCCTTTTTCCCCTCCCCATGCCCTCCTCCCCTAGCGGCGACCAAAAGCTGGGTTAGGAAAACGTCACACGGTGGCCAGAAACTGGGTTTAGTCTACATCTCAATGTACCCAGGGGCGGATACTGGATGTTCAGGGTATGTCATGTGATGACAAAAATGTGATTAACTCATTTATATAAGGCTGCTTCAAAAGGCTAGCTCAGATGGTGACCAAAAAGGTACACAGCAGCCAAAAGCTGGGAGACATTCGGCAACACGTTTTTTCCCTATCAAACAATTTCAAAGCAGCTAGGAAATTGTTTTCCAGCTATCTGCTTTTTTTCCAGGGAAAACATGGCCTTCAAGCCAGGGAAACTAAAGTGCAAGGAACAGGAAGGTCAAGGCAGAGATATCAAAATGATTGTCAAAAGTAAAAAAAAAAGGAAGGCAACAGAAGATACACATCAGGTGGCAAGAAGTATATGGCACAATTATAAAGATGTGGAAACAGTAAACCACTGACACACAAAACAGCTGGTGGTTGAGATTTAAAAAGAAAAACTGCAGATAAGAACTGAGAACCCTGGAAATGACTAAGAAGAAAAACATGACACAGAAATTGCACAATAAACATATACTATTCTTTTCGGTTCTGATAACCCTAGCTGACAGTGACACTACCCACTGACAGTGTCCACTGTGTAGCACAAGGGAACTAAACTTGTTTTCTGCTGGTTTGTCCAAAATACACCGAGCTACATGATCACTGTTAAGAAGTTTCATAAGAACCCATCACAGTTTTGACTGTCAATACAGTACTTTTGCAAGACAGTTGTTCAAATTTAACATTTGCTCATATAAGAATGAAATAAGAATGAAAGCTGAAAGCTAAACATTTAATGTTTTCCTTTAAACCACAGAGAAGTTCAAGCCTACTAACAATGGAAACATTTGTATGAATCTCCCCCTCTTGTAATATTATGATGTACCCAACCTACCCCTTCACCTTCCCGCTGGTTACAGGGCAAAAACCTAACTGAACACAGAAACTGTTATTGTTATTGCACATGTGTATGTGTGTGTGTGTAAAAGAGAGAGAGAGAGAGAGAGAGATGAGATTTTCACAGGCATGTCAATGGTCTAGTCTGCTTTATTCCAATGGATGGAAAATTTATAATTTATATGACACTAGCTGCTTAATTGTACCCCAACATCAAGAGTCATGATACACATGATGACCACAGACTTTCCAAGCAGACAGTCCCAGGGACCCTCAGTCTAACCCTGAGCCCTCTAGAGAATAACATGTTCACAAATCTCTGGGAAATACAGCTTGTGCACATCGTGTTAGAACTAGAAGCCAAAAATAGGAACACAGTTATAT
The DNA here is from genome assembly GCA_004794575.1 of Lanistes nyassanus. NCBI lineage: Eukaryota > Metazoa > Mollusca > Gastropoda > Architaenioglossa > Ampullariidae > Lanistes > Lanistes nyassanus. Next base: position 32,957 of record SMGT01006188.1, read on the forward strand.
TTGTCAGTGACAGGGTGTCCTTAACAATAACATGAAAGAAAATAAAATTCACAGCATAAAAAGTAGCCAGAGTTTACTAAGCATCCCATTACTGGCATCAGACACCACGGGTGACTCATTCAATACATCGGACTTATGTATCAAAGTTGCGGGTTCGAATGCAGGAATACTAAAGGATTATATCCTTCAGCTAAACAATGTGTAGACTCTATTCGGCTCTTTCCTGAACATCAAATTGCCGCGATGGCCATTTGTACTGCAGCTAGAATCAGTCTGGTCGAGGCTTCAGTGCACAACGGGGTGACAGGGCCCCGTACTTCTCCATCCCCCCCCCATCCCCATTGTGATATGGCTTAAGATGCTGGCAGCCTTAAACTCAAACCAAACCATCCTCTAACAAAATCCATACACCACATCACGGCTGAGAAGTGAGAATGAAGAACTCTAACATAAACCAGGTAACTGATATTCAGAAGAAGAAACTGATCATTGCTATGTGTTTATCTAAATGCACATATCCAAAAGATCGAGTTATTAGTTATTGGTTTTAACTTTAAGAAAAAGAAACTAATAACGTATTACGAAAGAAAACTAACATTTCATTTAGCTTTAAAATACACAGTAAGTAATGTACTGAACAATCTAATACAACCTATATACCCCCTGCCCCCACTCCCCAAGTAAATCTGCATCACTACCTCTGTTCTCACCAGTCCTAGAAAGTTCTCTTTGTTTCTTTATTGTATGAACTTATCAAACTATTTCTGATATATGTACCACATGAAGTCATCAACTTTTTTTCTGAAAAAAGTTAATCAAAATGTCAACTTTTTTAGTCTGCCAAGCCTAAAGCGATGGAAAAAAAATCTTGTTTATCTCAACATTTCTGTCGTCTTCACCCAACCCCTTGGCCAACCCTCCATCCCCACCCAGTCACTGCTAGTTCTCATCGGCAGTTCAATCCAAGAATCCTTCCTCCCTCCGCTATAAGTCATTGCTACATCAGTGCATGACATCAGCAGCCCAGGAACAGATGCCAAAACTCTGCCTTAATAAATTGTATTTCAATTAGCACGAAATATGTCTATTAATATCTTTTAGTCTTTTGAAACTAAAAGACCCAGCTGCACTACAAAGAACTGGACTGGAACCAAAGCCTTTATTATGGCCAATTCAGCAAAAGACTAGTAATAAATATTGATCCAACGTAACTACCTTTCAAGTAAACTTTAGCATTTCAGCTTGTAATTTTCTCGTCTCATTCTCTGGGCAGCGCAGAACAAAAACACGAGTAATTTATGAAGCTCCTTGTATGTATCGTCGTGTCAAATATAATAATCTAAACGAATTTCTCTGTCATATCAAAGTCTCTTGTGTTACTGAAACACCGAACACAGAACAGACGACAAACATGAAATGACATCTGGGACTACAGCGATAAACGTATTTAAAATACAGCCTACCTTGACTTCTCTCGTTGTTAAATCGGCCTTCAACAATGAGAAGAGTTCCTGGAACAACCAGAACCAGACCGACTACCACCCACTTCCAAGACATTTTGAAATGTCGGCGATTTGTCGGACTGAAAGTGATTATCCACAGGCCATCTTCTCCCAGCTTGTCAGTGGCATATCATTCTCGAGTTTACTGCACAATCTCGCGAGACCATGACGTCAAATACACGGAAATGCAAACAAACATGGAGGATGAGGAGGATGTGTTGTTCGAGGTGAGCACAAACTTACACTAAGGAATGTTTTCACACTGCCTACAAAGATGATGATTTAAGAAATATGAGGCTCATACATCATAGCTTCGATACCTTGCGGTTGATAATATTTTGAAATTATTTTGATCACAAACCTGAACGATCTACTGCCGGAGTGGAGAGTAATTTGATCAATACTTGAGACAAAAACAAAGAGAAAACAGAAATAGAACTAGGAAAAAGGTATCTCATATCTTTTGTGCATCAGGTTTAAAAGGCCTTATAAGCGTATTGATAAAACAGTATAGTCTGTCGATTTCTTCCAACTAAATGTGGCTGTCTAGGAATCAGTTTGAGTTTATCCTGAATGTGCAGACGAATTTTTACTTGTTTTGCTTCAAATCGTTTTTTAAGCGGTCGCTGGGTAAATGTTAAGTGTCATCCTCAAATCTTCATGGAAAGATACCGAATGTATTCAGAAGAAGGAGCTTGGTATGAAATTTATGCAAAAGGAACAGGGAGTGGCATAATTTTTTTAAATCGGTCACCCAGGTGTAAATATATTATAAAGTGCTATCCACAGTCAAATCTCCATAGATACCAAACTCATTAAGGAGAAGGAGCGTGGTATGAAATGTATGCAAAGAGAACAGGGAGTGGCATGACAGGAATGTGAATAACCGGGATTTAACATGGGCGCACCTGGTCAGCAGCACAGCTGTTTACAACTGTGTGGTATAGTGATGTAACAATAGTCTACACAGTTGTAGTGGTGCAGTGATAGACTACACAGTGTGGTATGGTGGTGTAGGGATAGACCACACACTGCAGTAGTAATGGGGTGCACTTTGTGTTACAATAGTAATAATACAATACCAATATGTTACACTGTATGGTATAGATATGATGTGCTATTGTGTGGTAAAATATACTGCTCAAAAGAATTGAACGATTACTGCAGGCAGGTCATGGACCTGCGTAATTTAGGCACAGCATCCAACCCCACACATTCGGGTGCACATTGTTTCATGTACGAGGCAGCATAAAGCGTTTGGTGTCAGGTCTGTCATGGCTTGGGGAGGAATGGGCATGGCATGTAGAACATCCTAGTACCATGTGCAAGGCAACCTCACTGGCGTGGTCTGCAGAGATAACATAGTACAGCCCCTTGTACTGCCAGGACTGCAGGCAATAGGACAAGGTGCCATTCTCCAGGATGAACATGCCAAACCACACATGGGTCAGGTCATCACCTTCCTGCAACAACAGAAAGTGACTCACAAGACTGGCCAGCAAAGTCACTGGACCGTAACCTGATCAAGTGCCTGCGGGATGTGCTGGGCCATCGCCTGCAGGGAAACCACCCACCACCAGCAGCTGACCCGTAACCAGCTGTTCCTTTTGCTTCAGTCCATGCAACATGATGCCTTGCATGCATGCAGGCCAGGGGAGGTCACTGTCATAGAGCGTGTGGGCTTTCTATTTCTTTTACGGGTTTTCCCTTGGTGGTGTTTTCTTTGGACCTGGATGCCACAGTGCATGCATCACACATCCAGGAACCCACAAGCCATAGCATTATGAAGAAAAAAATGAGTTGATGCTATTTATACACATGATAGCAACTTTCAAATAACTTTTAACATACGCTCAGACTGTTGACAAAACTACGCAGGATAGAGAACTGAGCAACAGCAAACGCAAACATAAGAGACAGCATAATAAGTTCAACTAAGAAAAAGTGAAGAATGAAAGAAGAAACAGAGTGGGTATAATAATAATATCAAATATAACCTCATATTCACTTCAATCTTCCCCTCCCTTGGACCTTCTGCTGTATGTTACACATGTGGGTACCTGCATAGTGGCACTAAAAGAAAAATAATAAAAAAACCACCTGATAGTTTTAGTCGGCCTGTTCATGTAACGAGTCCCAAGTTTCCATTATAGGCCTTTTAGTTTTGTGTCTTACCTGCATATTGAAGACAAGGCTGAGTGCGGGTGCTCAGGTCCGTGGGTACTGAGTCTCTTTCTTTCTCATATTTAGTCGACTAAATAATTATTTTCCTAACATCGCCTTATAGACCTGAACACATCGCTCACCAACCTATCACTGGCCGTGTTACTGCCGTCTGTATTTGCCACTCTTCTTGCCTTTCACTTGCTAGTGGCTGGCCAGTGTCGTTCACCTCGTGACAAGCTCACACATTTTAACATTGATTATTCTGTGCTGCACCTGCTCTGTTTTTTTGTGTATGTCATTTACTATACAATAGAATGCAATAATATTTCCGACATCCAGGCATAGGACTTTGTCTTGGCGTTGCAGAATACTGGCAATCCAAAAGTCAAATCCTAAAATAGAATAGAGCAAATGTACAAGAGTTCCAGTAGTGGTTACCTAAATGACAATGGGACACTCACCCACACATGCACACCCAAGCTCACACACACGTTTCAACCACACACATACCCACATCCCCCCCCCCCTCCACACACACATACACACACACTGTTCCTCAAGTTTTGCCATGTTGAGGGCAAGTGACAAGAAGGAGGGCTGGTGTTCATTTACGTGCAGTTTGCACTGGTCTTTCAGTTCTTTTGAGCAGTATAGTGTAAGATAAAACAGAAGGTGGTTCCATTGTATAAGGACAAATGCTGCGTCATTCTGAAATAATGATAGAGTACACTGTGTGGTATAGTATTTGTACTATCATGATAGGCCCCACATGGATCCTATTTTAAGTGTAGTTGTCAGTACTTAATACCAGCCAGCAAGCTAGACCCTGAGTTGGTTGACTGTAGGGTTAGCAGTAGAGTAATATAATACCATTGTGTGCTTATCTTAAGTCAGTAAATGCCCTTTATGCTATGTCTAAATCTTCGGATGTTAATAATGCTATTTCTGTTCTACTGTCAGGCTGTCATCGCATCTGTTTCTGAATGATATGTTTTGATGTATGACTGTGTAGGGGATGCTTTACAAACTGAAGGTCACCAAGAACAAAACGCTGCATCGTCGGCACCCAGAAAGATGGAAATCAAAATATTTTATCCTGTGCTTTCATGAAAAGCTGGTACTGAAATGCTTCAAGAGGAAACCCAAGGTGCCGAAAATCTTTAGTGGGCGAACAGAAATGGTTTTGTGTCCATCCTTTAAGGTAACTGAAGTAATAATTCCTGTTGGAGTGATAATTTGATAATTTAAGCACTAGGTCCTCATTTGTTCTTTAGTAACTGATTCCTTCAAGACACGAAGGCTACAATACACTCTTCTAGATTGTGGATTTTTTTCTTATAAAAGGTTTCCTGCCTTTTTGCTCACTCAGTTGGATTGTTGTCTGAGTTTTAATTCTTAACAGTTTCTGCCTCCAGTAATTTCTTAATAACATTGTCTGCATTATTTTATGTTCTTTTGGAATAACTGAGAGGAAAAAAATTGTATTTTTATAACCTTAGATACATGCATATTCTTTCTTACGTCTACTTCATAAATTGTAAAGAATTGAACTTTTCTGACATTTACTGATCAGGTGTATACAACAACCATTCTAGTCAGCCTTCGCCAAATGAATGAAAGTGTCCAATCTTTTCTACTCACATGCTGTCCTTTATTTCCCTCCTTTAAAAAAAAAAAGGGAGTTCTAAGGTCTCTTTCCATTGGCAGGTTGAAAAGCTAACTGACGTTGGTGGCCGCCCGTTTGCAGTCCAGATCACTTCTTCAGATCGTCAGCTTTGCCTCTCAGCTGATGAGCAGAGGACAATTGATATTTTGACCTTTCTTCTTCAAAGTCAGATGCTGCTGAATAGCAACATCAGAGGTTTGTAGGAAGACTCTTGATGTCCCTAAAATGAAACGTGATTGCTAAGAGTTCTTGTATTTAATTACAGATGGTTAAAATAATTGTCCCACATGAAATAAGTGAGTTCTATAAATAATTCATTAAAATTCAGCCAAAAGATTTTTGTTTTTCCTAGATTTAAAGATACGTGGAAAGAGATGTTTGTGAGTTTAGAACAAAACATTTTGAAATAGATGGATTATTAACAAAATCATTTATTAACATTTTGTATCTTAGTCAATTTTGAAAGAAAGTTAACAGTGATAACAAGACTGTGATTGTAGCATGCAAGTTACTAGAAGTGTCAGTAGTAAATGCTCATTTTTTTCTTTTTCCTGCTTGGGATGGGTGGGTAAGACAAAGGAGTAGTGGCCCTTTCTACTGTAAATAGACTTCTGTAATATTTTTCACAGATTACTGTGGTTGGTTCATTTATTCATTTATTTTGCAGATGGTTTGATCAGTGTTCAGCCAGAGGTTTCTGAGGTTTTTCAAAGACTTGGTGCAAAAGGAGCCAAGTGCTTACTGCATGTTTCACCATGGGGTCTTTCCTTAGTACTGGAGGTGAATTTAAATTACCTTTGCAGATCCATTATTAAAATGTTTTGCAGATCCATTATTAAACTCTTTTGCAGATCCATTATTAAAATGTTTTTTCAGATCCATTATTTAACTCTTTTGCAGATCCATTATTAAAATGTCTTCAATAAGTGCTTATATACATTTTGCTGCTTTTGTTGCAGCTATAACACCGATCACTTCTCTTTTTAAAATTGCTGCTGTCAAAACAGGGTTTGCTTTCGGTTTTTTTTTGGCATGGTCAGAGTGAACATGGATACAGAAATTCCAAAGGGTAGTATTTTAAAATTCACTAGCCCGGGCTGCTATTTAAATCAAAATTTCCTTTGCAAGGGGGAGGGTATCATTATGACATTCCTATGGGTAACAAATTTTTTAAAAGTAAGTGCAATGAAATCTGTATCTCAGATTTTTTTAAAATGAAGACTGAAATATTCAGTCTTATTTGAGAAGGGGTTAGCTAGGAAGTGACACCTCCTTCATTGTTCCATATGGTGTTATGGATGGGACATTCTGCTAATCAGGTAAATAAACACTAGGGTTGGAGAAATGTGGGCCCAGACCGCTATTTCTTTCTGGGCCTTTAAAAAGCATTAATCACTAACCCACATTATCCTTTTTATTTTTATTTTGTTTTTGCCGACTGCTGTATGTAGTCATACAAAAGAGAGAAAATATCCTAGCCCTTTGAAAATTTCATTGGGCCAGAGAATTTCAGACGTTACTAGCCCATTGTGCTTGTGAAAATTTTGGGACATCCCGTTCCCCTGCCCTAGCACCTGCAGGAGTTGGCAAAAACAAACACAAAAAAAGAGATCACCCAACAGCCTAGTGATTTGTTATTTTTGACGTCCGAGAAAGATTTCTAGTGCCTATGGGCCTCCACGTTTCTTTGTCCATGGTGAAAATGGGTTTATGCCTTGAACATTTTGTGGGTGAGTACTTAATATTCAGCTAGTGTGGGCAATTACTGACATAATCCTGACACTGGGTTTATCATCTTTGGTCCAGAAGAGCCGCTGTGTATTGGCCCAGTGGCCACTGAAGAGTATACGCAGCTACGAGTGTTCAGGTAATGGGGTGTTCACTATTGAGGCTGGTAAAGTGGCCCCCATGGGAGAAGGAGTGTACGTCTTTCATACACTGCCTGGTGCTGACAACCACATTTGCACCTCTGTTGACCACTTCATCATCAGCACACTGGACAGAGTCAAGGTCGGTTTACCTTAGCTTTCGTTGACATTGCTGGAAATCAAACAATGAGTTTCTTTAAAAAAATTTATCTTGGCAAAGCGGTGTATTAGAATTGAGATTAGTGTATTGGGGAAGATTGTGTTGGTTGGTAGTACGTGTGTGAGCATTTTTTCATGATTTGACCAGAACTGTTTACTTCCAAAATGTTCTTTGCTAATTTTTTGCCACATTGTAAAATATTCAACGCACCTTTTAGAAGGATGACACTAAAGAGATACCTTAATTTGTTCCAACATGGGAATTTGCCACACAGTTTGTGGCAGCTGCAGAGCTCTAAAAGTGAACGTTAGTGCTGCTGTTTTAGGTTAATAAACCCCCATCCATCTCTTCAGTGCTCTCCCTTGTCACAGCAGTTGTCTTAAATGTTTTTTTTTTGGGGGGGGGCGACATCCATAGTTGTCTGCCCAACTGTGCCTTGTTGCTCCAAATGGGACAGTCACAAATACATTTCTGATAGTGAAATGCATCATGCCATGTCATGTTTTGATCCCAGAATGGGCTGAAAATGCCAGTGAAGTGAAGATCAGAACTGCTTAGAACAAAGAAGTATGGAAAAGAATTTTAAAAGTGAATTGCTGGAACACTGTTTTATGTGCAGTGAACTGATCCCATTCAGGTCTAAGTGTTCAGCTTTCTGTGGAAGTTTGAACAGTGAGTTTTACCACTGTGGCAGATACGAGCAGGTATGACAACACAAATGTATGTATTGTTAGGAAATTATGTAACAGCGTGGTTTTGTTTTGATAGCCAAATCAACGTGGGACAGCTGAAGAGATAGAAGACTACATGCGGGAGTTGAACTGCTTACACTCCTTGACGTATTTATCCCCCTCACAATTTACCAGCTCAGAAGTCAGAAAAATCCTCCAGGACAACTGGAATTATATTTTACCATCAGCAGGTACCTGTTGCAGTCACTTGCAAACAATGTTAATAAAGAATTTAAAACTGCTTGGTGTTGAATGCTTGAGGTGTTTGTCTTCTGCAGTAGCTTGAGGATTTTTTAAAAATTTCATTATATTGCACAGTAGTTACAATGCAAACAAAAACAACAACAAAAAAAACATATAACAACCAGACGAAAAAAAGGAGAGAAAAACACAAGGAGATCAATTAGGGATAGAGTTAAACAGAGAGAAATGCAACTGTGTGAAATGTTTATTAACAATGATAGTGATTAAAAGAGGGTTTTCATTTTTATGTTTAAGCTGAAGATTTTGTATTAAACAGTTTTGGACTTTCTTTGGGTTCATCAGTTAAAATCATGTCCGTTTTGTTAGAACATTGTTTACACTGGTTAAGTGCACTTGTTTTGCCGCAACAATGATTGTGGAATTGTTGATTGTTAATTTCAGGTGATAACCGAAGTGTCAGTGGGAGTGTATCAGATGACACATCGTGTTCGGTGAGGTATGTATATCTGAATAGATTTTTTTTTAAAAGTCTGACTAAAGAAGTGAATAATGCAACAAGTAATTCACTTAAAAATTTTTAATTATGCCCTATGCAGCGGCTACACTTTATAGCATTTCGGACGGTTGAGATGGCTGACCAAATTAAACAATTTCCTAGCAGGCTTAACGAATGGAGAATACTGTGGATTGTTTTGTTTCTCTTGTGATCCCAAGCCATCTTTCTTCCGGCAGCATGCAGCACCCACCGTTAACCCGCCTGGTGTCAGACAACACCTCTCGACCTCTGCCGTTGCCTCGTACTTCTCTTTCTGTGTCTGAAGATTCTGCTTCACAAAGGGTAGAGGGTAGACTTCCTCCTCTCCCCCATCAGAGAAGTAGCATCACAGGATCATCGAGACTGGCTAAGTCATCTCCCCTGACTGTCAGGATGGATTCAGTGTTTGAGGGTCCGGGGTCTCCCGAAACGGAAGCAGAGGATGGTTTAAGTCTGATCGATGTGACCATCAGGACAAAGGAAAGCAGAAGTAGCCAGCCTGTGAGCGAGAGGCAAACAAGTCAAGCTAGCACGGCAACCACCACAGCTTCGGAAAATGTTTCCCTTTTTCAGTGGCAAAGCCCACATGAAGCCCCCTTTTCTTCGGATCTGGTACATGAGCGGCAGTCACACCCTGTGGTGCTACCCACCGAGGCCACAAAGATTGAAGAGTCGGTTGAGGAATGGCTAGTGTCGGCCAGCTGTGAAGATCTGAGCGATCACATGCGAACTGTAATTTTCAAGCCACAGAAAAGCGCTGCGTCTCAGAGCAACAAACTAACTGCAGACACCAGCAGCAAAGAGGATAGTGCTGGTGCAAACGACAGTCCTAGAAGTACCCCACCACCATTCGTGAACATTCAGCAGTATCGCTCCAGTGTCGAGTGGGGAAAGGACAAAGCTCGTGATCGAAGTCATTCGTTCGATGCTAAAACCAAAAACAGTGTTGACCCACTTCCCCATGCTAATGCTGGAGGGCTTGGATATAAACCCTCTGTCAGGCAGATCCGCAAAATGGTTGCTGCAAGATCCGTCACCAAAGAGAACCTTCACAAATCTCTTTCCAATCCAAGTTTTCTCAATCTTGGCAGCAAAGAGCAGCTGCATCAGCACAGAGTTCAGCCCTCCAAGACTTCCAGTCCTCACAAAGATGGAGCCAAACTAAGGTACAATTTTTATAAACACTTTTTTCCTGGGGTATGGTTGTCAAAATATTTATTTTTTATTTTTTAGGATTTTTTGATGGGGCTCATACCAGTTAATGGTTTAACTCCGTAATGTTATTTCTGAAAAATTCTGATAACATTCTGTAACATTTCCTACTGCTGCCTAGAGTCAGGCAACAATTAGTCGAGGTGTTGTACTGAAAAGAACATAAATTTAAGTCTGAGTAATAGTTTGTGCATGTTAACATTAGTAGGTATTATTTTGTGAGGCAAATATTGGCATGCACATGAAATCTTAATTTATTATAGTGAATCCAGATGCATAAGATTTATGATTGTATAAAGAAAATCATACCTTTTTTTTAGAAAGTTATTTTAAAGCAGAAAATCTTATTTATGTTACTCTTTTTAGTGATGCGTTACTAGTTAATTGTTGTTAATCAGAATCAGTAGGTTTCAACATATATGTGTATTTCTGCTTATTTTGAAAGAAGGGGAATGTTTCTTATGCAGCCATAAGACCAAGCTGAACAGCCGATCCCTGGCAAGCCTTTTGCCTGGTCCTCTCCGGCGTTACGTCAGTAAGGAATCCATCTCTCGCCCTACATCATCTTCACCCTCTCCCAGTCTCCGACAGCTAAGCAGAGATTCTTCTAGTGACAGAAGTAACTTTCAGAGGTACGACAGTGCCCGGTCCCTGAAGGAGATGTCCATTAAAGGAATTCACTTCACCGAGCGCAGCCGGTCTTTCCGCAAACCCAAGTCTGCGGCACGTGGGGTAAGAGCCACCAACAGTGACTCTACTGGTCTTCCTGCCCCAGAACCAGAAGGACAGGCCGCAGCCTTTGAAAACTCTCTACCTCAGCTAGCCAGTCTCCACAGCACGGCAGACAACGCACAGAATGTGAGCGAGACTGAGAAGTCTGTTGTTGATGGTGGCGAAGTCCCACGGCCGAAGTCCCACAGCAGCGGCTGTCCACAGAAGCAAGAGCATCCCATGCAAAATGGGTTAGCTAGGTTGTCAGGAAATGTTTTGCAGTCTTTCGTGCATGGTCACAGCACAGATGAGTCATTCTAGCAAGTTCTAGCCATGTTAAATCCGACATCGTTGGAATGCTGCTCTTCTTTCTTGCCTCATCTCCCCCCCCCCAACACACACACACACACACACACCAAAACCCCACCTGCAGATCCATTCTTTCTTTTTTAAAGATGCTGTTCTTGCAATGTCTTTATTGTGCTTGGATTTATAAGCAATGAATTTGGAAATTGTCAAGTCTACTATCGAATGCTTGTTAGCTGGCAAAGGGGTGGGTTTCAGATACAGTCTTATATGGATATAGATGTCTGTTAGCAGTGCTTCATGATGCAGTTAAGGGCTGCACTATAGCTCCATAGTAAGTACCTGAATTTCCTATCTCTCCTCGCACTAACTTGCTAATAAAATCACTACAATTGCAGTTGCTGATTTTGTAATGAAGCTATGATAAGGTACAACTGTTTTAATGCAAAGTATTTGGACTACCTGTGACGCACACGAGCAGTCATTTTCAGATTGCAAGTGCTGCCTGTCTCATAAGCTGTGCATAATAATTGTGAATAGTAATAAAGTTTTAGTGTTCTCATAAGATTTCATGGTTATTTTAATTCTCCCACGTTTCTACTAAAGCTTTGTATGCTGGTGTCAGCGTACGGCTTTTAAAAAATAATTTCATTCATACATTTTATACATCATTTGATCTGTAAATATGTGTGTGTGTGGGTGGGTGGGTGGTTGTGTGTGCGTATGTTTATTTAAACTTGTGTTTATATATTTCTATTTATGATGTTGAAAGTCAAATTCCAGTCATTGGTCGATTTAAAAGCTGGCCTCTCAGAAAATTTCACAAACTTTGAGTTCATTTGGTTTTAGAAAAATATCAAAAAATTTTTGTCCATTCAAACCTTGGGATTCAAAGTGTCTTTTTGAAAAAATCTTTTTGCTGGGATATTGTGTACACCTATCTGTTTAATGTTGTGAATAATGTATTTTTGAAAAATGTTAAAACATGCACCTTTCATTTTTGTTGGGTGGTGGTGGTAGTATGAACACAATTTCAGTGTAGATTTGTGTTGACACCCCTCCACCTTTTTTTTTTCTATTTTGCAAAGTGGTTGTGATTATTGTTGGGCACTTTTAACAGCTTAAGATAAGTGTTCTCGTTTGTGAAAATGTTTAACTTTTAACATTTGAATTGTAAACTTTGTGGAAAATTTGGATTGCATTGGAGGACGTAGGATGAACAGGTGAATGGTTGGTTTCTAAGTGTGACAGTTTTACAGTTTATTTAAGCCCTCATCTTGCCTTTTCAGAGATCATACACAGATATGGTGATCAGCCATGTGGTTGCCCAGTTTTTTTTAGATATTGGGGAAAAAATGTTTTTTCAACCAACACTTGTATATTTAATGTCCTTTTGGGCAAAATGAAATTATAGGGCAAAATAGTTTATTTTACATGTAAGCCAATTCGAGAACACTTGTGCTGGTTAGATTCAGTTTATTTGTTCATACCTGTTAGTTTATAGAGATCACATGGGCAAAATCTGAGGATTCCATATTCATACTGATGTCAGATGACACCTGCATGCACATGCATGTGTGCATGCCTGCATGTATGTGAGAGAGAGAATGTTGCATCATCTCAGCACAGTGAGGTATTAATCTTTCCATAAGGGTGAAAGGGTGTTATCTCAATAAAAACCAAAGATGTCAGTGGCATCATGCAGAATTTGAACAGAAGATCTTTGCACGCCTTAATCCATCCCAGAGACTTTTCCCAGTTCCTTTTAAAGTTGGAAAAAATCATACACTGTCATATCAGGGTGTGCCACCAAATTAACACCTGCCTAGAAATGGTTGTGAAACACATTATCATTCACTGCTTGGTCTTTAAAGAAATATGACTGTATTTTGCACAGAATTATTTCCATTTTAATGTCAAAGTCTCTTTTATTAAACGTATGTTGCTAACACTTAATTTACCCAGTTTTCAACTGCCTGTCAACATTGCCTAGTCTACTTTCAGGGCAGAGTGACGTCTGCATGTCCTTTTGTGAGTGTTTGTGAGGGGAGACATGGTAACTAGTTAGTGGTTGCAGGTCTAGTACGGTCTTTTTGTTTTTTCTGTTGTAATGGGAGTAGGCATTGGGGTTTTTTTTAGGGGAGGGGGGATTTTGTTGGAGTTTTTTTGTTGGGGGGGGGGGTGTTGTTTTAATTGTAGCCTAGAAAGTTGAATGCATGGAGCATTTTGTTATGGATATCAACAAAATTGATATAGTTTTGATAGGATTGTTTTTGATAGCAGTAATATCAAACAAAAGTTGTTCTGTTTACAGTGAAGTGCAAACATATCAGTGTGGCTGCCATACCTCCGCATATTCGTGCACTGGCCTCTTTTTTTTTCCCCCAACAGCATTGCAAATTTTTTTTTATGTTTTACATAAAGCTTAAAGAAAGCTCACAATTTTTTATGCTGTTATACGAAGGATCAAGTGCCTTATGAACCTGAATTGCATTTAAACGTGTCTACAGTGGTATGATGTAAATATATATGTACACGCGTTTCCTGCTCCTTGGATAGAATGTGATTTGAAGACAGAGAAGGAAGAAGCTGGCATGTGCATGTAGGGTGTGGGTAAATGGATGGGTGCATGCGTGTGGGCATTCGTACATGCAGGTAGGGCACGTGGAGGCATGCACAAAAACATGTTTGTAACAATACCTGCCATAGCCATATCTGCCAGTTGTTTGCATGCTTACCTTTGTGTGACAGTGATAATGACTTTTGATGGGGTTTTTCTGGGGGGGGGGTAGTGGGTGTTATTGGGAATTCACCTGTGGTTTTGTTTTGCAAGTATTGCATGCTGTTTTGTGATAATATAAAGTGACTGTTCATATCGGCTTGTTTCACACACTGTATATAGCTCTTGTCAGTGCCACTTTTTAAAAAAATAAGTAAGAGTAATTTGAAATTATATACCATGTATTGGAAAAGCTTTTCTTTTGTTTTGGGGTTTTTTTCCTTCATTCGCCTGACTGTTTATTTTTGTTAGTTTTCCACAGAACAACAATATTTGCTTTCAGTGGTGTTTTGATTGTTCTGTCCTTTACCGTCCAGCATCCCACAGTTAAGTGGCTGAAAACACATTGAAAACATTTATCTGGTTTTGTTTGCAGTGAAAAAGTGGAAGATAAGTCAGAGAGAATCTGCATGTGTAAATTGAACATACTGTTACAGTAAGGGGATTTCTGATGTCAAGATTTCTGTAACTTGTTTTTTCAATTCATCCTCTTTTTGGAGAGAGAGAGAGAGAGAGAGAGTTTATTGAAAGACCTTGATCTTTTGGAGTTGAGTATTTTTTAAAGTATGTGGACAAAACTATTTATATATAGAGTGTATATATATTTTCACTGCAATGTACACATTCCTGTACCTGAAGATACTGGATTTCCTTAGTTCATGCCTTACATTTTAAAACTTTCTAGCATTAGATTTTCTTTGTAGAAATACGGAATATTTGCTTTCAAACATTCATTGATTCAGTGCATATCATGTTTGAAGATAAATTTTGAATCAGTTGGCTTCATAAAGAGCAATTTCAGTAGGCATGGTGTGGATTATTTTGATCCAGTATCCTCATAAAACATGTATGTCGTGCTAATATTGCTTATTTCAGCTGCCTATCAACTGCTGATTTATTTTGATCAACTCGAGGTGTGTGCTTCAGTTATATGCTCTTATCCCAATGTTTACTTGTGACTATAGTACATATAGTATATTTATTTAAAGTTACAAATTTTTGGAGAACAGGTTTATAAATGATTTTTAAAGGATGTTATTTAAAATGTTTTATGAAGAGCATTATTGACAGGATTTTAGAAACATATCATTGGATGTTATTGCATGATAGTGATCAATATGATGTCATGCTTTGTGTTCTGTGAAGTGGAGCTGTAAAAGCTGTTGTTTTATACAAATATATGAAGCAGTGGATCTTCCCGTTGTTGTTGTCCATGTTGTCCTTTGCAAGTTGCACTGGATGCGTATATGTGGTGATGATTTTGTCGAGTCTCATTTCCAGTAGTGCATTTTTGGTGACCAGCCCCTCGTACCATAGCGTCACTTATGCTAAACTGCTTACAAGAAGTTGAGGCGCAACGAAGGATGCTGCTCAGCACCAAACATTTGAAAGCACAGCAAAACAAGTTTTCCACCGTGTCAGATTTTGCTTCCAGTAAGATTTTGTCAGCATCTTAACCCCTAATTGGAAAGCAGGTGGCCACGTGATTAAAGGCCACCAAACCCAAAAGCACCGGTTCAGTATCCAGGTGACCCAGCATTCTTCCTACTCTGAGAACGGGTCAAGGAAGTTAAGGCACGAAGGATAGATGGGCACCGGCCTCCTGATGCTGGCCTACACAAGAGTTGGGATCTCATACACCTCGGCTCCCCTATGACCTAAACAAATGTTAGACAACGAGACAACCGTAACCTTTAACTTCCAATACACACTACTGTCAAATTAGTAAGCCCATATTCCAAAGAAATGCTTGTGAAGTTCATTGCCCTTTTTGACTATTTTACCTTTGTGACGTTTGTGTAGGTTTTCTGCTCTCTCTGTACACACACGCACACACTTATGGCGAGATTTCTAGTGCTTGTGTCCCTGACCATCTGCGGCAGGGCTAATATAAAATTCCCACCAGTGTGCAGTGCAGAATAGGGTTCAGTTTGAAAAACAGTTTATCAACCTACTGTACTATTTTTTTCACCTATCTGGTTATGTAGTAATGTTCATTTAATTTACAGTAAGGAAAAACATCTAAACAAGTAGAAGGCTTTGATGATGTGCAATATCAAAGTGAAAATCACTTGCAGGAAGACTGGGCCACTGTGTCTTTTGTCAACTTGCATGTTATAGGACACAATGTACGTATTTTTATTAATGCTAGTAGCATAATTTTTGCAGGCACATGCATACATATGAACACAAGTGGGTGCAAGTCCCCACCCCCCACACCACACACACATCAGAGACAGCTGCACATATAAATCTCGCTTTTGCATATGCACAACTCTTTTCTCCCACCCTCCACCCCCATCTCTCTTTTAATGTATACACATGCTCAGACACGACACAGATTTTAAAAGCTTAAGAGCACTTTCACAGTCAGGCAATGTCAGGAAATTCAATGAGTGTTATTTCTGCAACAAATATTTTGTTGACAGATGAAATGTGTTTGTGGAATTTACTGCTGTGAATGCAAAACATAGAGGCTGTCATCAGAATTTATTTATGGTGAGTCAGTGCTGACTTCAATGTGTTTCAACCTTCACGCGCGCGTGCACACACACACACACACGCATTGCTTATATGCACATTTGAACATCTAAATTATTGCATTAGACTTATCCCACATACATCAGCCCTCGCTGACACCCCTCCTGCTCAATCCACTCACATGCACCAAGCCTTGAAAGTCCACTGGAATGCCATTTTAGAGGCATCGTCAGTTTGTTCTGGGTAGACATAGGCAATGAAACGGCAGCAGCATACATGAAAAAAAACTGCACGTGCACACTAGTTCAGAACTGACAAGATGCTGTGTAAAATAGAACCTCTGTCCTTGACGGAAGCTGCACAGCCAGGTAACTCTCTTTCAATGCTGAAAAATCCATTCCTTTTTCCTTCATGATAGAAATTGCTTCAAGGAACAATGTCATCAGTGTCCTTGGGTTTGTTTGTTTTTCACCTTCAACCACTTGTTTTTCAGATACACATTTGAGAGGGAAAATAATGTACTGTGCAAAAATACCATTGTTCATGGACAGCAGACCAAAACTTCTGAACACCTGTTGACAAGTTCATGCAAACCGATTAGGCCCTCTCCTTGTAACAGGTGCGGTGACTACACCATGCAGGTATCGATCTGGTTAGTAAACAGTGACTTAATGCTACAGTGATGATCATAAAGGTAGCAGTTGAAACACCTGTGAAGCATAATGACAGGTAAGGGGTAAGCACCTACACCAGATGTAGTTTCATGAGGTTTTAGTTTGCGGTATTGTGATCAGCAGGTGTCCCAAGAATAGCAAAAACCACTTTTATGAAGCCATAATTATGCCAAGAAAAAGTACATGCTTTATACAGACTTTGGCTAAAACCAAATGGTGACTTCTTAATCTCAAAATAAGTATTTTTTTTTCGGGGGTTGGGGGGGTTGGGGTGGGGGAGTAGGGAGGTTTCAGGTGAGCAGATGGGCGGCATTTGCGAGATGGTTAGAAGTTACATCACAACCATTTATTCTGTAAGGGGGGGGAAGGTATTGTCCTTTTGATCTAACTAATTCTATCACAGAAATATCCCTGGGCATCAAACAATTGAGTCTTTTCAGTGCATGCTGTCAAGGAGAACCGAGTATTGATGAAACTGTTGGGTGCTGACTTCCAGGTTCTTTTTTGCCACCAAAGAATCACCTGCAGTGTGTTTGCTATGTTTTCCATGTCCTTCCCTGCTCCAGTTCTGCCATCTCGATGGACGGCAAATCCTGTGCAACATAAGTTATGCCCTTAGCAATATGAGCATGCCTATTTATCACACGGGCCCGTTTCAGACAATGCACTTGCTGACGCCCAAGTCAATTTTGTACAGGCTTAACGAACAGCATTGACCACTACAAGCTGACACTTCCAATGGATGGGCAGATGAACAAAAAAAAAGAGTACAACATTATTTTTAAACACATTTTGTGACCTTGAAACAGCTGTCACAGAAAACTGGTGACTGGCTGCTTTCACATGTAACTTGAACCGGTGGAAACAGGCTGAGATGAGGAAATGGAATAAATTTTAAAAAAGTCCTTTACCCATGACAAAAATTAAAATTAGAAACACAGTAAACCGAATTCAGGGAGGGAGGGGAGAAAAAGCAAGAGAAAATGACAACGCGAAATTATCAGATTGTTTTTTGATGACCTGCACCAGAGTTGGACTCCAGCAACTGTACCACGTGTGCGTGGCTTGTAGAAGCTCACGTGGATGATGGGTTGTGGAGAATGATGCCCGCTGTATATCAGTGACAGCTGCTCATGTTACCGAGTGCCACGTCATCGTGCTTGTCGCTCGACCCGTATATCGTTGTCACTTCCGACTTGGTGTCCTCGCACTCGTTCTTACGTCTAAGGGCGTTGAACAGTCGCCTGGACACCGGCTGGAAGAAGAAGAGGAGGTACCCCGTGCCTGCGCCTAGCAGCAGGGCCAGGCAGAACCACACGTTCATTGTCATGAAGGTCAGCATCAGCCCGTAGCTCAAACACAGGTACACGATGTAGGCCCCTGTCTGAATCAGCGCCAGAAATGCCAGCCTGACCGCCCTGCGTCTGCGAAAGTACAGTTCAATATTTTGTTACAGCTTGCAGACCGCCAGTCGTGTCAACTGTTTTACAAATCGTCCCCCCCCCCCCATCAAGGTACGCACTTGGGTTACATGGAATTTCGATCATATCTCACTGCTTATCAAACTGCATGGACAGTATAAACTCACCTGACACAGTTAATCTGCGTTCTATTTACATGTATAAACAACAGCCAAACAACACCCGTGTGTGCCCCCAGGAAAATCTGATATAACATGTTCCGTATGCGTACACTTGTCATTTTAAAAAACATTCTACTAGCATGTGGAAAATCTTTTGTCTCAGGGAAAAGTCTGGTCTATTTCCAAAATAAGACTAAAAGACAAACAGGTTTAAAAGCGAAATAATTCGGCCTTATTTCATCGCCAGTGTCTGGCACCATGGACGTGCACTTCGTGGCGCTATACTTACGGAGGACGGGTTGTCGACCACACCTGGAGCCAGTTGACCATCAGCCTCAGGCCCTCGTGGACAAGGGCAGCGATGAAGATAACGATGCATGCTGCCGCCAGATCTGATCAAAACAAATACCAACACTTGCAGCCTGAAGATTTCACTGATGTGTTGAGATTCCCTGTATAACAATAAAACTCTGCGCTAATTCTTAGCCACTGCAGTCGTGACTCCCTTTGAAAGGTAATATGAAAGGATTTTTTCCACTGTTAAAGTTTGCTCCGTTAGAATCGCATCAGGTCATATCTCTCGAGTTAAGAAGACAACAGACCTACCTCAAAATGTTCCCGTTTGCTTTGCACTCGGTTGTCTAGTTTTTATCTTTAATTTCACTAAACTGCCTCTGATCCGTACTCACTACCTTACTGCAGGTATTAGCAACAGCTTGGTGGATGTTTCAGTTCATTTAAGAAATAGGACCCCATTGCCCCACCCCTGACCCCACCCCTACATGTTGTAAAATGGCCGCTATCGAGGTGGAAGGACTTCCTAAAATAACCAACAAACCAAGCTAAGATTGTAAAAAGAATCAAGTGCCAGCACTTCGACGTTATTGTTCTCAAGCGCGTGTATTGGTGCGTCTCGTTTTACGCCGACTCAGCAGATGTAATACAGACTTTGATTACAATCCAGGAGGAACATCAGCCAAGTGCCATGCGTCCATTATACAGTTAAGGCCATGCTGTGTTTTCGTTCTCGCTCTCTATCGGTAACTGATATACCAAACGAAAGACCAATTTCTACAATCTGTCCTAGGCATCTACAATGAAACCTCTCCTGACATCAAAAGGACGATTCTTATAAGCATATTTTTAGGACCTAGAAACAGCGAGAGGCTGGTAACAAGGAAGACAAAGCCTGCAGGAGCAAAGGGATGTATAATTATGAGTGCTCCCCAAAACATGCACGCGCACGGATCGGTTTGATGGGTAAGAAATGAAAATGAGTTTATTTAGCTTATTTGTGAAAAGCGCTAACCCTTGGTTTCGCGACATTACTCCTTCTTCATGTTCAGACAGTTACACAACTAAACAGTCAGTACCAACATCAAGAGGTTTAAGAAAGACAGAGCTCTCTCTCATGCAGAAAATCCGTAAAGCGACTAGAAGTGGTGCAACTGGGCACACCCACACGTCCCCCCACCAACTCAGTCCCTGGAGCAGGGGAGGGGAGGACAGAAAGGGTGAAATGTATTTGTAAACCTATAGCTGCTTAACTGCTTTCTATAACTTCGTTATCGTTAAAGTTCGTGCCCAGTCATGAGCAGACGTCGTTCAGAATTATCGGCTTGCTTTCGCGTTGATTATTAACACATCTGTGACGTGTACATCCGATCCGGCGGCCTGCCTGGGACAGATTGCCAGATACTTTCCGAGGGTGTTGACGTCCGTTTTGGTAAAGGAGACAGTTGCCATCTCAGCCTGGAACCCGACACCCCGATGATTCGATCGCAACACGTGAGCGGTTTTCAGACGATACGACTTTGACGCGTTGGTTCAAAACGACGGTAAAGGACTTTAGTCGAAGGTCTGGAGGGGGGAAATTCTAATTTCGTGGATCAGATCTACTGCAGACGCAAGACTATTGTCATAACATCGACGCGACGAGAATGAAGCTGATAATCTGGAAGGGAATCAGGATGTCACGCACGTGCGTCCGATCAAACAACAGGACTGGGTCATTTCCTCCGCGCGTCGCACGTGCTGAGGTTCTATTCTGTGGCACTGGCGTGGTATAATATATTACGAGCTGGGTTTCACTTGTAGGGGCAGTGCCAATAACACGCATTACTGCAACTGCTACGCTTTTCACGACGCTGAGGCAGCAATTAATAATTCCGACAACCTACTGCACACTGCTGCAGCAACTTTTTTTTAGTACCTTCTAAATTCTCATCCTGTTTTGATCGCTTCCTCGACAAACATTGTAAATGTGCGCCGATGCACAGCGAGAAAACGGGCGTTTACTTGTAGAGCGAATGTATATCTAGACATCGCGTAACTATTTTGCTTTGAGCTTCGCGCGAGATGCATGCACACACTTCGTCTGTGTCGCAAATATTCGCTCAGATTTTGTGATTGGGTGGGGTAGTGGTGGTGGGGAGGAGGGGTGAATAGATGCGTCATTCCGCCAATACGCTGTGACACAGAACGGACATTTTAATGAACTTACTTATTTAAATGCCGACTAATCCGCGATATGTCCGACTTGAAGCAGGATTTTCGTCGGAGTCCAAGACAGAAGATTGATCGATTAATTAACCGTTTGCGTGTTCCGTGTGGGTGTAATGCATGAGCATCCTTTTGTCCGCGCAACACGCCCTATAATCCTGTCATTCTACAAGCACTGAAAGATCGTGACAGAACTCCACCCATGGCCCCCATAGGAGGACGGTTATATCCTTAGGATATCATTAAGATTCTTAAGAGTAAATTAACAGATTGCTCCAGGATGTGTTCTGGTTTCTTGCCACATTTCACCCATGTATCACAAAACCGCGCTGTCATATCCCGCTGTCACGGGAACATCCTAATGTCAACCATATGCATGAAATAAACCAAAAGAACAGTTAATTACTGCATGCACTGTGCAGCGCCAGGTAAAACTGAAGGTGAAAGAAGGTATAAGCTGGGGAACGGGGTAGCCCCAGCAGGAGGGTAACACTGAAGTTATTGTGCTGTTTAGAGAAGAACAATTGCTGCGTTGTGTGTTTTGCTGGGGCAGTAGCGGTACATCATAAGAGGAGACGAAAAGGAATGTAAGTGTGGAGTGACGTGGCTATCCTTTCCTCGCAGATCTGGGTGTGCACATGCATGCGTGTATGCGCATGTGTGACACAGAGAGAGAAAGGGGGGGGGGGGG
>SMGT01006188.1:55269-76180 GCA_004794575.1 Lanistes nyassanus
CTTTCTTTGTCTCTTTCTTTTTTCTTTCTTGCGCTTGCTTCCTCGCTTAAAGCGAACGTGCTATATGGCTTTAAATTGGATTATAGAACAATAAAAATATATATAGGACAGCATGAACGTACACAGACTTAGAAAGGGACACACATGCACGCATACACGTACATACAGGTACACATATTCGCACACAAAGCAAGCACAGCACACAGAGAAGGGAGGAAGAAGAAAAGGGGAAAAACAGGCAGATAGACTGACAGGCAAAGATGGATTGATGGATTACCTCTGTTTTATCCACGTCGTGGTTCATGCTGCAATGTATACATCGAGAAAGATATCACACGATGGTTGGAACTTATTTCTGCTCCCGTTAACCCTTCAAAATAGTATTTCTGTTTCACGACATACAGTACTGGACTATACTTTAAGTCACTACGACCCATTGTATTGTCATTTGTACTTCTGTAATGTTATAATTTAAACCAAAAATTGTCGATGAATTGTTACAAAAAAAACACGCACGTTCTTTCTCACGCTTGCACCCACAGGCGTGTACATGCACCTGTCTATCTCACAGGTCGTCTGAATGCAGTCATTTTTAGCAACATCATGACATGAAACAAAAATCCATCCACAGCGGCAACAGATTGCGTATATAAAGAGACAGAATGTGAGTGGGAGGTGGATGAATATATCGGCAGATATACGGGTAGATATATGGATCAATTGCACGTGCTTATGTGTAACTGGATGGATGGATGGAGGGCAGAGATCCGACGACGGTCTAAGCAAAGATCGACAACGTTAGCTGTGATACGAGATGACAGCGACGATGAAAAAGAAAGGACAAAACGATAATGTTGGCATAACGACGCCTGTCGTGGCATCAGTATCTTTGTCCTCATCATCGACACGGAAAAAGACAAAGGAGCATCATGATGATGATGATGATGATGATGATGATGGTGATGATGATGATGATGATGATGATGATGTGTGTGTGGTGGTGGTGGCGGCGGCAGCGGCGTTGGTGGTGGTGGTGGTGGCGGTGGTGGTTGGTAAACAAAAGGAAAATCCATCTAAGCAAGAATGCCAAAGGATATATTTACATAACGGAAACTCTAACACGTTAGAAAGCAGTCGGGACAGGGACGGGGAAGAAATCTGTGGCATGATCATAATGAAAACAAAACGTGAGACCAGCAGCTTAGCATATGTCCCCTCCAGCTCATATCTACCTGTAATTGTTGTCGTTGATCCAGGGCGCCGAGGGACGGATCAGTCCGTCACAAGTTGTATGTGTTCCTCAGTCTGCGCCCGTCCGCCCTCGATACGATAGTACAAGCGTCACGCAACTCACCTGGCTCACCTGCTCCACTTCCCATGCAGCACCTGAGCGGTGTCAGTCGCCTGGCCGCATGCTGCGTACACACAGAATAATGCCGTACTTGAACACTTGTGCTCCGTTGAAAGTGTTTTGGCTCCTCCCCGTTTCCCCATTCCCCTCGATCCGGTGTTCCCCTCTTCTGTATCTCCCTCAGTCTCTCCAATCAATTCTGCCTCCTCCTCTGTAACCCCTCCTCTTACGGCCCTCTGTCCTCCTCTCCCCGCTGTCCACTTTCTCCTCTATATCCTCTCTCTTTTATTCTTTCATTCTTATTTCTCTTCCTCCTTCTCCTCTTCCCTTTGTGTCTTTCTCTCTGATTTGCATGGCAATTATATCCACCGGCCCTCCATCCCTCTTCCATTGTGAAACAGACTTCGTTGCTGATGCTGGGTTAAACAACCAAACCGTAAACAAATCCTCTTTTTTTTCTCCTTCTCCTACCCCCCCCCCACCTCATTCTATATATTTCATCAACGTCTGCATGCAGGAGTTCGATGACCTTACAATGACAGGCTTGCCGTAACAATGACAGGCTTGTTACCAAGACGATAAGGGCGGTAAGTTCTGCAGATCACCTCTACGACACAGCCATATGCTTTGACTGTAACACCTAAGACTTGCGCTACAGGGTCTGAAGTGTAACTAAAGGGTCTTTGATGGCACCCTTAAGTTTTCCAAGAGAGGTGAAAGGTGGCTTATCTTGACAGTATTACACAGCTGCTGACTCGGCGTAAACATCAGACTGCGTTGCAAAACAGAGCAAGAGATAACAGATTACAGCGCCCGCACTTACGGAAGTAAAACTGAAGCTTAGTGACTGCCGTTGCTGCTGCTCTCTGTATGCTGCAGGCCCCTGGCTATAACTTCACTCCTTGTCTTACATCGACATCGACTCTGGGTCACTCCACGAGACCAGTCGTACACGAAGGGACCAAGTGACGCAGTTAGCACTTAGACCTTCTCGACATTGCGCCTTACAAACTTCACACTCGACTTCAGATGTAACGGGCAGGTCGCCCGACAGCTTTGCATGCCGTGTGATGGCCCACAGAACAAGTGGAATGCTGACAGGACCGGCGCGACACGATCCCATCTCTCAGCACATCAAGCCGAAGGTCGTGCATGAGTCAACTCTGACCTGACACTAATGAGGTTTACCAATTCGAGTTTCGTGTGCTCGCGCATAGATAAATATGATATGTACACTCGCGTGTCAGGTTCCCTCACACTTGATAGCTATCTGACGTTTATGATGAGACGATGCAGAAAAGGATGGCACAGAGAATAAAGTTATATTTAGCCAGCTGTCCACTGGGGTTGCATTTAATACTAATGCATTAAATTAATTTTGGAATCCTGTATGCTGTTTCTACTGGGATCGCCCTCATACTATTTATCCTCAGCAGAATTTATTTTGGATACTCGAAGATCAGACGCTGCGCGGAAATGTGTTTACCTAAGGTGTATGGCATGACGTTTTGCAGATGCCAAACACGTCATTCGATGAACGTTTCTGGGTGGAAAAAAAATTCAAATTATGGTCAGACAGCACAAAATAACACATATTTGCTTTTATTAGAAGCTCAACAAAGTTTCGGGAGGAATCGAAGATGTGCGACTGTGGACCGCGTCAGACAGCCTGGTGACTCAAACTGTCTTTCCCACCCATCCCCAGCCGCGTATATACCCCACCGGTACAATGCCACCTAGTACTTTGGCAAACCATTGTGAACGTGGCAATTATAATTATGTGTTCGGGGAACCTAAGCGCACAATCATTTGGTGTAAAAGAAAACACGAAGAAAAATCCTTTAGACTGTTTTCTTAACTTCCATGTGCTGTGCACCATGGGAAAAAATCCACCACCATCCACCCCGTTCCATTAGTCTTTCTACTTTGACCTCCGAGCTGAAAGCACAGACACCTGCGTATGTGAATGTAGATCTGTGGCTGAAATAGCAGTAGCAGAATCTCTAATCTTCACGAACGCGCATGCGCTGACGCACAAGATCTTTTCGTGCCTTCACCTCCTGTTCGCCTCATTGTCTTAATTGTTGCGTTTTCATCTGTCTGCATCCCCTAATTCCCCTTATCTTAGACAATATTTCAGGATCAGGAACTGTTCAGACAAGGATTGCTTATTTTCGCATTGTTTTAAATCTTCAGAATAAAGACACCTGACCATAGTGCACAGGACAACCAAAGATCTTTGGGACAATCCTATGAACGTGTGGGTGTGCAGTATGGATCCCACACCATAGCGCGGGGCAGTGGCGGAGGTTGTGTCTGTCGACTGTTGTACATCACTTGCGTAGAAAGTTTTTATTACTGGCCTTGCCCTTTGGCGTATGACAGGCTGACTGAGTAAAATAATTTTTCCAAGTGACAGAAGTGGTGTTCGAAGGGAAAGGCTATTACTCTGAGCGGTTACCCCTCAACTACGCAAGTGAAAAGAAAATTATCAGTTTTTAAAATTTTCTTTCCTGAAACATAACGGAGACCCGACAGTGGTTTTGCAGAGTATGCAGCATTTGTTTCAAGCGTTGCTTTGCTTTCAACTAATCTTGAGCAGCGTCTCATTTAACAAGAGCTTAACATATTTTAGTTATCGGATCTCTGAATGGTCGAGTGTTTGATCGTGGTGCGTGATTGCAGCTTACGTACTGAAGTCTAAAGCAGAACAGACAACTTATTAACAAGACTTCATTTTTTTAAAACAGACCTTTTAAAATCAGACTCTACTATTTCTTGTTGATTTTTTTTAATTGGTAAATTAATCATTCAACCATTCCCGCGAAGACGTACAGGACATTTTTTCTGATGATATTTGATGTAAGCGCAGGGAGTAGCGACAGTTGGTTTTTGCAAACGTGAAGAACCGTAATACTGTAAACTTTTCAGGCCCAAGCAGTACCGGTACTTATAAGCTGATTCAACGGCGATAAGTATATGCTTAGTCGCTCAAAAGAGATCTTCAATTTCAATTGGCCCTCCAAGGTGTTAAATGCTTGATTAGCACCTCACATTCTGGAAACTACAGATGAGCCACACATTGGAACTGTTTGGCTTTCACGGTCCCACGACTGTAGGCTAAAGGAAGTCAAACAGTTTCATTTGCTACTTCGTGCTACACTGACGGTTTAGATAGTGACAGGTAGTTGTGAAGCCCCCGACAAAACACGTAGGCAGGCGGTTTCTACCCACAATTTGTCTTGCTCACTGCGAAAACTAGCACTGTCATTGTCTCTTAGCCTCTTGAAGTCGTGGGAAGATAGAGGAAGTAGAACAGCAGACACTTTGGCCGCATTCTCATGATGTGAAAGAAATTGAAGTTCCTCCTTCACACATTGGAATTTTGAAATAAAAAAATTCTCCTGCTGGTTACGTGTTTACAACGGTGGTAGGGTGGGTGCTGGCGTATATACAGGATTAATCCAGACGGACTTTCAATCCATTATTCTGAAGCTGGAGTATTCACGAATGTGATTTATAAGCCAAAAATAAAAGTGGTGTGTGGGGAGGGGGCTATACTTGTTCACGAGTAAAGTTTGTCGGCCAACTCACCGACCATATTTACAGACCATTTAAAGTATGGCCGTGTATCAACTCTACAAACATTTAAGTTCATTGTAACCCCAGCACGTCAGTGATTTGCAAGCTGTTGAAAGGCCAAAGATACGGTCAGCTTGCAGGATTTGTTTAAGCACAGGTCGAAGGTGAACAGCTTAGCTACATTTGCTCAACCACGTAGTTTTATTTCTTGCATTTTCTGAAACCCCATATCGTGTCCTGAAAAAACAAAGCCTCAATTGTGCGTGTGAGAATGCATGGAAAAGGTAAAGGGTGAGGAGAACAGTTGAAAAGAAGACTGAAAAGGGATGGAGGTGGATGGAGGGGGAGCTTGTTTGGATCGGTATATTCATTCAGCCAATCACAGTTCCCTGTTCTTTCTCTCAGAGGGAAAGGGGGGGGGTGTCACAAACTGATTCTCATTGGTTTAAAAAAAGGATAATTGACCAACAATTTCGATCATTTGATCCTAATAGCAGAAGGTGACCTATGCCTACTTGCGTGCGCGTGTGCGCGTGAGTAACAGCTCTTGTTTCTGCATGGTTTATGTGTTTATACTTGGAAAAAAATTTGAAGTTATTGCCGTACAAATGAAAACCGCGCCATTTAAATTCTCTTTAAAAAGTTATATCGTTTTCTATGAGAATGGTGAGATAGCGTAGCGTGGAAGGAGCAGTCAAAACGGCTTAATTGAAACAATTGTAACAGCTTGGTGTAAATGGCTTTCGTTCCTCATGCAGTCTTGAACTTGATTAGCAGGTGCAAGGAAATGTAGCATGTACAAGTGTGCATGAAACACCTATCGTCTAGCTGTTGTGGAAGCAATTACGTGACAAGCACCTGTTGTCATGGATTACTGCAGAGGACGCGACAAGGCTGATGGACGAAAGGACTAATTAGGGAAAGGGGAAGTGTTGAAGGAGGCCTGGTGTTGAAAATGGATGAACGAGTGCAAAGCGAAGTGCACGGTGATGATGGAACACAGCTGGCAGATAAGAAGACAACCTTTATTCCTTCACTGTAACTATAACAAGTATAGTCCTGCCATGATCTCTGATTTCGCTTGTTGTTCGAGTTTTCGCCTGATTCGTTTGAAACGGAACAAAGCAGATTGAATGCGTACGAACTTCTCTTGCCAGATCAGAGCTTATGTCTAAAACGATGTAGATGTTTTGTACAGCAGTTGTACGATGACACCAGTTATGCATATCTCCCTTTCTAAGCCGGAATTAGTGAGGCTGGGCTCCAAAATAAACCACAGCTCGAGCGACCAACTGCAGTATGAAATTACAATACTGTACTTTTAATCCAGGCAGCGCATGTATATCCGCATCACGTACATTCTTTCACTTTTGAGTATATACTAGAGAGAAAAAACATGATGAAAACAATGATAGAGTTTTTATGCAATTTTGTTCATACCAATGAGCATACAGCACGCGCGTTTTTCACGATCCAGGTACAGGTTGCGAGAAAAAAACTGCTGCTTACGATAGGTATCTTAAGATAGGTTGTTAATTCGTTTGCTTACCTAGTGAATTTCTGCTCACCTTTTTGTTGCTTTGTTGTACTGTTGCTTATGTCTTGTCTTCATACCCCATTGAGGGTGAAAGAAGAATAAATGAAATGAAATGAAATTACAGCAATAATCTTCATTTTTTTGTTTCGAGAATCGTCTAGAGCTTTTTAGAAACTGTTTTGTTAAAGGTATTCTGCATATTGTGGGTGAGACTGTGAGAACATGAACAAGATGTTGTCCCCGAACAGGCTGGCCATGCCAGCCCTCTGGGAACCTGTGGAAATAGAGGGCCACTGAACGTAAACAACACACCGACAACCTAAGGGAGAAGTAGGGGGCGCTAGGGCAGGAGTCGTCGCAGCATTCTCACGATTGGAAAATACAAAACAGATAATTTGTCAGAAAATAATTTTTCTTAGCGTAACCATTACACATCTCTACATATATCTGTGCATAAAACGTAACGTACAACGCGAAAGTGCACAAATGTTCTGTTTACGTTGACTGTAACACAAACATAAACCTCTGAAGTAATATGCATGTCTCCCAACATAACACTAAAATCTAATGGTAGGCAGAATTATTATTAAAAGAACAACAAACACTAAACTACAAGACAGCAAAAACCGTTCTAGTGGAACCAAAGATACAATTTTCAGGCTTCATGAGTATCCTTTTTAATACACTGACGGTATTTGTTCTTTCTTCTGCTGAGTCCTGAGAAAAGGAAGGGAACAGAGACGGAGGACATGAGGACCTAAAGAGGTTAGCATCTCATGCGCAAACTACAAAATGACTAAAACCAGCGCTAGTTTGTTAATTTTAAAAATGATGCCATAACACGGTTCTACACCAGCAAACAAGGAGCCATCTAGCCAAAACATCCTCTTTATGTTAAAAAAAATCCACTAAACTAATGCGAAAGATTCAGTTAAGCATATTATAAAGCTGCATAATTTTTTTTTTTGGAAGGCCATTTGAGTATATTCTTAGAGCACTGAAGTGTCTTCCTTGCGCCCTTAATTTTCAGGCCATCAAAAAGAATAGTCACTTCCATTTTTTCACAGCTTCTCATCTTATTATGCAAAATTATTTAGGAAAATACTATAATTAATCAGGAGAAAAATATACTCAGTGTTCCACCCCACAGAGATGACATGATCTGGCATATATATGGCACAGCCATGGATAAGGCATCGCAGCACATGGATGAGTGCAAACAGAGGTATATATTCTGCCAAAAATATACAAGTGCACAAGATGTGGAATGCTTGTGAACCACGACTTACTATGATAAACTCTACACAAAAACATTTACAAAAGCTCTCACCCTGCACATCATTAAGCACAACAGCGTTCATGGTATATCCCAAATTATACATTTATAGTACATGTACCGACTGATGCAGACCCTGTGTAACACCATGTTTTAACTTTGATTTTTAAAATGTTTATTTTTGATAAATCACTGTAAGACCCCCCCTCCACCCCAACTCCACAAAAAACCAAAAATGAAAAAAAAATCCACCCAGTTTGTTATCAGTTTGAGACAAAGGACTTTTAGCTGAAGGTCGTTTAATATGCAACTTCCCCCACCTAGGAAAAACATGAAAACACAAGCCCTTCCAGTTAAGAATAAGAGATGCCATTGGCTAGGTGAATGTATGTCAAAATTCTGACTAAATAATATATGTAGCTACAACCAAACTAGAACATTATGGTCATCACAATGATCACACATTTGTTTGACATGATATATTTTGTCACGATGGACAATAGGCAGTCAGTTCAGTTTATCATCAGCAGCCTAAAGCACTGTGCGATAACAAATGATCATAGGCTTTTTCCTACCCACCTTAAAATATCTAAAAAAATGACAAGTGGAAAATTAATAAAGAAAAAAAGGACCACTGGGTTTTAACTTCTCATACATTTTGTTCCTGGTTATTCATGACTAATGAACAGGTAGTAATAAAATTTTACAATTTTACATTCTTTACCAATTTCTAATACTTTCATGCATTAAATCTCAAGTCCCATAGCATGTACTTAAAATTTCTTAAGCACCAAATCAAACTTATTGCCAGACTCCTCTCACAAGACCCCCCTGCCAGCGACTTAAAACTCTACAGTTGCAATGACTCTTAAATTACATCAACATATGCCCTTTGGAAAATCACATTATCACATCAGGCCAACCCATAGATTTATGACATAAAACAACAAATGTTATACCAAGACATAAGCTTTTGAATGGAAGGCTGACTTAGAAATCTGGAATATTCTGACATCATAAAAACATTCAATATTTAAAAAAATAATAGGGGATCTGCTGGCTGGTTTCACTTTTTTTTGCCAGAACACAGAAGTTGTTTAACACAAAAAATACCATGCACAAAAAAACACTAGGTTAAAATTAATAAAGAGTTATCATTTCTATCATAAGAAAATAAAGAAGATATGTCAGCTGATGGTCCTAAGAGACAGCTCAAGACCCGGATGGACATATCCACCCTTAATCCACACTTCACCGCCATTGTTAGTTCGTGAATTGGAAATGATATGCCGAATAAAACATTATAATAAGCACTTATAAAACATGACGACAATGAAAACATCTTGCTAAAAGCAAACAAGCTTGTCATTCCTAGTATTAAATGATATCATCCCCACCCCCTAATAAAAACCCATCTCATATTTTTTGGGGAAGGTCTTTTGGTGACATTACATTTTTGCAGCAAACAAAAATATGGCATTCCCCTCTATTTTTGGAAATAAACTCAAGATCAAAGAGTTCATGCAACGCAAAAATGAGGTGTGGGAAAAAAACTGTACACTTTTTGCCAGTTGACACTCATCAAATGCAGCTGTCACATTTTAACTCATCAGCCAATAAGATAATATCAATTTAATTTTTTTAACTTTATACAGTACAGCATCATTAACAAACTCTTTCAAAATCTTGACAACCTACAATACTAAACATATCGTTATCACAATCTACAAGAAAGTGATGCCAAACACATGAGTATCTGCAATATTAAACTAGCTTTAGAAGTAAAAGAACCTGCACAGTTATTTGCAGTCGAAACCAGTTGAAGCCATATACATGAAAGGCGAAAGAATATTATCATTCAAACATGCAATCTCCTAGTCCTAGGTACACTTTGATGACCCCAGCAATTAAAAAGAGTAACATTAATTACATCAGATTTGAAAAATATTGCTGGAAATGTATTTAAACTACCAAAACAGGTGTGCACATACGCATACATGAACATTTGGTCTGGTACTTGCAAATCAACAATGCAGTTGTAACTTTTCAATGAAACATTAAAACGCTAACAACAACAGAACGATTCCAGAAGAAAAAGGCTACATTTTTGTAAAGGCAAAGCAGAGCTGAACATGAAACAAAGCTCAAAGTCTAAGTTACTCAATAACAGTAGCTTCTCTGGAAAAAAAGCACCATAATCAACAATTAGTATGGGAAGTTATTACTGTCAATCAAAGTTCCTTTTCTTTGGATGCTGTTCCATGACAATGGAATATATTACACAAAAAGGAGGATAAGGAAACGTCTTCATTTCTCAATCCCAGTGTGCAGTGCAAAAGCAGGAGAGAGAAGAACCAAACATTTAGTGCTTGTATTTTACAACAGTGTATGCCCATCAGCTTTAAATATCACAAACTACAGTTTATGCATGCCGTCTGGATCAAACTTACATTCTGGTACTGAAAGCTAAAACACTTAAATTTTGTATTTGAAGTTCCACCCACCAAATGGAATTCAACTAGAAACGACACCAGGCATGTTTATAAGTGGATCGATGATGGAGGAAAAGTCCAGCCAAAACCAAGGGCCATCTGCGTATCTAACTCTATAATGCAAGTAACTGCAACCATGCTGGTCAAATAGTTGCAAACTTACATATACATGTACACGAAAAGTACAAATTGTCTACCAGACGTATCTTTCTCCCTGATGTACGCCAACCACCATACACATTCATTAAAAAGAACATCCCCCCCCCCCAAGAAGGCTAGCATTAAAACACTGCGACAAGATTTTAAGGCTTCAATGCTTTTCGACTATATATAGTACATGCAGATCCAGCACTGTATTCTGGCATCCTCTACAATTTTCATGTACTATAGAAAACGCCAACAAGAAATTCATTTGCTGTTTGAAAGGTGGCAGATAGGCGTAGGTTGCCTCTGTTCTGTAAAACAACTTCACATTCTGACCTCTTACTGGTGTAGGTTGCCTCTGTTCTGCAAAACAACTTCACAGTTCGGATCTCTTATTGGTGTAGGTTGCCTCTGTGCTGTAAAACAAGTGTAGGTTGCCTCTGTGCTGTAAAACAACTTCACAGTTCTGACCTCTTATTGGTGTAGGTTGCCTCTGTGCTGTAAAACAACTTCACAGTTCTGATCTCTTATTGGTGTAGGTTGCCTCTATGGTGTAAAACAAGTGTAGGTTGCCTCTGTGCTGTAAAACAACTTCACAGTTCTGACCTCTTATTGGTGTAGGTTGCCTCTGTGCTGTAAAACAACTTCACAGTTCTGATCTCTTACTGTATGTGTAAATGTCTGAAGGCAAGTTATCTCACGAAAGGAATACTATTGTCTCAATAGTTTGAACATTGTCTAAATGTCAGTCTCCCAGAAAAAGACAGATCGTGAACCTCACTTCAACACCTAAAACCCTCCCACCCTCTTCATTGCTGTGTATTAAAATACAAAGGGACAAACATACCCTCCCTGCTAATGGCAATGTTCATTAATATCCACCACCATGGCCCTGCGCCAGCCGAACAGGAAGTAACCGCATCCGGCGCCCAGAATGATGGCCAAACACAGCCAGACATTGAAGGTCATGAAAACGAGCATGAGGCAGTAGCTCAGAAAGACTTGTACCATGTGTAGCATCGTCTGCAGGGCATGAGATCCACTCAGCATCTTCCCACTGTAATACCATTACACACAATTCTGTCAGTGTTTTTCACAGCACGAAACTGGCAGCGCTATTTAAGTTCTGAAAATGCTGCAGTTCAAGGAATGACATAACAAAGTACCAAAAGACAAAAATATCAGCAAGTTTCCTCCCCTCACACATTTCCCTCCAGACATTCTTAGCAACTAAACTGACAAATGGCTCATGTATGCAATGAAAAATTAATCTGTACATGTACTCTTGACTTCGGATCCAGGTTGTGGCGTAATGTCCCTCCCTTCCAATAATCCAGTTTAGGTATTTAGTACTCATCAAGCATTATGAACAAAGAAGGAACAAAAAGTTAATTCCATCTCCGGCATTACAAATAATCCCAGAATTAGTGGCACAAACCAAGGAATGATCCCACTGGCTCGTTGCCACTGTCTTCTACAAGTTCTAGCATTTAGTGCTCTCACATGAACTAAAAGAAACCATACTGTCACACTTTTTTTCCCTTTACCAAAGGGTTCTTTTTGAGAAAGTACGCTCACATATTCATCAGAAATAGCTTTTGATCTGGTGACCATTTGCACTTGTTGCTGTTGTCTCAAATTTTAAAATTACTGGGAAATCACTGTACAGAGAATCCATTATTTGAAACTCTCATTTTTTCTATTGGACTGCTATAGCTTGCTGAACAAATTTTAATACGAATAACTGCTTGCAGTCTTGAGGTATGTAATGGACACGTGAGTACATGCAGTGCAACCAAGTTTGAGGTAAGGTTCGACTGGGTTAAGCTTTCAGTGGATGAATTTCATCTATGATTTCTATCTATTCCCCTGAACTTCTTTTTTTTTTAAACTGAGATGGCACAACTACTGAGGACACTAGGTTCTGTCCTGAATGCAGACATGACATTATTCCAGGAATTTTGCCCAAGGGCTGCCATAAGGCCCCTCCTAATGTGCAAGAGCAACACCATAAAGGAGGGAAGGGGGGTATCTAAGGAGTGAAATGAGGGCTTTGCCTGCCCTGGTTTACCTTCACTCCAGTGTCGCCAACCTACACCTTCACACTCTTCTCTCCTGTCCTCTTGTATGACAAATCTACATATTCCTCAAGCCAGGAAAATGTCCACCAGTTTTTAATGCCAGCATCTTTGTCTATCTTAGTATCTGTCAAACTTGTCACTTTCCTTCTATCAGCACGTGAAACATTCTGAATGCATGCAGCACACTACCGATGACACAGAAGTCCTTGGCAGCACAAGCTAACACTAACAGTGATGGGTAGCATCCAACAAATCCAGATATGGATTCAGTTTAGATCCCAAACACCACATCTGATTATGATATTAGTGTACCGCCAACAAACAATTGTCTGGAAACATTCAAACCACTTTGGAATGGCCATATCATGAGAGGCACACTTGGCAATTTCAAACTGTTTTAGGATCAAGCCATTCAAGAAGGTGGTTTTGTACCTGGAGGTTTTATCACAAGTACAAGCCTAACCTATAAAATTATACCCACCCCCACAAAACATTTTATCAACAGATGTGTAGGAATCTCAAGAACAGCACTGGGAACTTCTAAAATACATGAAATTTTTCATTTCTGGGAAAATCTCATGTCTAACTAGACCAAAACAAAAACAGAAAAATATTATGTCCTAAAAGCACTTGCTCATAAAGCGCAATAAAACACATTAAAATTAAAAAAATACAAATAAGAAAACAAGAAAAAAGTGTCTCTCACCTGAGTTTAGGTTCCAGAGTGCTGACCATCTGATCCCGGGAGCTGGCAGAGACAGATGGTGTATATACAAGAGCTCGGCGGGCTACTGCTTGGCGGAGAAGATGTTCACGCATGAACTTGAGTCCTTCGTAGAGGACGGACAAAGCGAACATCACAAAACATGCACCAACCATACCTGTGGCCAAAAAGAATGGTGGAAAAAAAGACTTAATGAAAATATCGTGTTCACTTTTTTGCTGGTTTGGCTTGATTAAATATTCTTTCCTCCGAACTATTGAGTATATGTAATAACAAAATATTTTTAAGTAGCATGGGTGTCACTAACCATCCTTGCATTCACCACAACGTCTGCATTCACCACAACGTTTGTTTTTGACCCTTTAACAGAATGGTTAAAACACAATCCCTATGCGTCAAGAAAATGAACTGCCATACAACATTTATCGCACTCATAATATGTTTAAGGCTTAAAATAATACAAGAAACACTTGCAAGGTACTATGTAAATGTAATGCTGGTGAAGCACAAGCAAGAAATTTCTTTCCATACCCTGGAAATGTCAATCTAGTATGAAAAATCACCCCTGCAATGTTTCGATAAGTCCTTATGTGTTTGAAAAGGATTTATGCAAGGTGCTTGATTTACTTACAGTGTTCCTTAATTTCATCAAATGTAATCATTCACAGCACAAAACAAATAAATGGGGGAGGAGGGAGGGGGAGGAGTGTTGGTAGAGACCTACTTGTAAGAAATCAGAAACAGAGAACAGGGATAAGCAATATCTGAAACGTGCAATGTACCTCCAGAGGGGTGAAAGGGTACTGGACTGTGAAATGTGCTGGCACAAAAGCACCGCAATAAAGATTTTTTTCTGGATTAGGAAAAAGCTTGTGCTGGTAAATCTAGCAGGTAAATTCTCAGCACAGCAATGGTTTTAGGATCAATATGACACCATCATTATGTTTTAATAATATGAAGCATTGCCAAGGTTCATCTAACTTCGCAGTGACCTGTGCTAAAATAGACAAATGACGAAATTGTAAAAGTAAACTTAATATAATCAAAATGCAAGGAAAATCTACCAGGAGCCAGAAAACTCTTAATATGAACTCTTGCTGAAAAATAATTTAAAATGGCCTTATTCCAATTCTGGGGATGAGCTTTTTCACACAGAAGCTTGTCTTATACACTAAATGTCTTGGCTGAGCACCCCCCAGCACATGAGATAAATTTGTCCATGGAATATTTATCCACTATTCTTCTCTGCTGAAGATGATGAACGATACATGTACCAGCATTTAATTTGTACAAATTCTTAGCAGAGGGCACAGGGAAGGAAGTTGAGAACTTTTTCACCCACATACATCTCACCAAGCTTTGCAGCCCTCTGAATTAATGCAAAACACAGATCATCACAATTTTAATTTGGTTTATATTCATGATTTGAAAACAACTAATGTAAGACATTTTAAATGCTGACAGCTGAATATAATGAGCACACACATAAATGCACACAAAAATACCCACAGATGCAGAGATGTACTCAAGCACACTCGTTTCACATCTTCTTTCATGATTTGATGCAATTTATCT
Source organism: Lanistes nyassanus (assembly GCA_004794575.1). Lineage (NCBI taxonomy): Eukaryota > Metazoa > Mollusca > Gastropoda > Architaenioglossa > Ampullariidae > Lanistes > Lanistes nyassanus. The sequence continues at coordinate 70,032 of SMGT01006188.1, forward strand.
GGGTAAGGACAGCCTGAGCCAAGATATCCACTCACAACCCCCCACCCCACTGAAAAAAATCATTCTCACTACTAAAAACAGCAAGTCTTCAACCAAACTTAGCACTTGCAGCCAGCCAAGGAAACCACAAAATGTGAAAAGAACAAAGAAATGGTAATAGTAACTACATTGTTTCTGAATCTTTGATGTCTCAGAGCATGTTATGGCATAGTGTGCTTACCTCCAGCGGTGGTTGTTTGAAGCTTTTCAAAAAGAATATACTCTGAGACTCCAGTATGGAAGAACATCTGCAACAGCACAGCCACTACATTTAGTTTACCGTCAAGCCAAACAGACTCTAAACCATGTCTTGCAAATAATTGCTGAAATATAAAATCAAGTAGGGTTCCACAGATATGCACTCCACACTCTATGTTAATTTCATTGACTAAGAAAAGCTGTTTGACAGCTTGGAAAAAATTCATTCTGGAAGTTGCTGAGACACTACAGAGTGATAAAGAAAATCGCCAACATCATCTGGAACTCTTACAAGGGCAGCTGAGTGGACCATGGCTGTCAGCTCATCGATGCTTTCCAAATATGGACTTTGCTAAGCAAGGCCGTCTGCTGTCACTTTTCTTGACCTTGGCCTTAGACTGGATCATGGGAACATCTTACTTGGCCCTTCTCTCCCACACCTAGCAGCAAATGCAGGAAATAACCAACATCCGCACAGTCAGCTCTGATGGCTGGGCTTCAGTGTCCATAGAGGGAAACACTACCAACCCAACTCCCATCATGCCGAAGGCAATGGACATAAGGAGTTGGAAAGCTTCATCTTACTTAAAATCATTGTTGACAGAAGAGGTGGGACAGATGCTTACGTGAAAGTCAGGAATGGCAAGGCAGACAGCTTTCCTCCAGCTGAAGAACATACGGGCATCCAGAAACATCTCCATCAACACCAGGATCAGTTTATTCAACACAAATGTTAAATCAGTTCTGTTCTATGCAGCCAAGACACAATGGCCATCACAACAACATCCAGAATTTCATCAACATCTGAGAAAGATCCTGCGGATCCACTGGCCTGATGCCATCAGCAGCTAAGAACTGTGGCAGAGAAATGGTAGACAGCAGACTACAGAAGATGAGATCCTTCAAAGATGCTTGAGAAGGATTGGCCACACCTTCTGTAAGCCAGTTCCACTGTTTCAGCACAAGCTCTCATATGGGAAAAGAAGAGGTTGGCCAAGAAATACCTGGTGAGCGACCTCACGGCAGATACCAGGAGGATGGGCAACACCTGGGGACATGTAAAGAGACTGGCCCAGGACTGAGAGGTCTGAAGGACTCTCGTAGGCAACCTGTGTCCCAGAAGACATACCATGGGATGATGATGCCAATGACGATGGGAGTTCCAGATACAAAGCCCAGTGTGACTGTCACGAACACCTTGCAACCATTTAAGAAAAAAAGCAAGGGGAAAGATCAACCACAGATCAGTCTGCGAACTCGATTGACCATTGTTTATCACTCTTGACACTGTTTCTGCCGTTTAAACCACCCCAGCCTATTTTAAGGACTAAATTTGGAACATCTTTGGTATGATTTCTGCCATTATTAGTGGGCCCAGTGTTGTTTTTAAAATAACATTGCTTATAAACTGACAGTTGTATCCGGTGTTTATCATTCAGCACAATTTTAAGAATAAAAATTTCCAGCCTAGTTTAAAACATCCATTTGTTGAAAAGTGCTAAACATATAGTTCTTTATCATCAAGCCACAAGTTGATGGGACTGTAACATCAAAGAGCTGTTTCACTGCCTGTCTTCATCCCTGTTCTACCAGCTGTTGTTTGCTCATGCACAAACTGACCTTTCGGACACAGTCACTTATGCACGGACTGTTTAACTGTGGACAATACCAGAACATTTCGAACGAGACTGTGAATTAGATTACAATTTCATCCTTCGTCAACAAGCATCAACACACTTTCTTCAGGATTCTGTGTGTGTGTGTGCATATCCCTTGCTGAGTGTTATTCGTGAGATTTCTTGGATTATTGTATAATGTAACAGTGAGTATTTCCTCAGTTCATTCATTTACATTTTTTTCATTGTGTATCTTATTAAAAGGTGGAAATAGATCTTCTGTTTGTCTGCGAGTGACTGGGCGTCTAAAAAAATTCCGAACACGAAAGCATGCATGCACAACACCGTTTGTTCATACAATTAAAAAGTGGTTTCCGACAGTGACAATGGTGGAAAATAAAACTGGTTTCCAGTCACCACCAGTCTCTTCCCCCATCCCCCAATACTGTACAATATTATGCAGAACACGAATCTCTCATCGCCTGTTCTATAATCAGAATGATCATTTAGGACACTGCAGAAATGAAGCGCGAAGTCGTAAGCATGAAAAGATCCCTCCCACCCCCCCACCCCCATCATCCCACACCCTCAAAGCACACACCTGCATCGCGTGGCTCATTTCATGACTAGTATGGCCATCGGGTGTGGCATGGTGATCATGGTTCATGGTGGTGTTCATATGGTGCCCATGGTGGTTCATGGTGGTGTTCATAGGCATCAGTGTTGTGGACATCATTGATCCGTGGTCATGGCCATGATCGTGGTCCATTTTCTGAAGCACCAAAAATAGAAAGTTTTTTTTTCTGCCATGGGTCATGTACTTTAACAACCGTATTGTCTGCTGAGTTTATGACATCACATAATGTGTCTATTAAATATATATGTACACAGCCACAAACAGTTACAAAGCACATATTATTATACAAATATAAAGAACATATTTCAAAGTTTTTCATTTTAAATAGGACAAGCCAAGACCAACTCTGCAGCTTGCAAAATCTTTTAAAATATATTTTATCATATTTTTGTCACCAGTTTGCTGGACTGTTTCTTCAAGACCACACAAATCAACTCTTCTCAGTTTTAGGTTATAGCTGTATATATGCATGTACAACCTTTCTGCACTCTGCTTCTCTATTCTAAATGTCTATAGAGGACAGAAAAAAGTCAGCTGAAAACTAAACATAAAAAAGAGTGTGCCAAAACAGCTATTTGTGTCACTGCATCACGAAACCAGTCTTCGAAATTCGGTGTTCTGATTAAATATACTTTTTAAATCTATAGTGTTTCCTGATCATTTTGATACAAGAACCACTGTCTTAGGTTAATTAATAAAAGAGATATGGCCTGCTGAAGGTCTAAATACGGGTGGAGACATTTTGAGAAAAGAGGCTCCAAAGTTTCAGCATGCAGTACTGTACCAATTTCCTTAGCACACAAATGCTCATTTTTCCCCTAATTATAGTTACATTTGAGGGAAAAATTTTTTCTAGAACAAAAGATTCATCAGAGTAAATTTTTAAAAAATTTAGTAAAGGAGATAGTGCTGGTAGACAATGAAAATATAAACGATTCATCGGATATGCAAACCTTTCTTTGTCTAGGGATTATAATTAATTGTGGTCAAGATTCCACAGTTCTAATGAGATTTCATTTTAAGAACCACCACCCTGCTTCGCAGGAGCCATCAAACAGACTTTCTTTTCCATTTACTTAAAAATTCACGAAGAGCTTCACAAAGAACAATTGATGAGAAAGTGTATTCACTATTGTTTTGACACTTCTAAGGGATTGACAGCTGTTGTTGTAAAGAAATGTGAGAATTCAAAGCAGAAGACGGACATGCTTCGCAGAGAAGAACTCTGATCAGGAAACAGCAACATACAGATGTACAACAGAATAAGGAAACAGGACTGCTACAATTGTGAGCTACAGCTGTGTACAACAAAAAGAGAGGGATTACACAGCACATACATGCATGGAGGCATTAGGAACAGCCAGGGACAGGGACAGGGTGCATTGGTCTTCCACTGAAGATGAACAACTATAAACAGAACTTTCCCAGATTTGCCACAAAAGTTACATGTACGAAAAACCCATTTTCACATCATCCTGGATGATGGAGGATGTCTTTAACCCTCAATTTAATTACAGCACATATAAATCAGACACTACCAACAAAAATGTGTCCACAATAATTTTAAATGCGTTGGACCAACAGTTTACTCACTTAGACAAAGAAAACAAATCATGCTGATCCCCTGATGAACTTTTAAAAAAACTCTAAAGCAACCATTTACGCATAAACTGTGCAATTAGAAATAAGATTCACATTACCTATCAACAAAAGCCACACAGAGTCAGAAAAATTATAAAAATTAGTTACAACTTACATTACAGTGTATCCCCTTTTATTTAAGGAACTTAAGACCATATGGTGGCACAGTGGTGTCAACAGGGCTAAGAACAGATGTAGCCAATTTTTAATCTGACCTGACACTGTAGCAACTCGATTTCTTTAATTCGTGTCTTGACTCTACTATCAGAGATTGTTTTTCGGTGTGGAAGGCAGAGACTGACATACATGCACATATAACTCATGAATACTAGCCGCAGAAGCCCCGCCCATCTTGCCACCTTGTGATTAGCAGTGGCGAGAATGGCAGGGTTTCTGCAGCTAGTATTCATGAGTTCTATGTGCATGTATGTCAGTCTCTGCCTTCCACACAGAAGAACGATCTCCAACACTAATCTAACCAAGCTGCATACAATTTACATTTATGACCAAGTAATAATCCAGTATTCTGATTTGTGTGTAATCACAGAGTAGAGACAACAAATTTTCTGTTTACTTCTTTGCTCCAGGGCTGGCTGGCATGAGTGGTCACATCTTCACAGATAAGGGTGCACATAAAATACATAGGGGAAATGGACATTACTGCCACTCTTATAACTGGAATGGCAGAAAAAAACAACAGCAGTGCAATCTGGTTCAGATACCGTAGCAATGTTAAGAGCAGCCTGAAACATGTCACTCCAGACAGCTTACACACCAGATCCTAAACAATGCACTCTAGCCAGTACATTGTAGAAGCAGTTCATAATACCTTATGCAATGTGCCATAAACAGAACCAGCAAGGTCAAAGCAAACAAGGCTATACAGATATACATCCATTCATATGGGTCTTTTGTCCCTGACCTCCCTACTTTTTCAATGCCAACCATACCCACAATATGAACTGTGGCAGTTTTATTTGCCTGGGTTTCTGTTTCTGCATATGTATTTTTTTTTTAAATGTAGAGTGAAGGAGCAGTCCTTAAAAAATGCCCCTGGCAAGTGTGAGTTTTATGGTTTTCAATAACAAAGTGCTTTAACCAGCTGACACAAACTGGTCAATGTTAATGCAGTGAAGGATAATGATCCCTAAGGATAATATTTCAGGGGCTGTCACTAGTGTGCAATCCGCTGTCTTCCAGAGAAGGCACATGTACTGTTGTCCTCAGAGAAGGTATTATTTAAGAAAATGGAATCACTTGTGACAGTTCTCCTCCCTAGTAACATTTAGTTGTGAGTAATAGTGCCGTTTGTATGTAGCAATAACACCTGATGTAAAAACACATTAACAGTCCTCTATGAATGAAATGTAAAAGGAATATTGCTACAAAAACCAAAGCAACAGACAGGATGCAACACTCCATTCAACCCTTAAGATTGCCCAGAATCGAGTGCACTAGAGTCTGTTGCAAAGGGCCTATGTTCCCTGAGGAACCCCAAGGAATAAAAAAAGATGGTGTATGAAATAACTATGTCCAGGTGTCAAGCATGTAGACTGTAGTGTCACGTGCTGTCTCTGCACCATCCATCATCCACACCCTCCTGGATGTGTATGAGAACATTAAAAAAAAACCATAATGGTGTGAATATATATCATGGTGGTTGTTCTTTCCCAATTTTTCACAAAAGCCGGAGACTGTCAGAGGTTGAGCAGAAGATGAATAATCGTATATTATGCTGTTTATGTTTTATTTCCTACATCACTCACTGTTGTTTCTTAAAATAATATTTGTTTTAAAAGACTGATTATGCTCGTGTTTCTACATGTATCAATTTTTGTTAGTACATGTAGCAGTGCTAAGTAGGACTAGCCTGTTGGTATACTGGAAGTATCTAGTTCATGGGATTGCACTTTAGTGAAAATGTGACAGTAATTGTTTAATAAAACTCTCTAGCAATGACAGTGGTTGGATGTGTGTGTGTGGGGTGGGGGGGTGGGGGGCGGTGGGGGTGAAGCTGT